>OX030950.1:130068582-130446082 GCA_943735915.1 Pherbina coryleti
ATTCTTTTAATGTTCAAGTTCGGTGTATTTTAAAAAGTACAATAGGCGAAAGCCCTATCGAAAACTGAAAAAGTCGCCGTAGTAAATTTTTAAAGTTTCAAAGGACTATCTCCAGGAGACTATCGACTGTTTATTAAGCGAAGAAAATTAAGATTCTGTAGACCAATCCCTTATAATTATTCCACCGGACCTGAATGAGTTGACTGACAATGAGAACACAGACGACCAGAGCCTACACAATTGTGAGTTACCACAAGATGTCTCCGGTATCTTGGAACTGGAAACGAGCAATGAGAATGAATAATTATACATAGTTTCTTCGCTTCCACCGTATGTACTTTTTAAAGTACTGCCCCAAATAACAGTTCATACATAGTCTAGCCACAAATTAGCCTGTACACAAAATTTTATCATTTTTGCTCAACGGGATCAACTAGCCGGCGGTAATGGGTTAAGGCAGTTTGAAAAGCAATGGTATTGCCGAAAAATCAGACACTAATTTTCGTTTAGAACTTTTGGTAAAAATACCCAAACGGAACCTATTCGTAAAGTTGCCCTTCGGAAAAAAAACAAAATTTTGTAACAACCAGGTTCTTCAACGAAATCGCACTAGTTTTTGTGTCAACATAAGTCATAGTGTGAGAAAAAAATTCAACTGCATTTTATATAAATACTGTCATATTTGAATGTTTGCGATTTTTTAAAGCAACACAAAATATTAGTTGTTTTTTTCGAAAAGCGAGAAATCACAACTCTGGTAGTTTTTGTTCAATTTTTATGTTTATACACTGAAAAAAAAACAATAGTTTAAAATTTAACACAATGTGTTCATAATTCGTCTTTTTTTATATGTTTTTCCAAGTTTTAAACACATTTGCTCTAACTTTGACGAAATTTGTTTCAAGCTATTTTTTAAACACAAAATTCGTCAAGTTTTATAAATTTTTCGTCAATTTTAAAACATTTTTTTTAGTGTATAAATCCCTTCGACCCACAAAAGCGTGCTGCGGTATATCTTAATTTTCTTCGACTGAACTCATATCTGAAATTCACTCATTTTCGAGTAATAAAAAGTTTTGAGTGGATCTCCCGAATCATATTGGCATTTTCATAAATAAGGACCAGCTTAATATAGACTCATACCTTCAATATTTCTGGATGGTAACACCAGGAACGCAATGTTAATTTCATACAATATATATATGTACAAATATTCCTCTGTTTTTATTTAATAATTTCGAAAACCATTATAAAAGCCTTGAGAACATTTCTTGTTCAGTTAATTTATGATTCTCTGACAGTATGCACTTTTTATAAACTTCAAACTCTCTCGCCACAGGAAAAAACTATACATCGATACCAGAATTGGAATTTGCTCCAAAAAGAATTTTTGTCGAATCGACTGTTATTTTCTAACGTGACCATCTGCATCTCCAACAAACTTGTATAGGCATTACCCGACACAAATTGTGTTTTAAACGAAAAACTTGTTGTTTTTTTTGTTTTGTTTTTGCATTATGTATCTTTTGAAAATATTCTGTGAACCTTTGGAAAACAAATATTAGTTAATATATATTATAGGAATCAGTAGTTTAGTGAATCACCTCAAAATGAGTGATTTGTTGGCGCTCATTCATTTAAAAAATCTAAATAATCCGCCATATCATAATAGGCGTCGTCGACAAGAAACAGCGTCGACTAGCGTCGACAGTGTAAAATTGGTATCAGCGTTGTCTTTTTCGATAACTATTGATAGTCGTCGACATGTGTTTGGTATCAGCTAAGTAAAATCGACGTCGACGTCGTTTTAAATCGTCACAGTTCTTGTCGACGCCATTTTTCTCAACGACTAGAAGGAAATTTGTAAGAGAAAAGAAAGTGTCTGAATGAAACATGGATAAAAATTTTTTCTGGAGCTAAAATTTTAATGTGTGTCCCATGTACACATCCCAGCAAACCCGAAAATCCGGTATTTTCAAAAAAAGCCAATCTTCCTTCAGGTTTTTCCGAACCACTTATTTGAAACTTTTTCCACGTTGGACACAGCACGGCCTCCAAAACGTCAAGCGCCCCCTTCAAAATTGTGGACATAGTAGATTGCGCCAGTCCAACTTTAAAATCGTTTCCAATACTGAGCTGGCATGACCCCTGCGCTAAAAACCGCAATGTGCAGCCAACTTGGCTGTGTTTCAAACACGTGCCGAACGACTACCAGGTTTCATTTTAGGCTCAATCGATTGAAGCACGTATTTGAAAGCTGTTTTATTCAGTCGGAAACTATCTTAATACCGATTTTAAAAGATAATTTTAATAACAAACAAAAAAAAAAACAAAAAAATAACACCAAAAAATCGCAACTACAAAGGTTACTCTATAACTGGCAAGTCGACGATGTTTGCCATTTTTCTAAGAATTTTCCTCTCTACTTTAAGGCGTTTTTATCTTCTTCATCGCTTTAACTTGCGTCCGAAAAAGGAACATTTTGCGAAATAAGCTTAAAAATATTTAAAACAACTGACAAATAAATTCCAAAAATTAATTTTATTTACATTTAGCGATAAATTGTCGTCGTCTTCACGTCAATGTTATCTGATACAGATTTAACAATGTATTGATGTTGACGTCGATGACGAATACTATGATAGGGCTGAATAGGTTGGAAGATTTTAGAAAAAATTTTGATTTTTAAGAATATGGTAGTTGAAATATCGATTTTGGATAAAAAATTCATACTTTAAGTTAAAAAAGTATTTCTCTTAAAACAAAATCGAACGACGAAAAGTACGAATTTTAGTTGCTTAGCAAGTCTCTAATATTTGGTATCGATCCTTGGTATAGTTTCCGAGTAATGTTGGTCATCACTTTCAAAAAGCACTTTTCGAGATAACGCGTTTTTAGTTTCGCTTTCATGAGAAAGATGCTCCAAAATATATAAGTATTTTTTTACTTACATAATATCAACTATTCCTTAAAATATCCGAGAATATTTTTAAGATGTTATTCACTCGAAAAATGTAAAAAAGTTGATTTTTGGTCGCCGAAAAACTTTATTGGGCCCTTAAATAAATAGAAGAGAAGAGATGGAGAATCTCGTTGAGTTCAGTATTTATTTTGCAAAGTTCTTTAAAATTCTGAATAAAAGTCGCTTTTTGTGTCCATTCTAGATTGTTTTGTTTGTGTTTATCTGCACAATTTCTAGAAATTATCAACACAGTTCTAAGTGTAAGAGTTTCAATCCAATTATATTTGTTCTGAATAAATTTCTTGCAAGAATCGAAAATTTAATGGCGCACGCCTTTGAGTGACGTCTCTTGAATAGCTTTTTCGAAAATATAATCAACACTTTGTAATTTAGCCGAAAGCATAACAAACTCTTTTATTTCTTTCATGAACTTTCAAGCATTTGTTATCTCAAAGCTTTCTCAAATTAATAAATAATTTTCATTAAAATCAGCCACGCTTTGCTTCTAAGTATTGTTGCATTCGTCCATAGTTATCAACTTCTTGGCATTACCATCATAATCATAAAGAAGAAAAATAATCTGCATTAAAAAAGAACAAAGAACAATAAAAAAATCACTGCTCTACCAAATCCAAAGAAATTCAATTTCTTGCAAATAATTTCCCTCAGGATGTTGCTTTCTGGGCTGTGTAGTTGAGTAAAAATAACAGTTTTTGGGATGGTCGGTTGGTTGGTTGGCTGGTTGGTTAACTAGTTCAGAACAAGAAGCAGATGGATATCAACACCAGATTCTGTTTGCAAATTAAGAATACCGCTAGCTAGGTTAGAGTGGGTAGAAAGTGAAATAAAAACAGCAAAAGTAAACGTGTTGCTTAAATATTCATTACAACAACTTCAACAGCAACAACAGCAGCAGTAGTAACAGCAGCAATAACAACATCTTCAAGACATATCCTTAGCTCTGGCAGTGCCTGCAGCTTCTTGGACTCTTCGTTATTATTTGTTCAGTTAGCATCTTCTGCCTCTTAATGTTTGCAATTATTATAAATTTCCCTCGTACTCTATCTCCAACTCACTCTCTGCCTGTCCATATCTAACTTTGGCTTAACTTTTAGAGTTTCGCAACATCCATGCTGTTTTTTCTTTGGTCCTTGCCGCATATCCCTACACTCATAACTTCCTATGGAGCTGTTTGTTTTTGTTTTTTCTTTAATGCTCGTTTTTATTTCTTGTTTCCTTCCTGCCTCTTTACTTTGAGCATCTTTAACTTCTATCTAGCTTAGATTTTTGTTGGTGTTGTTCTTGTTTATCTGTCCTTCCTGCAACTGCGAACCTTTGGGAAATGATTTTTAGCCAAAGATTAACTGAAAATTTTTAATTGCATTTTCTTAAAGTCGAAGTTTTCGAATGTCATAGCAAAGATTTCAATTAATTCAACGGAGTTTAGTTCTTCTCTTGACTACTCTAGGTTTTAGGTTAGGAATAGTTGTAAGCTATGTTGTTGTATTTGTTTTGTGGTTGTTCTAGAGTTCTTCTCTCGTGGCTCCTCGTAACTGGCGTTAGCTGTGAAGCACGGATATCCGTGGGATTTGCGGTGTTTAGCGTGTATTTTGCTTACTTCAATTACAGTTTGTTGAATAAAATTAATGTTAAGATTATTTACATCATTATAAAAGTTCGTTTTTTGTGTCCATCTGATTTTATTTTCTTTCGTATTATCTTTGCACAGTTTCTTGCGAATATCGGCGCAGGTTGTAGTGTAAGGGTTCTTCATAGTTCTTCACCTGAATTAATTTTTTCTAAGAAAATTTTAATTCTTGCAGACATTCTTAAAAAAACAAAAAAAAAAATGAAGTAGCATCAGGATCAAAAGTGCCACTTGTAATTAATGTCGTTTTTCAAACAATTCTTAAAAATCTACTACGGGTGGTCATATGGCCCTTTTAACCTAGGATAGTCCCATATTTCCTTTTTAGCGTGGGATAGTCCCATAATGTCACGGCAAGCCTATTTTTTCAAATACCGTACTTTGAAGTTTCCCAAATTTTGGTCTATATAGCAGAAAAATAAATTTGTGTAGTTTTTTTATATTTGTTTTTGCCAACTTAGATGATAACAAAGGATTGTTTTTTATCTTATTATTTTGCTTTTCTTTTGCGGGACTTGGAAATTTCCCCTGCTTTCTTCACGTTCATAACAATACAAAGGTTTTATATTTTAACATTTTTCCATTAAAAGTTCAAATTAACTACGGATATCCTTTTTAATCTCTGTTGTTTTCTTTTTCTTTTTCTTTAGCCTTTTGTTACAAATAAAAGTAATTCATTTATTGAGAATACACTTAACGAAATTTCTATAAGAAATAGAAAAAAAGAAATTAAAACCGTTGTTAACCTTTTGATGTTGACACATTTAATGTTCAAAAAGAATAAGAAAGTAAGAGAAAAAGGGAAAAGCTTTTTTTTAATGAAGACTTTTCGAAATGTGTGAGGAAGCGATTGTGTTAAAAAATAAAAAATAAGCTCAATACCTGCCAAATTTTAATACCTTCTAGCTTTATTTTAAGTTTTGGGTTTTTGCCTTCATACATATATTAGGAAAACCTTTCAGCATAAGACAGGAAAACCAAGTTTAATGTTTAACAAACAATGCTGTTGCTTCAAATTTGATCAAATAGTGAAAAAAAGCAATAAAAATAAGCTTAGGATGTTTTAACGTAGAATACGTTATACGGGGGTGTTAATCTGGAGCACAAAATTTTGAGAAAATGTTTGTCACTTTCATTATAAGTTTTTAATACTTTATGCATCCATTGAAGAAAATTCAAATATGGTCTTAACATATTTAATATGTCTTCTTTTGATTTGTATTTAAATAATCATATTGATTCATATAATTTTTTTGATTCTATAAGTAAATCAAAATTTAACTCCTTCAAATTTTGTATTAATTTTCATATGCTTTGTATTTTATGTATTATAACATCATGTGTAAGAGCAGTACGATTATCTGTGTGTTCATCACAGAACCAGTGTGAGAAAGAGAAGAAGCATAATGACCAAGTAGCGAACGACAACCATGATAAATACAACCATGATTTTTGTTTGTCTTTTCTTTTAATATCAAAGACATGCTCCATATGCGCCCTTTGCAGCATTTTTTATGCGGCGGCCATTTTAAATCCATAGGAATTCTTAATTTTTGTAGAGATTTTCTATAGTTCAGAAACAAACCTTACAATCATAGAGCCTAGTATGCTGTAGAAACGAAAATTTCTTGGCATATAACTCTACACCCGAAATATTAGTGTAGGGTCAAAAATGTTTGTGTGGAGAAAAAAGCAACTATAGTACGACCTAGCTCAATGCAACTAATAGAAATTCGGCCAGTTGACGTAGTTAATGTTGAAGAAACGCAATTAAACTTCTAAACATAAAGCTTTATGGCTCTGAATCCTAGATATTGTGGTTTTATGTATTAAGATATGCACTTTGTTTCCTTAAATATTGTTTTAATAGATTTTTCGTACATCAAAAATGTATTTTACAAGAAAAGAAGAACTCAAAGTAAATAATATAAAAGTTTATGGAAGTGTACGCAAATGGAAGTTGCGATAATTGTGCATTTTTTTTTCAAGTTGCGTTTACTGAGTCAACAATGTAAATTTTTGATTATTGCGATTATCGAGTGTTGCGTCAAGCGAGGTCGAACTGTTTTCTTATTGAAATGTCAAAATTCTGGTGCCAATTAAATGCCCGGACATATAATCGACAGCGAAATTTTGACATTTCAACTCTCCACATGGTTGTTGTACTTGCAAGCATTGAACAAATTTTTCACCTCTACCTATACAGCGTACTAAGTAGCGAAAAAAAAAATTCCGCTGCCTTTTCGCTGTCAAAAACTCAATGCATTCCATATGATAAGTTTCTTTCCGCTTCTACAGCATACTGGGCTTAAGCAGAAAATGAAAAAATGTTTATGAATAACAATGTTAGCAAGGTTGCATAGAAGCTGCGTAAAGCCTTAAACAGTGAGTAACTAAACAAGCGTTTAAAGGTTGTTTAAGGAAATCTATTGAATAAGGCTGTTAATGACTAACGTATTCTACGTCTGACCTATGCGCCCGTGTTATCTAACACAGGCTTGAGCTTTTTTTTTTTTAATGCATTGAAGTATGCATTAAAAACAACGAAGTTTTTGGCTTTATTGTGAAAAATTGGTACAATCTATTTTAGTATTTTATTGAAAGTATTGTCCATTAGTAACCACTACTTGTCTCCATCTCTCTGGTAATTTATTGATTCCTTCTCGAAAAAAATGACACGTTTCTTGAGACTAATCTCGAATCGATTCATTTTTGGGCATCTTCATAAGAACGGAAGTGCTGCTTAGCCAGGCCATGCGTTATCGATAAGTTGTCGGAAGGGACAATGTCTAGTTAATACGGCGGGTGGGGTAGGAATCCAATTTCAATGTTTCCAAGTATGTTTTGACTGGCCTTGCAATATGTGGTCGAGCATTGTCATGCTGAAGAATCACTTTGTCATGTCTTTGTTGGAATTGTGGACGTTTTTTCAATGCTCGGCTCAAACGCATCAATTATAGTCAGTAGCGATCTTCTGTGATTGTTTCTTTAGGTGGGAGCAGCTCATAATAAATTACACCTAGCTGACCATAGGTATTCAACTTTACTGTCATACCATGGTAACGACATGATTTTTTATGTAATAAAAAAATAAAACAAATTGGCCATTTGAGCACTTGAAAGGACTTTGACCGAACTTCTTATGATCAAGTTGTGATGTGCGTGTTATTAAATATTTGTACACAATTGATCGAGAACTGAACCTACTGGCTTTGTGCCGACTCCGAATGTGCATGTTCTCAAAAAGCTTTACATGTTATTATTTACTCTCTGAGGTTTGCCATTGCCTGCAGAGAGGTGACGACCGAACAGATAAATTTAATTCAATTGAAAAAACTTTCTGTGTCAGGTGGAAATTGAACCAGGGCTCTCTGGCGTATGGGTCACGCGCTCTATTCACTGTGCCACGGTCGCCATCTGATGACTTTTTACTCTTAGGAGTATTGTAATGGATCCAATTTTCATCACCACTTAAAATACGACAATTTTGCCGTTGGAGCAGCTGTTCACATGCAAAAATAGTCTTTCGACGTCTCTGGGCTTAGGATCGTACTTCACCCAATTTCCTTGCTTTTGGATCATTTCTAATGCTTTCAGATGCCTGCAAATAGTTGCCTGATCAACTCCCAACGAATTTCCAAGTTCTTATTGCGGCCTCGGTAATCGAGTTGGTAGCGTGCTCGACTGCCACCCCAGAGGTCCCGGGCTCGGTTCCCGGCCAGGCCATGGTCCTTCACTTAAAACCTTTCTAAATTTTCTATCCTCATTTCTAATCAACTGAAATTCAAAAGGCAGCAATATTTACAACGAGTTGTAGTTGATGGTAGAGAAGGTTGTGGATGAGATTGCCTTATACCTTGAATTGACTGAGGTAAAGGCATAACACTTGCCTCAGATTCAAATTCACTGTTTCTTTGGCTTTCCACCACGCTTAGAACATCCTATACGTGTTTTCACTTGATTGCCCTTTCCTTCCCACTAATCTATCGCCCCATTTCGAACCAAGGCAGACTTGACTGAATAGGTATTCCACCTGAAATCCTGGGTTCAAAGCTAAAAAAAAAAAAGAAAAAAAAAAAATGGTTGCCTGATCAACTCAACACGGGTCTTCATCGAACAATGCCTCCAATTCCTCATCCTTTAGTTGCAGCCACATTCGAATATCAACAAATAGATCCTGTCTAAAGAAATTTTAAAAAAAATGAGCTCGTGTATCAAAAGTGGCGATTTTTGATAAAAGGGCAGGTTGTTTGAATATTAGGGTGAAATAATGGTCCTCAATTTTAAAGGACATTAATTTAGCAAGAATTTTACCGATATCTTAAATCCAAATCCTACTTAGTTAATTTTAGAAAATATAAAATGTGACGAAAAAAATCGGTTGTTTGAGCTAACCCAGAAAAATCCTTTGGACAATATGTTCTATAGACTAGCAGAAACCATTGAAGTTTTTTCAGTTATTTTATGTTGACGCATAGTGTTATCATCGGGTATGGGGACCACTACATTTAAAGCCTCTGTGTTGTTTCTATGTGATTAGTTGGTGGGATTTGTGTTGCTACATATACCTTTGTATATTATTCGTATATTCGTATTCGTAAATTCGTATATTATAGTGGTATATTTTAAATTCTTACTTTATAAGGCACATTTTTTTTTTAAATATCCATTTTAAAAAATGCATTTTTATAGATGGCGTCAGCACTAGTGTGTACACACACAAATTAGCAAATTTTCGTGGTCGAGTTAGACAGGAACACGCTGAACAATAAACTGATTTGCTAAAACAAAACAGTTATTAGTCATTACTTCAGATTTACTCCTTTTCGGTTTATTCCAGGAACCTTTATTAAAGGTTTCTTCTCTATCAAAAATCTATAGGAATAAATTTGTATACTATCTAAGGACTCGTTCATAAATTACGTTACCAATTTAGGGGCACGAGGGGTTTTGAAAAGCACTACGATAAGTAACGGAGAGGCTTCAAAATGTAATTAGAAAGAGAAACGGAGTGGGGGGGGGTAAAAAAAACAAAAAATTGGTAACGTAGCTTATAAACGAGTCCTCAAGCTCTTTAAAAGTATGATTGTAACTATATTTTAGATCGTTTTGAACAGGGTCAAAATTTAACTTTTATTTATTCATTTGATTTTAAGAACATCCTATGTATTTAGTTAACACTTTCAGCGCCAAATTTAAAATAAGCTGAGTATGAAGTTTGAAAGTCGTTTTGCTTTCCTAATAGATATTAAAAAATTTTAAGGAATATTCAAAAAAATTTTAAAAACTTTTAGCGCTATAAATATCACATATTTTTTCTAACTAAAAATGTAAATAAGATCTCTTACATTTGCAGTATTACATTTAATTACCTTTAGCTTTAGAAAATTCTCGGAAATATTTAAAAATATAATTTTTTAGTTTGTTCTTTTTTTAAGTCGCGCGGAATAACCTTGAAAACATGTTATAAAAATTAATTTTCGTATTTTTGATTTTCTCCTCTTTTTCACCTATTCCCATTTCTCTATTATTAAAAATGTATTGTTAAAAAGCGGGGTGTCCCAAACTAGAAACAGAACCACAAACCAAACTGTTGCCGTATGGCAACAAATATGCCGAAAGGGTTAAACACGACAACTCATCGTTAGTGCTTTTGTTCGTTCATTCGATGCGATAAGTCGTTCTTCGAATTTCATGCTTTTTAGTTGCGGTCGTTTGCTTTTGCGTGGCCTTATTGAATACGACAAGCTACCATTCTTGCGTTCGTTCCTTCATTCGATATTTTGACTTTTTGCAAGCAAAAGCCGCATCCGCATATAAAAAAAACAAAATAAAAAACGATTTACCAAATAGCATTTATCACTCGATCATTATCACCTTAAGATTGCACTTAAATCTCGTATTTTAGTCTTCATCAATCAGCCAAAAGGCATCAATGTATGATTTTTTTTTTAAATTAGCTATTCACTTAATTGCTAGCTTACAGTTCTATTTACATGCTTCTAAATAATTGATTACAATTTTTTGTCCTGATTTGTGAATAATTGAGGCACGATAAGAGTGCAGAATGATATTGTTGGAGTAGAGTCTACATGGCAAAGTGGCTCAATTCTTTTTTAACTAAAAGTAAATAAAAAGAAGAATAAAAAAAAATAAAATTACAGCAAATTTTACCATCACTTTGACAAGCGCAACAGTTAGAGCAAAAAAAAAAAAAATGCATGCAAGAGCCTACAGATACTCCTCGTATGACAACAAAAACCATTAATTCGCAATTCGAAAAAATATAAAGTTGCACACAATCAATTTTCTAGTTAGCAGAAGTTAGAAAAGAGCAAAAAATATTGACTAGAATTTCAAATGAGTTTTTGAAGTGAACATGAAACGCATAACGACCTGTAGTTGCCACACACACACACACATACAAACATCCACTTGCAATGCAGTCACGTACGTGCCGGAAAATCTTTAACCATGTGAAAGCTTAAATTTAACACACACTTGTGCTGCAGCTTATGTAGCGTAGTGTGTGTGTTGGTATGTAGTTGTGTGCATGTGTGTGAATGTGTGTGTGTCTGTATGGTATTAGTCAGTAATTATTTATCTTTATATACAATTATTTGTGAAGGTGCATCGGCAGAGTTGTTAAGAGGTGCATGCGTGTGTGTGGTGTGGTTGTGTGTTTGTGACGGGCCAACAGCAGCTCTGAAACGTGACATTCATGGAGCTACAAATGCAGCATGAACAAAAAAAAAACAAAAAAAAACATGGCACGGTATGGCATGGACAGCTTAAAACACTGACTGACTCATTGACTGACTCACTGACTGACTGACTGACTGACTGACTGGTTGCACGAGTGCATTGCTTGCGGTTCTTCCAAGATGTAAAGAAATGCAAGAATGTGTGCCACTAGTGGAGAACGTCATCGAATTGGCACAACTTGACTTGCCACACTTGGCTGCTGCAGAGGCACAACGACATGCATTAAATATTTTCTATCGATTGAAGAAGTAGGTAAAGTATTTTTTGGCATATTTCTTTTTCTTGCAACTTACGTGCCGTAGAAGCTTAAAAGTAAGAGTTCCAGCAGAGTAACGCCATGCAGCATCAGCACTTGTCTAAAGTACGTAGCATGACTGAACTGCGGAAATGCGTTTGAATATAAAACTTAAACATATGAACTGTAATCATCTATAAGATATAATTAAATATTCTACACTCACACTTAGCGTGGATATAAAAAAGCAGTCTGACGGAAATTTTGTCACACGTCATTGAGCAGGATAGAAAACTTAATAACAGTTATGAAGTGAAAACACTTCTCGACTCTGAACTATAAAAGAATTTATTTTTCTTTCGAAGCTTATGAAACATGAGTTTGCTGCTGCCATTTAATGAGCTTTTCAGTATTTTACGATTTCATATTTTAGTACGTTCTTTATAAGGAGAAAATTTTCTAATCATAGAAATAAAACTCACACGTAGGTTAAAACGTTATTTTTGCAAGGGTTTCTATAAAATACGAGAAGAATTCAGGGTTGGTTGAATTGCTTCTATTTTAGAAACGGAGTAATTTTCTTACAAAAAATTTGATTTTTTTTTTGTTATTTTACCTAAAAACATTAATTTTTATCTTATTCAACCAATCTTACCAGCCATAGAATAAACAATGAATATAAAGAGATAAATATAATTTTAAAATAACCATAATCATAACCATAACCATAATCATAACCATAACCATAACCAAAACCATAACCATAAACTTAACCATAACCACAACCATAACCATAAGTATAACCATAACCATAACCATAACCATAACTATAACTATAACTATAACTATAACTATAACTATAACTATAACTATAACCATAAACATAACTATAACCAAAACTATTAGTATAATCATAACCATAACCATAACCATAACCATAAATACTATTACCATAAATATTAGTATAACCATAACCATAACTGTAACCATAACCATTTCCATAACCATAAATATTTATATAATCATAACTATTATTATGATTATTACTATAATTATATCTATAACTACAACTACAACTAGTTACAGCTACAGCTACAACTACAACTACAACTACAACTACAACTACAACTACAACTACAACTACAACTACAACTACAACTGCAACTACAACTAAAATTACATCCTACAACTACAGCTACAACTACAACTACAACTACAACTACAACTACATCTACAGCTACAACTACAACTACAACTACAACTACAACTACAACTACAACTACAACTACAACTACAACTAAAAATATAACTAGAACAAAAACTAGAGCTAGAACTAGAACTATAACTATAACTATTACTATAACTATAACTATAACTATAACTATAACTATAACTATAACTATAACTATAACTATAACTATAACTATAACTATAACTATAACTATAACTATAACTATAACTATAACTATAACTATAACTATTACTATAACTATAACTATAACTATAACCAAAATCAAAATCTTAACCATTACCATTACCATAAAAAAAATTAATTGGTCATTTCAGCCCTTGAAAGGACTTTGATCGAGGTTGCATGTTCTCAAGATGCTTTACGTTAGGGGTGGGCACAATTCTTGCACGTGCAGCGACTGCGTGTAAGCAGCGGGCAAGCAGCGTGCGAAATCAATTGCATGATGAATTTGTGGATGAATCGGATTGCGGAATGGAAAATCCTCTCTGTAATCCTCTCACAACATGCAATCACAAGAGCGCACTTGAGATTGCGTTAGTGCAGACAAATATGTATTCATCGCACATACAGAACGATCAAAGCTTCAGTGTTCAAGCGAACGTCAAGCAGCTAAAGTCTGCGCTGGCCTGTTCCTTGAATAGATATTCCTTGAATTGTACACTGTACAAAATTTCATGCATGCAAAATGTTTGATGCTTCTGCATCAAACTGTATAATTTTTTTATTGCAATAGTTTTTTGTTTATAAATTTTTTTTTCAAAATACGACTACTTATAAATCATCGACCATGAAGTCAGATTTAATTTTTTTATTTTTTTTTTAAATCATTCAAGATCTATAACAATTTCTTTGTTTCAAAAAATCAAATCTAACATTGTATGACATTTTTTGTTAATTTTTATTTTCATTTATTATTTTCCCATTACCCATCGCCGTCCAAAAATTTAAAATTTTGATTGTTTTCAGCTTTTTACATGTCCGTTTGCTTATCGGTTTTTCACTTTATCCATCTGTCTGTGTGTTTAATTTTTATAATCCGTCAACTACACATTTATTTCATTTCGCAGTATAAATCAGAGCAAAGACAAAATTTCTAATACCTATAAGATTTATGCAAAAACCACTTTAGCACTACTTTGTTTTCAGTGTGCTTTATTTTCAGTGTGCTTTATAGAAACGGTAAGAGCGAGAGCATGCTGTTGTGAAAAGTAAGTGTTGCATATCTAGCATATTAAGAGGATTGCTTATTAAAAGGGAGTTTTTTTTTTAAATTACTATCAGCAGCTATAAAATCGCTTTGCAAAAACAACTTCTTGGCATATTTATAAGGGTTTCGCAAGAGCATGCAACCATTATAATTCTACTTCTGTCTCCTAACATATTCTTAACTAATATTTTTTTAGAACTGAATCACCATAATAAATTTATACTTTTATTTTGCGCGTACATACTTAAAAGCAAGTGTTGGACACAAGACGTTATCAAGATATAAACATGATTAAATTTAAAATATTAAATAGTAAAATTATAAAACGCCCTTTTTTATATAAATGGCATGCAACATTGATTATAAACTGCTCTGAGCGCAATGAGCACAATTCTATATAATAATCTATATTACGCTCTTCTTACGCTCTATCTCATTATATTTGTACATGACCCTCGTTTCCTTTACCATCGAATTTGTGAAGTATTGTTGTCGCCCGCATGATACCATGGTATAATAATACAAGGTAGCATTGACAGTTGCTTGGGAAATCATCTACTGTCAAAAAATATACTCAAAAAGAGAGCGCTCACAATCCGCCATTGAAAACACAAGCAATGTTGAAAACGTTGAAGTGAAAAAAAAACAACAACCACAGCAGCTACTGATGTATTTCCACAAAAAGCTGTTTTTGACAGTTTATGTTTTCCTGTTGAAGAGAAAATAAGCAGTTGTCAATGCTACCATGTATTATTATACCATGGCATGATACAATTACAAGGTAGGCTCATATTGGAGAGCAGGGTGCGCTAGTTGTCAAAATCAGCTGGTAATTTTGAGTTTTTCTAATTGTTGCTGTTGCTTTTATCGCTTGACGTTTGTGGCTTCTACAGCTTTGTTGTTGCGAAATTTCTAACTTTGCCCACCCCTACTTTACGTGATAAACCCCTCTGAGGTTTTTCATTGTCTGTAGAGAGGTGACGGCCTATTAGAAAAATTAATTGCAATTAAAAAAAAATTTCTGTGTCAGTTTAGGTTCGAAGTCTCGAATTAGCATCGAGTGGTTCACGCACTTCTTAACGTACTCTGCCACGGCCGCCACGCTATCAACATTACCATTATCATAACCAAAACCATAATCATAATAGTAACAATAAGAAACCATAAGACTATTAAAAAATGTGGATTGGAGCCTTTCCATATTAGGGTACCTTTTATGGGGAGTTGTTGCTGTCTCATGAGCTCGCATTAGAACCAAGCTATCGCGTTTTTAGAACGGAAGTTGTAAAGAAGGTATCACGCCCAGTTCTTTAATACTGCACATATTTATTTTGGTATTTTGTTTAGATACCATTTGTCTGCGTGTTTCTATTTTCAAGTTGAATTGAAGTTTATCAAATTTTTCTATTGATTGTCGACTTTAGTGGTAAAAATTGCTTAGACCCACATTAAATACAAAATCTCTTCCACACTCCAATCAAAAATATAAAAAAAGATAAATAATAACTGATAATGCGATGAGAAATAATTGTAACAAGAAAATAAAAAGACATTTCTAATTCAATTGATTACTTTGTTTACTTCCGTATCTGTCAACTTCCTCTAAGCTTTGAACAGTTCAAACACTTTGTTGCTTAAGTTCCTTGAAAGAGAAACTTTTGAGAATTCCAGATTTAATGATTGCAAAGAGGATTTCTTTATACCCCAAAAAATTCAATAAGATTTCTATTTACCTTCAAGTTCTTGAATCATCTCTTGAGCATTCGAGTTGGTTTGATGTTGACTACGTGCATAACATTGTATTTGCCTAATTTTATACATGTACTTCATGTACTGATGGATTGTGTGAGGCACTGACAATTTTCAATTTCTAGTAAATTAATTATTGATATCTATGCATGGCATGACTTGACGAAATATCTGGCTATACGTGTTTTTCGGTCTAGTCATCGGTTGCTGAATTCTAATCAGTATCAAACAAATACGAATATCTACAACTTCTAATGCATGCCTGCATTTGTTCATTCATTATTTTATCATGCATGTCTGCCAGCCAGAAACCGCAATCGTATTCATGTCGTACATTTCGATATTGAGTGCCAGTTATGTGAGAGCCACAAGCTCATCAGTTACTGGAACAGCGAATGTCAACCTTTTCTTTGGTTGGAAAATGGAAATTTTGTGAATGGTGCGTAACTTTTAAGGCAAATCCTATGAAATTTAATAAAAATGTATTAACTGACACAGTTAAAAATTTGAATGCGTTCTGCGCAATAGGATTTGCACTGCGTCGCATGCGCTGGGTACATTATTGAAAGCCTTGTTGTCGAATGACTTTTCGAAGGAATTTTTAAAAAATCTTGCTTCTTATGTTTGCATATTTCTGAAATTGTAGAAGAAACTCAAAAATAGTCGGAAAAAAATTAAATTATTTATTTACTTACTCGTTGACATGTTCTACTCTGTACAAATATTTTAGCCCCCAGAAGCTTATGTTTGCCCCCAGAAGCTTGTCATCTAATTTTCAATGGTCGCATTGTTATGATGCAGAATAATTCACCTCTTCCGAATATATCCGATGACTTGTGGCTAACAAATAGTCCTATATCCATTCATAATTGACCGTCCTACGTTGCTATTACGACACTGTCGCCGCATGACCGGTGATACCGTAGAAACAGGCAAGCATTTGCTTCGGTGTGCTTGTTTCGCGAACAACTTCTGTTGGATTTAGCTCGTTTGGAAGACCCAAAAAGACATTCAATTCCTGTTTTTTTTCGGGCTCAAATGTTTACATCCAGGATTCGTCACCGATGTAGACGTTATACACAGCATTTGAGGCAACTTGATCGTATTTTTTTAATATTTCCTTCCACCTATCGACACGAGCCTTTTTTTATCGTTTGTCAGATTATGTGGGATCCAATGCGAACAAATCTTTTTTAAGGCCAAATGATCAGGCAATATCTTATTGTTACTTGTCATACTAATACCTAAAGATGCCTCAATCTTACGGTATGCATCGATATTTTTTGGCACAGAAACCGATTTTGGATGACCTTCACGTAATTCTTCCTGGAGCGAGCGTTAGCCATGATTTAATTCGTTATACCATTTTCTTGCAGTGCTGTTCGATAGTGCTTTATTCCCGTATAAGGCATTCTGTCCGTCGATGAATTCTTGTCTTGATAATCCACGTTGAAAATTAAGAAAAATAATCACACGAAAATGTTGAGTTAATTCCATTTTTTGCCCGCGAAGAATTTTTCAATTTTCTTTAAACAACACAAGTCGCGCTCAAATGGCCAAATGTTCTGAAGAAGGGTATGTTCAACAATGTCAAGTTTTCAATGAAAACTTTAGATGGGAAGAATTTCCACTTACTGTTGACAAGGCCAGATATATAAATAGCAACCCTCGTACATGCCATTGAGGTATGGTACGGGAATGTCTTTAGTAAATGTACACTGAAAAAAAAATGTTTTAAAATTGATGACAATTGTTATTAATTTGACGACATTTGTGTTTAAAAAATAGCTTGCAACAAATTTCGTCAAAGTAAGAGCAAATGTATTTAAAAATTTTGAAAAACATATGAAAAAAAAGTCAAATCAACAACACATTTTGTGAACACATTGTGTTTAATTTTAAGCTAACTTTTTTTTTCAGTGTATGTTTAGTAAATGTTACTCTAAGGCAGACAAGCGGCTTTAAATGCCCTATAGAAGCAGTTGAGTTTGAATAAGGGCTAATTTCTGATTGTGTTAAAACACTCAACGCACTCGGATAGATCAATGAGAAAACAAAATGCTTGAAAAGTACCAGGATATAAAGGAATTTAAGGCAAAATGGACAGACTACCTTGCTAAAAGGGTATCTCCAGGTACTTTAATTGGCCTGAACCATTTTGAAGTCTGAAAAAGGACTACATTGAAGGTAAAAGGCATAAAATTTTATGATCTCGGAATATATGGATTTTCTGTGCGACTAGAATAATTGCAATCATTACCGAACAAAGGCAAGCAAATAAACTTTTAACAATCAGTGGAGCGAAATTAAAAAATTAACTCAGCCTTATCAAATTTTGATCACATAAGTTTCCGGGAAAAAATTCTAATGGAAAATTGTATGACAAATTCTTCGGGAAATTTTTTTTTGCTATATATCATCTCAAACAATAGGCCTATTGCAAATTCTGCCTATTTAGATGTCAGCAAATTCTACGAGGATGAGAAAGAAACTTCAGAATAGATTCATTGTGAATGTCCAGATTTTTATTATTTAAGACTTCTTCATATCGGTGGGATATTAATACCTACATAAAAAATATCGATTTAGTGAAGGCTATTTACTTAAGTCTTTAATTAAATATTATAACAATTATATTGAAAATACTGCAATATTACGAAGCCAGAGAGGCATCACTGTATAATTCGAATAACGAGTAATATTTTTTTTTTTATCTTTGTACCAAGGATTTCAGGTGTAATATCAAGTCAAGACTGCCTTGGTCCGAATGGGGCGATAGATTAGTAGGAAGGAAAGGGCAGTCAACCGATACATGTGTAGGATGTTCTATGCATGACGGAACGTATTAAAGAGCAAACACAAAAGATCTAATTGGTTACTCTTAGGGCCACCTATAAACTAACTAGTCCATAAAAGTTCCTATGACACATCATATTACAACATGATTTCTTTTCAATCTGGCAACGTTTATTGCCGTGTTCTGCTTCTTTGTACAAGCTCGTGGAACAATCCATATAGTACACTGTAAATCAATCATTAAAACACAAATGTTGTCTTCACTGTATATTTTTCTGTAAATAAATCAATTTTTCAAATCTACAGCCAGATATTTTTTGTTGAAAATATTCACTTGACTTTAAATAAAATATTCGAATTAAAGGAAAAAGGACGCAGTTGGCTGTGTCATAGACACACCTGTAAGTTTTGATGTAGCTTTAACTTTTTTTTTAAACTTATTTTTATCCTCGTCTCGATTCTTAGCCGTATTTTTTCCATTGTCCTTAAACTTGTCTCCATTCTTGTCTTTATTGGTATGTTTCACTTTATAAAGGGTGTTAAGAGCTTGAGAACTTTTAATAATAATACAAGACTATAAATCTAAATAAATTTGGCCGTATGTCGTCAATGGTGGTTTCAATATTAGCTTCCAATGCTTCAGGAGTTAGTTGGTGATTTGTCGGCATAAACCAATGAGTTTACATAGCCCCATAAAAAGTAATCGAGAGGCGTTAAGCCGCCCGAACGACGGAGCCAGTGATTCGTTAATGGTTTGAGAATTGTTTTCGCTCCATAAACTACAATATTGCTTTTTGACGTAGCCATTTATCCAGAAATGAGCTTCATTACTAAACACAATTCTTCGTTAAAAATTATCATCTTTGGCCTGTTTCAAATGAGCCCAATCAGCAAATATGCGACGTAAACGATAGTCACTTGGCTTTAATTCTTGCACGAGCTGTATTTTATAGGCACAGTTTTATAGGCAAGTCAAGATCCTTCCGTAAAATTTTGCACGTACTCGAAGGACAAAGGACAACCAGTTCAAAACGACGACGAATCGACATTTCAGCATCTTCTTCAACACTTCGCGCTACAGCAGCAGTTCTCTTCGGTAAACACATTTTTTTGTCTTGTTGATGGTTTTGAATCGAGGAGAGTAAAATTAGTGCGAAAACGATCAATAACTGCACGAATTGCGTGCTCACTAGGCCGATTATGTGCGAAGTCCATTCGAACTAAGAACTTCGCGAACAGATTTATTTTTTTTAAAGTAAATTTCCACAATTTGGAAGCGTTGAACTGGTGTTAAACGATTCATGATGAATTGCCAACCTTACTGATTAGAAATGTCAACACAGTTTGACATTCCCAACTGTCAAACCATAGACAACAACCATCGAAACTTTTCATGCAGCAAAAAAGAAAAACACCTTACACTTATCTTACTACTTGTCCTGATCTTTAAACAATTTCTTGTTTCAATCCACGCCCAAATCCTTGTCCTTCGTCTTGCCCGAATCTATTTTATAGTCCTTGTCTCACTTCTTGACGCAATCTTTGTCTCAATGTTTTTCTTTAATTCTTTTTTTTTTAATGTAATTAAAATTCTTTTCTCATTTCTTGTCCGAATTCTTGCCTAAATCCTTGCCTAAATCCTTTTCCTAATCCTTAACCAAATCCTTTTTCTCGCCTTTGTCATAAACCTTGTCCAAACCCTTGTCCCAATCTTTATATTTTTCCTGTTCTTAATAGTTGCACAAATCCTTGTCTTCACCCTTTTTCTAATCCTTGTTCTTATCATGTCATGTTTTCATTTTGATATTTAGTTTGCGTTTGTTTTGATAAATTAACATTTACTTTAGAATCATGCAATGAATTCATGCGATAATGCAATAATGTAGCATTTACGTTACAATGAGCGGTTCCCTGCGGAACCTTATTAAGCTACAGGTTTTTTTTTTCTATTTTAATCATATAACAGAAATCCTCAACTTTATTATCCTAACATAAAATTTAACGGAGATATTTCCATGCAACGTTTTCTTCATATACATATGTTGCATTTTTACCGCATTAAGCGGTTACCTCAATGTTGTCATGGCGCAAAAATGTTTGCTTATATTCTCGTTATGAGGTCAAAAACCCAGTATTTGATTGCATAAAATAAAATTTACTATAGCACATCTATTACGAGAGTAATAATTTTATGTAACAATATTGCATTTTTATTGCATAAGCTGCTGCATCCGCGACCTGATGGTGTCATATATTTTATTTTTTCATTTTGATATTTTTATTTTCGTCGTAAGGTCAATTACACATGCTCCATTTTCGTTTTATAATATTTACCGCCAGTTTGCCGCAAACGTACTTCGTTTGTTGTGCTTGAAATCGTTATTTGCAAACGTTTCAACAGTTGTCATAATAATAGTTAGTTGCGAAAAACGCGTCATTTAGTTGCAGAAAACTAATTTCGTTTGGCATAAACGCGAGTGATTTTAAAATTGCAGGAATTAAAAAATTTGTTTTTTCCGACTGAAAACTTCGTTTGATTTTCCCTTCGTTGCATAAGCACGTCGCTTATTGTTCAGAGTTACTTTTTGGACAAAATGTTACTTGATAAGCAGCTTGGTAATTAGCTTAAGGGGGGGGGGGGCGTGGTAAGGTTTGCTTCGTCTAAAAAAGATCTTTTTTCATGAATTTTTTTTAGAAAACACTATAACAGTAGGTTTATTTTGCATATTATGATATAAAAGTACAACATTTTAAGAATATTTAAAAAAATTTAGCCATAAGAAGATGGACGGACATAGGGAGAAAGAAAATGAATATAATACATAATAAGGACCGAAATAGCTTGCGGTATATATTTATAGAAATTATATTTTTAAGTTGATGACAACTGAATATTTATTTGCGGCAAATACAACTCGTAAACGATGTGTAGTTGGTGAATTATTCAGTTGTGGCAAACGGAAAAATTTCTTTGCGTGTAGTGCATATACTGACCAGAGACCTGCAATTATTCACGTTTTTGAGTCATTGGTTGACTAACACAAGGATGAGTGTTAGTGGATTTAAGTCAAAGAAGAATTTGCACTCATATCCACTTATACTCGTTCGCTCACTTCACACAAAGCAACAAAGAATAAGTTATCTGCTGATATGAACCGGTGCAGTGCTCAACTCTCTCATTGACTCAATGTATTTATTTTGCATACCGTAATGACTCACAACACCAATAAACACCATGAGTTTAGTGCAATGACTTAAGTACTTAGAATCATTTTTAGTTCAGCTTTCTTGTTATATGAATTTTTTTGAAACAAACTATAATTGTTTTGCAAAAAGCATAAGGCACAATACAAAATAAAACTCACACGAAAAAGTTAACAAATCAGCAAAAAGAATAAGCAAAGGCAAAACACAAAATAATACTCAACTCACTCATACTTATTTTCCTCTCACATGAACAAGTGAGTCACATTAGATGATTAACCCAGAGCCAATAGAGTTATAATTTGTCGATACACATGTGTGTAGAAGTACTATGAGTATTTTTGGCTTTTGGTGGGAATGAGTCAAAGTATTTTGTTGAGTTGGTATAAGTACACACTTGCACCAATAGTCATGGCTCATGACTTAAGTATAATAATTTCATTAGTACTCATTGCAGATCTCTGATACTGACCGAGCAATAATTGAATTCAACGGCAATGAATGATAACTGCCTTTTCAATCTTGTAGCGGCTCTCTCTCTCTCTCTCTCTCTCTCTCTCTCTCTCTGCAGCATTCTGTCCTCATGAATTTTTTTATCTATTTTTGTCGTATGGGCTTAGGACCAGCCTTAACTGCATAGTCATTTTTATCTAAGCACTTATATACGTACACTAAGGGAAATAACGCATATTAGCATTATCCACGCCTGAGTATAAATTTTATTTTTATTATTTTATTTATTTTATATTTAATTAATATTTACGTGGATAAATCAAATGTTTTCCTTACAACTCGTTTTTTTCCCGTATTTGAATTTTATTTATACCACACACGTACACACATATTTCATACAAGCAAGCAGCAACAGCATCGCACACTTACACACATACTCCGACAAGCAGCAACAGCATCGCACTCTGTTCCTGAGTTTATTTCTTGCATTTGCAGTTCTTATAGTTCTCATTTAGTTATTGTTACAAAAGTAATATATTATGCATGTTTGGCAAAGAAATTAAATTATGTAGGGTGGAGTGACAACTCGGTATTTTCAAGAATATCTTGGACCGGTTGTCATTTACCTGCATAATTTGCTTCTGCCTAAACATATTTTGTACATTACTTTTTCGTTCTGTAATTTATACTATGTTTGACAGTTGGTGCAATATTAGTGCAATATTAGTGCACCAACTGTCAAAAATAGTATAAATTAGAGAGCGAAAAAAGTGAAGCGATAATAAATTATACAGGCAATGGCATTTGATGAACGCAATATGAATAAAATAATACCATAAAACCATTAATAACATATTCAATTTAAATATGTTTTTTTTTTAATTTCAATATTTTTATTCAAATTTTCTTTAAATGCGATAGTTTATTTTCAAATAGTAAATATTTGAAAGATATTTTAAAAAATTCGTGCATAATTTTAATATATTTTTTATTAGTTCTGTTTAAATATTTAAATATTTAATTTAATTAAAAAAGTATTCAAATAAATTTTAAACATTTACGTAGTCGATTTATTCAAATGCGTTATTGGTGCAAAAATGACTCGCTTTTTGGATAAATCAAAAAAGTTTTTGGATAAGTTTAATATTTTTTTCCCTTAGTGTATAGCGTGTTTTAATTCTATGTAACAAATTATCAGTTAGGTTGCTTAGCAGCTCCCTTCGCCCATCAAAAAGTCCTAAATTTTTTAATTTTTTCTTGACGTCATAAACTTCAAGAATTAACCTTAACCCTCTGTTGTAGTCTGACAGACACCGAAAATCAAAACTTTGTGCGTGCAAACGTAAAATTCGAAGATAAAAAATTCGTTTTTATCTTTAAAAAAAACATATTTTATTTCAAATTTTATTCTTATGTTAGACTTATAACTATTTACTGTTATATGAAACAAGGTCAAGAAAGTTACAGTCAGAAACTTCATCATAGGAAATCAGTTTAATAGCGAGGTCTGCTAGACCCCACGTCAGGTATATTGTTAAATTTGGAGCACTTCAGTTGCAGAGGGTTAACTGTCGTACCATTATTCTTGTCATAGCGCCTATACTTACACAGTGCAACATGAAAAAAAAATAACCATATACGGACACCACTACATGATAAAAGACTAAAAAAAAAAGACCCGTGTCTCTTATGTTAGACTTATAACTATTTACTGTTATATGAAACAAGGTCAAGAAAGTTACAGTCAGAAACTTCATCATAGGAAATCAGTTTAATAGCGAGGTCTGCTAGACCCCACGTCAGGTATATTGTTAAATTTGGAGCACTTCAGTTGCAGAGGGTTAACTGTCGTACCATTATTCTTGTCATAGCGCCTATACTTACACAGTGCAACATGAAAAAAAAATAACCATATACGGACACCACTACATGATAAAAGACTAAAAAAAAAGACCCGTGTCTCCCAATTTTTCCCAAAGTCATGCACTTTTTTGTTTATGGGCCGCCAAAGATTTGGGGCCTCGGTATCATTTTCGCAAAAAAGTGATCATTTTCTCGGGCTCATATCTTGCAAACCGTTCAGAATTTCGATTTACTCTCAGAGGCAAAGTTGTAGCTCTTGTCATAAAGAACAAAAATTGCGAACATATAAAATCAAAAAAACTTCACCTTCCAGATCAAAATCGCAAAAAACTTAAAAAAATTCGATTTTTTTTACCTTTTTTCCCGTGTTCAGGTCCATAGGTAGAAAACCGTTCAAAATTCAAGGAAACAATCAACTACAAAAATTTACCTAAGATCTCAATAAACAAATTTCTAGAACATATAAACTTCCTAGAGATGATTCTTAACACTGTTTAGGTAGCACGCAAAAGTGAAAAATTTGCCGAAAATTTTTTAATTTAATTTTTTTTACCTTTTTTCTCCTGTTCAGGTCCATAGATAGCAAACCGTTCAAAATTCAAGGAAACTGTATAATACTTTCTTTTAAAATAAATTTTACCACCAAAGCTTTTATATCGTTGCAGTAAGCGAACGAATTGTCATCATTTAGAGTGTAGAGCATCTAAAATTCAGCTTGTCGTTTGCGGTGCGCATGTGTGAGTTTTCTTTGATTTAAAAAAGCTGTCAAAAATATTGCAAGTCGCTGCGATAATCCCAATATGGCCACAATGAAATCCATTTCCTTTTGTGTTATTAGTTGTGGTCCATCTCTTCCCTGTTGGGGCTCATAATCGGTATCAAATGGATCTTCATAAGTAACACCACTTGCTGTACTCAAAATCGAATTTTTTTAAGTTTTTTGCGATTTTGATCTGGAAGGTGAAGTTTTTTTGATTTTATATGTTCGCAATTTTTGTTCTTTATGACAAGAGCTACAACTTTGCCTCTGAGAGTAAATCGAAATTCTGAACGGTTTGCAAGATATGAGCCCGAGAAAATGATCACTTCTTTGCGAAAATGATACCGAGGCCCCAAATCTTTGGCGGCCCATAAACAAAAAAGTGCATGACTTTGGGAAAAATTGGGAGACACGGGTCTTTTTTTTTTAGTCTTTTATCACGTAGTGGTGTCCGTATATGGTTATTTTGCCATGACTTAAAAAATTACACACAGTGTTATCGAATAACCCAGAATTCCATGCAACGTTTTGCATTTTAAATATTAATTTTCCAACTTTTTTGGAAATCTGTGCGGTAAAAAGTAACGTCACGTCAAAAGATTTGAAAGTGAATTCCCTAATGAATTAAAAAAGTTTGGAATGCATGGATTATTGAAAACTTCAATTTGTTTTTTTCTCACATTAAATAACCACATCACTTGTTATATTACCTCAGAGAGCTATCTTCTTTCAAAGGTTGAGTTCCGCTGATGATGATGCTAGTGCACTTCTATTCAGCCAATTTATAACAAATTGAAAATCCAAAATCTCCGGCTGGCGCAGATTGAATTTCACATATCAAGCAAGCCTCAAGCCCATGCAAAGTACCCCAACCACTTACACTTTATCAAGATTTTTCAGCAGCTGAGAAGCTGAAATAATATCGAGCAATGAGCACTCTGTACACCGAGTGTAAAGCTATTTTATAAATGGCAAGAATATATCTACAAATAATTGCAAAATATTTGCCAACAAAGTTAAAGTACTTGAGTGACAAAGTTGATGCTATGAATTTTAAGAAGATATGAAGAGAAAAATATTATTGATTAGAGGACGATTGGCTGGATGCTGGTTGTGGAACAAAAAGAGAGGCAGTCAAAGTGTATTTATATTGCTATTAAATTGAATTTTTAGGCAAATATTTATAACTGTCAGTGTTGACATTTAATTAAAATTGACAGATTTTCATCAACGTAACGAGACGCTAGGGGAAAAAATGTAATAAATCAATGCTTAGGATGCGCAACGCTAGGTTGTGGTAATGAAATTAGAGTGCTTGAGATACAACAGTGTAGCCACTTTTTTGCATTTATTAATTTAATTTTCTTTTTTTTTTTTTTTGCTGCGTAGCTTATTCAAATTTTTTAACAGCGATATTTTTATTTGAAACTCGTCATAAAAATATTAAGCTTCAGCTCAGTGTTGCCAACTTGACGCTTTCATTTCCTTGAATTCCCTCAGGTTGTTTTGCCCTTTTTTGCATAGAGCTAAGGAAATGCTTTGTTTTTCTTGTTAATGTTTTATTCCCAACGCTGTATAAAATTAAATAGCTGCTGCTCACTTTGCTTTATGTTATGTCATTTTTTTCTGTTTTGTCTTTTTGGTTTAAATGCTGCTCTGGCGTCCGCCATTGTTGTGCTGTTTTTTTTTTTTATTATTTAAGTTTGTGTGCTCGTGAGGATTTCCTTTTGATGTGCTGACAATAAGCTTGGAACCTAACTTCCGGTTTCATTGTCTCTTTTGCTGCGAGCAGTTTTCATTTTATATTTGTCTTCAAGAACATATTTTTTTTATATTTTTATTTTGCATTATTGTGTAACTTATTAAATTTTAAACAAGACAAAACGAGAAAATTTTGCCAAAAGCGTCAAAAAGTGAGCTGCAATCAGTGTTTGAGTGCTTTTTATTTATCGAATACCATTGCTTGTTGAATCGTGTTGAAATCGCTGGCTTTTATCTTCAGCCGCAGGATTTTGTTCTCTTTGATTTTTTTGGATTTTTTAACAGGAAAAAAAATCAAATATTTAATATAATTTTAGCCACATCTGCTGATGTTGCCTCAAGATGATGTTGCCTTAAAAAAAGTCAACACTATAAACTCAACCGATCATCAAAGTCTACACATAATCCTCGCACAGATACAACAAATCCACACAGAACCTCTGCTTATTGCAAGTCTTTTGTTCGTTTATTGTTGGCAACAGTTTGCCACACACAAAATGCGCCATTGTTAGCGATTTTTTCCTCTTTATTTTTATAGCATTTTATTTTTTTGGAATTGTTCTCTTGTTTCTAAATGCGATTTTTATTGCTTTTGTATTTCGCCTGCCTCGACTCGACAATGTTTCAACTCGCAAAATATTGCAATTTCTGTCGCATATTGTACAGTTTTGCTTTCCATTTTGTTTTATTTTTTTTTTAATTTTTTTTATTTTTTTTTATCTTATTCTATACTTTATCTATCGCCCTTTTTTGCGTCCCTATATTGCAACATTGATTGCAATCAATGTCTCAATATTCTGCACAACACGAAAATCTCATTTTCTGCAGAGATTGTCTTACATTGTTTAAAAAAAAAATAAAAGCATAAAAATATTTTGTTTTCATATTTTTATGGGTTTTTATTTCTTTATATTCTTTATATTTTGTTCAACTTGGTGCAAGGATAACGTTTTGTATCTGCAACAGCTGCGCATTTTTAGCTACAAGCTTAGATTTTTCGCATATCAAGATATGCTGTGCAACATTCAAACTTTTATTTTATATTCCAGCACGAAGACTTCATGAATCTATTGAAGAAATGTGAGCTGAATTCATAGCAATTTGTTGTATTTTGTCTCAATTCAATATTGAATATATTCAATAGGGTGCAGCAGTGTGTCATATTGGGTTGATACGCTTCTTTCTTCGCGAAGTAAGAAAATATTTTTCTTTACTCCATGTTAACTAACTAGCCTTTCACTCTACCTTTTGCCTGGCACCCACCCTACTTCTTGTAGCAATCATTTCTTATCTCGAACAAATACAAAAAATAATATTCTCTCTTCCAGCTCATTAAGCTCATAAAAGCTGCCAAATATGACTCCACATCATTAGCACAAAATTGTTTTTACCCCATCTACTTATTTAGGTACGAAGAAGACTTGCAAGAAACAAGGACATGCTTTTGTCTATCCTAATAGACAAAAAGTAACAATGAGAAATCAAAAACATTAAAACAAAAGCTGTCAAATTGACTGCACTTAATGACAGCTCAATCGGCTGTCATTGACAGCAACATACAGATAATGAAGCGTTGCTGCAATGAGCAGTAAATAAAGTGCAGAAAATGCAACATTGCAGGAAATAACAACAAATAAAGAAAAAAAAAATAGTAAAGCAAGAACCTGATTTAAACAAAAACAATAAAATGAAATTGACAAGAGTCGCAACAAACAACTGACGAAAATGAAGGGAAGTGAAAGTCATAAAAAACGAGTGTTACGATTTAATTTTTTTTTTATGTTTTTTATGTATCGGAAATTTGTACAAAGTTGCTACTAAGCATGGCTATTGCTTTTGCTGACAGCCACAGCGACAACATTAAAACTGTCCGCAACAACAACCGGCTATGTAACTAAGTATAAATGCGCTGAGCTAAGATGTTTTCTTGCACTAAGTTGACAAGTGTGCATTGGCTACACTTGACGTTTTAAGGGGACTTTCACATGAATAATTTTAAAAAATCAATTTTTTTTGCCGTGAATAAGTTACGTTATACCGGACGGTTTTCAAAAAAATTTGAAAAAGGCATTCTTTCAAAATTCATCGACGTTTTATTGAATTGCTAATTGAAGCATAATCGCGAATAACGTTGTAAACGACAAAATTGTAATTTTTGACTAGAGATAAAAAACGTTTTAAACATTGTAGGAGTTTATTTTTGGTTTTTTTGTTAAACACTCTGATTTAATAAAACTTTACCATACATAATATATAAAAAAAAAATTAATTAAAATATTTAATTACATCTAAATTTACCGTTTAAGAGTTTTTACAATGGAATAACGTTTTATACCCAAAAATTGAATGGATGATGAAACGTTTTTCCACTGAACATAACATATGACTTATGGTGCTTAAAACGTTTTTCCACTACTAAGAACGACTGCACTTACAACGTTCTTCCAAATTACATTTACAGGAGCATTTTTATTTTCTATGGTCTCTCCATTTCTCGAAATATGAGACTGACCACTATCTCTTAGTCTTTTATAGTCAACATTTTTCCAATTTTCGAAATTAATTTAAAGTTTTGAGCATCGATAGCACTTGCGCATCAAGTTCGATTGTTCGCTTTTATTCATTTTACATGCACGTGCAACGTTATTCCACTGAGTGCCATTTAAAATTGCGTTAAAAATGCCCCAACCTGCATTTTTTCACTCACTTCTGTTTTTATATAGTATAAGAGAGTAATTCTGACTGGTATCCGCGGAAAACACTTTTAAAAAAACTGTCGTTTACAACGTTATTCGCGATTATCCTTCAATTGCTAAGTATAGGTGCTATCATTAAAATAATGCTACGACCTTAAAGGTTAATTCTTTGACTTCATTATAAAAACAAAAAAAAAAAAAAACAGCATAAAGTCATCGGGACGCGGTGCGAGCTGTTTAAGTAAAGCAACAGCAAAGTTGTACATGGAATTATTACTTGCTGTGTATTAGTGCTAGGTTTTAAAATATGATATGCCAACAAAGGCCTGCTTTAAGCCCTCACGACAAAATTAGACAAAAAATTTCTGACGTCATGCGGACACAGAGAGAGCCGCTCAAAGATCGTTAATAGAACATTATTGCAACGACGTTTCATTGAATTTTTGCTCGGTGAGTATATAAGCAACGATAAATATTTAAAAAAGAAAATAAAGGATTTGTACTTGGCCTTACGACAAAAATAAAAAAAAAATTTCGACGTCGTCATGTCGTGAAGATAGTAGCTTATGTAACAGAAATCCAATATCGTTGCATGGAATTATTACTCAGTTAGAAGACGTGTTACGGTAAATTTTGTTATCATCATGATTTCTGGTTGGCAACCATATAATGCAGTAAAAATGCTACAACAATGAAAAAACGTTGCATGAAACTTTAACTCTGTGACTAATGGCGTAAAGGTAAATTTTATGTTACAAAAATGAAGGTGATGTCTTCGGGCACATGATTAAAATAAAAAAAAAATTTACGGCGTTATGAGGCCCCTTAGGGAACCGCCTTATGTGCCGTTTATGCATCGCTTTTGCAGGATTAATTGCGTGCAGCTAAGTCAAAGTTAATGCACCAAGGAAAACCACAACCAATTGAGAAGCAATTACAAAAAAAAAAAAACGGCAAAAGCAAAATCAAAAGGAAAAGCATAAGCAAAGGCAAAAGCAAACTCAAAAGCAACAACAGCAACACCAACACCAACACCAGCACAAACACCAACACCAACACCAACACCAACACCAACACCAACACCAACACCAACACCAACACCAACACCAACACCAACACCAACACCAATACCAACACCAACACCAACACCAACACCAACACCAACACCAACACCAACACCAACACCAACACCAACACCAACACCAACACCAACACCAACACCAACACCAACACCAACACCAACACCAACACCAACACCAACACCAACACCAACACCAACACCAACACCAACACCAACACCAACACCAACACCAACACCAACACCAACATCAACACCAACATCAACACCAACACCAACACCAACACCAACACCAACAACAACAACAACACCAGCACCAACACCAACATTAACACTAACACCAATACCAACACGAACACCAACACCAATACCAACACAAACACCGACAACAACACCAACACCAACAACAAAACCAACACCAACACGAACACGAACACCAACACAAACACCAACAACACCAACACGAACACGAACACCAACACCAACACCAACACCAACACCAACACCAACACCAACACCAACACCAACAACAACACCACCAACACCACCAACACCACCAATACCAATACCAATGCCAATACCAACAACAACAACAACAACAACAACAACAACAGCAACAGCAACAGCAACAGCAACAGCAACAGCAACAGCAACAACAACAACAACAACAAAAATCTAGCAAAGTTCCGACAAGCTGAAAACAAAAGTTATGGTTTCAACAATATTTTTCGTGGCAGTTGGTTGACTGCTCATAAATAACAAAATAACACAATGGAACCGTACTGTGAAACTGGAAAAGGGCTATGACAAGAATTAGGATATGGATTAGGACAAAAATTAAAACACATCTATCAAAACTAAGGAAGGGATCCGGAATCCTTGATTAAGTCAAGAACTGGGGCATGGATTAAAACAAGAGTTTTGAAGTAGGAACTATTTGAAGAAATAAAAGACATAACGGAAGAATGAGGATAAGTTTCGGAACAAAAGTCAGAATAGGGAAAAGAACAAGGACAAGGCTAAAGAAACACTATCACGTCAAAATCTACGGTTGAGTCCAAGACACGGCTAATTCTTCTATTTAAGCACATTTTTCAAAAGTTAAAAAAAGATTTTTTTTTTATTTTAATAAAATTTATCAAAGAAAAAACGGTTTTCATTACTTGAAAGAGAAAATTCAATTAGGTCCAAGGGATGTAACTCTGGGATCAAACCGATTTTGACTATTTTGATTTATCGAATGAAAAACAATTTAAAATCGACGACAACACTTTACTTAATAAGTCCATAGAATGACTTTGATTTCTTTATAAATATAACGGGGTTCATAATGAGCCCAATGACTGAACAGAACATTGCGATAAACTGTATGTTGGCTTCCAGTTCAGTCTTAGCCCACTGACCGTACATACGGCGCTAATTATGGTGATTTTGCTTTAATTCTTGCACCAGCTGGATCTTTTAAGCTATTAGGTCAAGATCTTTACGCATAAAATGTTTCCTAAATTGGATGGTCATAGCTCTGAATCCTACGCACGATGGCGAATCGACTCATTTGGGTCCTTCTCAATACTAGTCTCTATGGAGGATTATGTGGGAAAATAGACGTAACGCACGGTAACATTCCCAAACTGAACCACGATTTTCAAAATAAATTTTCATGTTCTGGCGTTAGTCTCTTCATTATGAAATGACAAAATAAACTGAGCACAAATGATAATAGAGGTGTCAGATCTGACCACCCGATCAAAGACAGTTTAATGCTTACCGAAAAATGGTACCTTTTAAAAACCCACCCTATGCATAAAAAAAAAATCTATCTTTAAATATAACAAAACCATGCAATGTGGGAAGAACGTGCTTAACTATTAAGAAAGAAATGTTTGTTGGCTTACTTCTATAACTTCACGAACACGGGAAAAAATGCGGGTTCAAAACAGAACCGTGCCTATAAACGACGAATCTGTAGAAGAAAAAGGGTTTCTGCAAATTAAAAGTTTTCGCAGCTAATTAAATAAAGTGGAGAGTTCACTCAAAATTTATTTCACAACCAGTTTGAACATTAAAACCAGCGTCAACTGCAACAGCCAGTGTTACCAACAAGCATTAAATTATGCCAAAAACTTATTCAATTAAACTTTGATCTAACTAACTGCTGTCTCTTTCTGCATGAATGCATGAAGCTACTTGCTTAAAACTTGGCTGAAATAAGCAACCATATTTGTCAGAAACAAGTAGCAGTGTTTTCTTGCTTTTTTTTTGTTTTGTTTTGTTTTTGCTCTCACATTATTTGTCCTTTTAACTGCTAATAAGAAGAGTTCTTGCTGTTGGCCAAAAACAAAAAAAAAAAAAAAAACACCACAACTAAGCAAGTAAACTTTAATAAATAATTCCCAAGCCATGATGATGAACATGATGTCTCTTGCAGCTTTGATGAGCTTTAACTTGAATGGCTACACATGCAGTTTCATGAAAATCTCAAATTCTTAAAAAAAAAAATAACAATTAAAGCTATTTTTTCAAAGCTTTATAACTTCATATAGCTTCGACTGCATAAAAAAAAAGATATTCACAGTTATCTCAACAGTATTTCTGGCTTGTCTGGCACAATGTTTGGCTTCAATTTTTCTCTTTGGTCTCTTGTTGCTGCCGTCAGCTGCTGGCAGTGAATTATTTGTTATTTCAGAGACTCTGACTAAATGCAGTTTGCCTTTGTGTGCTCTGTGTGTGTGTGTGTGTGTGTTAGTCTGCCTTGGTTTTCGTGAGGTGGGGTGAATTTTGTCAGTTGCAGCTTTTCATGTCTGCAACTAGCTACAACAAGTTGTTGCCTTAATTCTTTGGCTGCCCACTTTCCGAAGTGTATCCAAAAATGTAAATCCTTGGCAAATATTTTCTCACATTGTCCAGTGAGTTGTTTCAATGTCAACGAGTTATGTTTTTTAAATATTTTTTTATCAAGTTGGCAGCATTTGTGTGTCATGTGGAGTTCATGGGCGTTCGGGTCAGATGTGTTTGCTTTTGACATTTAATAACTTACTTAAGTTGGGAGTTAAATGGTTTTTTGCTGGAAAGGATTATTTGCAGAATAACTCAAATTTTGAAGTTCGAAATGTTGCGGCTCAGCTATAAGCCTAGGTTGGTGAAGTTAACTCTGGAATATTCTTCTACGAACAAATTGTTGAAATAATCTTTTTAAAACATGTCATGCAACAAAATTATTTAGTAAGACAAAATCCTGAAATTTACAGGACGAATGGTTTTGAATAAGAATATATTTTGTGTCATAATGAAGTTGTTCGTATTTAAGTTTCGAAGTTATTGGGCCCCATCCTATGGTCCTTGAAAACGGCTACATATTGAAAAGCTGGCATTTGAGCCAAGGCCTTTATGACCAAACTCCGAACCTTTCGTGGATATCATGAACTATGAAATAATTATGAAATAATTTCAAGTTGTAAAAAGAAAAAAAAAGAAAATAATGAAAATCAGTCACTGTGCATAAAATGCATAAAGCAATGCAAACACTGCCAGCCAATGTTGCCTTTGCAATGTAAATGTTTGCTTATTTCTCATACCGGCCAAACTCAAGTACATATATCTGAGTGAATGTGTGTGTATTTGTGTGTGTGTCTGGGAGGGCGAAAAACAGGAAATTAAATTTACGAAGAAGTAGTTGGCGAGCAATCAGGTAGAAGCACAAAATAATTTTGAAATTTATTTCAAAAGAATTGAGAAAAAATATGAAAGGGAAATAAGCATGATTCTATCTATCCGCTCCGACTTTTTTCCCTCTTCCATCGGATGCATTTTTATTCAATACTAGAAACGAAAATGAAATGAAGAAAAATAATTTTTAAAAGTCAGTTTTTTTTTCTGTAAACGATGTCGAGTAGTTTGTAATTTTTGAATGGATAATTGAGAAGGGATGATGAGAGGTGGGTGTGTGCTGCAAATGCAAGTGGGGTGTGTGCTTTTCTATTTTCTGGGGGTTAGAAAAATTGTGACATTCAATGGTTCTGCAGATGATTGTCTTTGACTCATGAATGATGTTAACTCATAGCATACTCATAGATAGAACTCATAGTGAATAGAAATTGAATAAATATTAATCAAAGGAAGAAAGAGACAGCGGGCGGAGATTTGTAAATGGAGGTGAAAATAATCGAAATTATATAAATAATAACGGCTCACAACTAATAATTTAACATAAATGTTTTATTATATAAATGTTTTACAAATATAAACAAAATTAAGTAAAAGTATTTAGTATTAAGTAATAAGTATTAAGTATTAAGTATTAAGTATTAAGTATTAAGTATTAAGTATTAAGTATTAAGTATTAAGTATTAAGTATTAAGTATTAAGTATTACGTATTAAGTATTATGTATTAAGTATTAAGTATTAAGTGTTATGTATTAAGTATTAATTATTAAGTATTAAGTATTAAGCATTAAGTATTAAGTATTACGAATTAAGTATTAAGTATTAAGTATTAAGTATTAAGTATTAAGTATTAAGTATTAAGTATTAAGTATTAAGTATTAAGTATTAAGTATTAAGTATTAAGTATTAAGTATTAAGTATTAAGTATTAAGTATTAAGTATTAAGTATTAAGTATTAAGTATTAAGTATTAAGTATTAAGTATTAAGTATTAAGTATTAAGTATTAAGTATTAAGTATTAAGTATTAAGTATTAAGTATTAAGTATTAAGTATTAAGTATTAAGTATTAAGTATTAAGTATTAAGTATTAAGTATTAAGTATTAAGTATTAATTATTAAGTGTTTAGTATTAAGTATTAAGTATTAAGTATTAAGTATTAAGTATTAAGTATTAAGTATTAAGTATTAAGTATTAAGTATTAAGTATTAAGTATTAAGTATTAAGTATTAAGTATTTAGTATTAAGTATTAAGTATTAAGTATTAAGTATTAAGTATTAAGTATTAAGTATTAAGTATTAAGTATTAAGTATTAAGTATTAAGTATTAAGTATTAAGTATTAAGTATTAAGTATTAAGTATTAAGTATTAAGTATTAAGTATTAAGTATTAAGTATTAAGTATTAAGTATTAAGTATTAAGTATTAAGTATTAAGTATTAAGTATTAAGTATTAAGTATTAAGTATTAAGTATTAAGTATTAAGTATTAAGTATTAAGTATTAAGTATTAATTAATAAGTGTTTAGTATTAAGTATTAAGTATTAAGTATTAAGGGTTAAGTATTAAGCATAAAGTGTTAAGTATTAAGTATTTAGTATTAAGTATTAAGTATTAAGTATTAAGTATTAAGCATTTAGTATTTAATATTAAGTATTTAGTATTTAGTATCTAGTGTCTAGTATTTAGTGTTTAGTATTTAGTATTAAGTATTTAGTATTATGACTCATGTATTATGTACTATGTATTATGTATTATGTATTTAGTATTTAGTATTTAGTATTATGTATTATGTATTATATATTGTGCATTATATTTTAAGTATTAAGTATTAAGATTTAAGTATTAAGCATTAAAAACTAAACACTTAAAATTAAAAATTAAATATTTAGAATTAAAAACTAAAAATTATAAATTATAAATTATAAATTATAAATTTTAAATTTTAAATTATAAATTATAAATTATAAATTATAAATTATAAATTATAAATTATAAATTATAAATTATAAATTATAAATTATAAATTATAAATTATAAATTATAAATTATAAATTATAAATTATAAATTATAAATTATAAATTATAAATTATAAATTATAAATTATAAATTATAAATTATAAATTATAAATTATAAATTATAAATTATAAATTATAAATTATAAATTATAAATTATAAATTATAAATTATAAATTATAAATTATAAATTATAAATTATAAATTATAAATTATAAATTATAAATTATAAATTATAAATTATAAATTATAAATTATAAATTATAAATTATAAATTATAAATTATAAATTATAAATTATAAATTATAAATTATAAATTATAAATTATAAATTATAAATTATAAATTATAAATTATAAATTATAAATTATAAATTATAAATTATAAATTATAAATTATAAATTATAAATTATAAATTATAAATTATAAATTATAAATTATAAATTATAAATTATAAATTATAAATTATAAATTATAAATTATAAATTAAAAATTAAAAATTAAAAATTAAAAATTAAAAATTAAAAACTAAAAATTAAAAATGAAAAATTCAAAATTCAAAATTCAAAATTCAAAATTAAAAACTAAATATTAAAAATAAAAAATTAAAAATTAAAACTTAAAAATTAAAAATTATAAATTATAAATTATAAATAAAAAATTAAAAATTAAAAATTAAAAACTAAAAATTAAAAATGAAAAATTCAAAATTCAAAATTCAAAATTCAAAATTAAAAACTAAATATTAAAAATAAAAAATTAAAAATTAAAACTTAAAAATTAAAAATTATAAGTTATATATTATAAATTATAAATTAAAAATTAAAAATTAAAAATTAAAAATTAAAAATTAAAAATTAAAAATTAAAAATTAAAAATTAAAAATTAAAAATTAAAAATTAAAAATTAAAAATTAAAAATTAAAAATTAAAAATTAAAAATTAAAAATTAAAAATTAAAAATTAAAAATTAAAAATTAAAAATTAAAAATTAAAAATTAAAAATTAAAAATTAAAAATTAAAAATTAAAAATTAAAAATTAAAAATTAAAAATTAAAAATTAAAAATTAAAAATTAAAAATTTAAAATTTAAAATTTAAAATTTAAAATTTAAAATTTAAAATTTAAAATTTAAAATTTAAAATTTAAAATTTAAAATTTAAAATTAAAAATTATAAACTAAAAATTAAAAATTCAAAATTAAAAATTAAAAATTAAAAATTAAAAATTAAAAATTAAAAATTAAAAATTAAAAATTAAAAATTAAAAGTTAAAAATTAAAAATTAAAAATTAAAAATTAAAAATTAAAAATTAAAAAGTACATATAAAAATTAAATTAATTAAATAATTAATAATAATTAAATCAAAAATTTAAATTGTAAGTTTCATTTAATCCCAAAAGTTAGAAATTGAAAGTGATAATTTTCTACATTAAGAAAAAAAGTTTCATTTTCGCTTCTGCGCTTTTTTTTCATTACTTCTGGCACATGTTTTTACTGTCACTTAAGCATAAAATAAAAAATTGAAATATTCCATATTCCATAAAACGGTTAATTTCCCCGATGTCCTGAAAAAAATTGTTGCTGTTCCCCTAAAAGAGCAAAATAAAGAAAAATAGAGCTGACATAAATATACGTGTGCACTACTTAAGGGAATAAAAAGCGAAAAATATGTGAGAAAACAAGTGGTAGACATTAGACAAAAATCAAGCATAAAAAAAACATCATGAGCATAATAATGGTTGGGACAAGAAAATCACAGAAGATGAGTAAAAAAATCATAAAATATGGAAAAAAATAACAAGTGTTGCCGCATAGTTCCCAGTTTATCTCTATTTTATGACGCTGTTCCTGACAGGCTCGTCTGTGTGGAAGCAACGTGTCGGGCTGTGCTTGCCTCTATACCTATGTTAGATTATGTTCCTATGTGCACTGAAGTCGAAGCCATAAGGGAGATTGATACATTTGTGTGTTTGTGTTTTTGGGGGTAGGTGTGTGGTTGTTTTTATCTGTAGAACACAAACATACGTCCAGAAATACCTTGTTGGCTGTGTTGTATTTTGTTATCACACTTTGTTTTTGTTGTTTTTTTTTTTGGTCAAAAAGGCTACATATTTCATTGAAAAGTAGATTTTGTCTACAGTATTGCTTGTTATTGTTGTTGGATTGTTATGTAGCTAAAGTGAAAGACTGAATGAATGTGAGAAATAGTTTAAAAAGTGTCAAAATCCTTGACGTTTCATTCTAGATATTGTGGTTTATGTGTTCTTGCCGACATTTGGGAATTCCTAAATAGTGCAAGAATTTCCAACAAAATAAGTTATTTCGAATTTATAGGATATTTTACGTGTGTTGAGGGATTAAACTTTAGTCCATGACCAAGATACAAAAAAAGAGCTAACTTTTATAAGACCTTAAGGCGTTTTAAGTTAGAAAAATCTTTTAAAATTTTTTCGAAACTTAAATTTTAATGTGAATTTGAGATTTAGGTCAAGTATGTTGACAAGTTGGCAATAAGATAACATGAAGACAGTAAAGGTAACAACCAACAACAGCAACAACGGCTCTGTACAGAGCAAATCATACAGCAGACTAGACAGACTGTTTGGTTGGCCACTACACCAACTCATCAGTAGTCTTGCATGACTTTTCTCTCCGATCCACTCAAGCTACTTAGGTCCTACTTATACTGCCAATTATGCCGAGAAAGTTACCCGGAAGTTTATTTGTCACAGAGAACGCTTTTACAAATTTCTTTTTCGAAACTTTTTGTAAACTTTTTCTCCACTTTAGGTGAATAACCTTATATTAGGCTAACTAACTTGCTGCATAAATTCAAATTATTTCTTTTTTTATAGGTTCTGTTTATTCAATGAAAAAAATTCTCTCTGTCTGTCTAATATATTTCTCCCTTTTCACACCTCTTCGCGTTTTTTTTTTAAATATTGTCAAAAGTACACGTACATTTCTTCTCTGCTTTGCATTTCAAACACTGATAAACGATCTCTTAATCTTTGAACTTAAATGCATTGTAATTAAAGTAATAGCCACAAATTAAGTAATTTATGAGCGAAATCACCTCAGTGGCAATATAAACAACAACAACAACAACAACAACAACAACAACAACAAAAACAACAACAACATCTGTAAGCAAATTGGTAAGAGCTTCTGTAAACGTTTCGCTGTCGTTATTGTTTAACAAACAAATTCAGTGATTAATAATAATTAACGCTGGTTGCACAGACAAATTTACAGATTTTCACATTCGCACAATTAATGCCGGTCTTAGGAAATATAGGTAAGAGAGCATAGAGCAAATTAAAATGAAAAGAGATGGCATGAGTTGAAGATACTGCAATTATCTGCTGCTAGCAATTTTCGAACAATTTTCAGTTTAATTGTGCGTTGGTTTCTGAGCAACAGCTCTGCAAAGATGCGACATTTAAGAAAGTCGCACTCAATTTACGATTCTTAGCGCGCTATATTTAATGGCTGCTGTTGCGGGCATCTTGTGCTGCAATACCAAATAATTAATTTCTGGTTTATTTTCTTTTGCAATGTGCGCCAGAACTTGCGGATATTTAGTGCTAAATTTTATATTTGAATATTTTATTTTTAATTACAAGTTTTGTGAACTTTTGTAAGGCACTCACAGACAGGCAGTCATAGACAAACCACACACACACTCATATATACATACAATGAGAGTCGTACCTTGACAGTGGTGCTACTTTTCATTAATTAATCATGCTGACATCTCGCGGGACTTAAGCTTAGCTCGATTTTAAAGGTGTTAATGATGCTAATATGTCGTCCCATATCCGCCCTGCGCTACTGTTAATCATGCAATCAATCAAGTATATTTAGTGTTTTTACAAAATATTTTATCAAATATTTTACAAAATTTTAAAACCAGTTTTTGAATAAGCTGAACATTGCGAAAATATTAAAATAATTCCGGATAAAACCGGTTATTGATTCACATCGTACAGTGAAATAAAAAAACTTAAAAAAAAACCAATAAAACGCAGGAACTATCTGAAAATACTTTTAGACATAGTTAAAAATATAGTTTAGAAAATTCAAAAACAAAAACAATTAATAAAGGCACGTACTTTACCCTTTTTTGTTATGACGCACGTTGGGAAAAATATCATAAAAATGCTCGCAACTCCTAAAAAAAAAAACTGTAGCGTCTAAACAGTTAGACGTAGAATCATCAATTTTTTATATTTTATTTAGAAAGCATTAAAGAATGGCTGACAGTACCTTCTCACTTTTTTCGCTTTTAAATTTTAGTACCCTACTCTCGGAGTTTTAGACTTTCACAAGCCTTATAGCATGCATAGAAATAATTTTTTTGAAATCTAATTTTGAATCCTCAAAATATAATCGAAATTTATTTAACGAAATTATTTTCAAATTAAAAAAGTCTTCTTAACCCTCTAAAGCGCTGTTCATTTTTATGCAATTTTCTCCTTTTTTAAACAGAAAGAAAAGATGAATTAAAAGAACAATGCGCTTATTTCTGTTCGTTTTTGACTCAAGCTCAAATGTGGTAAAATTATTCTCGATTTCACAAAAGTTTTTAACCCCATAACGACTACATTAGAAAATCCCAGAATTTATATTCAAAGCATTAGTTTAAAAAGTAATTCACAACGAACAGCTAATAAGGGGTCGTTCATAAACTACGTTACCAATTTTCAACTTTTTTTACCCCCCTCCCCCTCCGATACTGTTCATAGTGCATCTCAAAACCCGTCCCTTTCCCCATAAAGTAATTTAGTATATGAAATAAGGAAATGAATTGATTAAAAAATATTTCAAAATATATTTAAAAAATACCTTGACTAGCTTTTGGTAGGTGTGCTATGACTAGATAATTTTAAGATAAAATTTTAAAAATCCATTATTTTCATCGATAAAAACTATTTCATCTTCAATCCAAGAGTCGATGCTAACAATCACTGGAATTGAAGAAGCTGGAAACTTTTAGGACTCCTCGAAATAGAATTTTTGAACAGATTCAAGTGTATCCTCATTTCTTATGCAAAGAAATTAGTCTGGTGTTTGAGAGAATACCCGTAAAGGCTGCACCTGTTCAGCAACAAGTTCAGTGTTTTTATGAATCTGCTTCCTTAAAATTGATTTATTTAAATAGTATGTATTTATAAATAGAATTCGCAATACAAATATAGGACGCAATCTTGAACTGATTTCAGGATTTCAATTTTTTCAAGTTGTTTTTTATTTTTGGTCACGTTACTATATCTGAGACCTCCTCCCCCCTATCGTTACTTATCGTAAATAAATAAAAATAAATAACTGGCCATTTCAGCCATTGAAAGGACTTTGACCTAGCTTCTTATGATCAATTGTGTTGTGCGTGTTATTGAGTTTGTACACAATTGACCGAGAACCGGTCCTATAGGTTTAACGCCGACTCCGAACGGCGATGAACGGAGTGTTTTCGTTCTCAAGAAGCTTTACATGGCATTTTGATTACTCTCTGAGGTTTGCCATTGTCTGCAGAGAGGTGGCGGCCGTACAGAAAAATTATTTTAATTCAAATAATTTTCTGTCGCTGCTGGGGTTCGAACCTGGGTCTCCAGGTTCGTTGACATATCGGCCACGCACTTTAACCAACTACGCCACGGACGCCACATCGTTACTTATCGTAGTACATTTTAAAACCCCTCCACCTCCCTAAATTGGTAACGTAATTTATGAACGACCCCTAATTATGGTAATAAAATTGTACCCAGTCGGAAGAAATCATGTTTTTACTCCTCACTTCCAAAATTAATCCTGAAAATTAATTTCAGATATTTATAGAGGTAATCAAAAACAATTATAGAAATTACGATATTTTAAAACTTCTTTCAACTATCCCGTTACCTGCTTTTAACCCTTTATACACACTTTTAACCCTTCATATACCACATTTTTCATAAACCTTTTTTAGTATCTACGCGTCTACACCACTTACCCGAATTCATAGTTCTAGGCAAGGGCGTAGGCAGGATGGAAATTAAGGGGGGACAAGACCTTATAAATTTCTTTTTACCATATCTTTATATGTTTTTATCATATTTAGTTTCAAAGAAAAAGGAAAAACCACATATTACAAAGGATTAAAAATGAATTACATATAGAAAAACTTTCAAACCATCGATTTTATAAAAAGATCTCAGATTTAGGGGAGGGCAGTTGACCCCCCTTCCCTCTGCCTACGCCCTTGGTTCTAGGTCAAGCGGCTTAGGCTAGGAATCGATCGGTGAGTGAGTCAGGACAAAGTATTTTATGTTTTAAGATGTAGATAATTTATGCTTTTATTATTATAAATTTCGTTGAACAATTTTTTAAAATACGTATGATAATCTCTTGGTTTTTTTTTCTGTCACTTTTTCGCAAATGCGATATCTTCAGGTCAGAAATTACTAAAAATTTGTTTAACATATCGGTTAAAGTCATTATCCTAGAGTTGCGCCTTAAATTAAAGCTTCTACATCTTTTGAATTCTTTATTTGAGTGTTCAATAGCTTCCTCTGATAACATCCCTAAGCAAAATTTTTTCATATAAAATGGAGAACTGGTTTTTGGATCCATATGAGCACAATGAATTAGCACCTTGTGCACTGTGGGGGACATGGACCACCATCCGCATTTTCTCACGTATAGCGCCGCCATTTCCTTGGCATATGTAGCAAATTTGGGCGGGTCTATTGGGGAACTATTAATTGCCGTTAATCTATACTATTATATAAAGGGCTTATCACGTATCTTCGTGTACGCTAAACTAAAAAACTACTGAACCGATTTTTATAATTCTTTTACTAATTCAAAGCGTCATTCTTAACTTAAGCTATTGCATACTTTATTTTTTAAAACCTACCCTAAAAAGTTATGAAAATTTGAAATTGAATTCCATCTAAAAAACTTCATAGAAAATTAATCATAATCGCTGCATACAAAGCTTTTTCTTTCTTTTCCATTGTGTGTTTAGAAGCTCTTTTTGATTAAGCCTTGCTTATAACCATGATCGAAAAAATGAGCTAATGAAGCAACAACAATGTTAATTGTAATATAGACAGAATCTATTTCTTTTTTAATTAAATTCCCTACAGTAAAATGCTAAAAATAATTTAATATATAAACATAAGCATATGTAAATAAATATAATTCAGTGTCTATGACGTAGTACTCTCGAAAAATAAGCGATACTTTGTTTTTATACGAAAACAAGAACGAGGAATTGAGACAAATGAGACAATGACATCTGAGTTGCTGTTTTCGACTCAGACTCAGTGCTGCCAAACAGTAGCAGCGGTGCTGCCATCTCTTATCAAGTAGCTGATAAAAAGCTTTTATTAGCAGTGTTGCTAAGCTCACATTACAAAGGTTGAAGTTTTGATAAAACGCTTATCAAGATCCATTTTTGTGCCTCTTTTTTATGTGTGATGGTACCACGGCCGCGACAAAATAATGGTTATTCTAATTTCATGAAAGTAATTAATCCATATCAGCTAACCAGGAATATCAGAATACCTTTTATTATTTATAGCTGGAAAAGTATGTGCGCATTAGTTTATAGTTGTAAATATGAAATCTATTTATATAAAAAGTACATAGTGTCCATTTTTACGTCTCTACTTACTGCGGGAACGGGTCGACGGCCCATTGGTTCCGGAGATATGTCACTTTAAAGATTTTCCCATATCTATTTGTGTTTGTGTTTGTAATTCCATAACTCTAGAACTGTGCGTCCGATTTGATTGAGGTTTACTTTGTTGTATTATTATTGGCCATACCATGGTTCGTATGTGAACATTTTTGCCACACCTCGTTTTACCGCCCACAAATTAATGAAAATTTTATATTTCAGGCGGCTTGGGTCTTATCAGACTAAAATTTAGTACTTTAGTTCATATGGTCACTGTTGGCAACAGTACTACAAATGGAGGGAGAGCTATACAAATATGCTGCGGGTTTTCCCTCTCTTATATATGTATATCATCTCTATTCTTATCTATCTTGGTTTGTTTGGACCAAATTGGATACATCCTTCTGCGAATATGTGATATCGAATATTTTTAGAATTATAGGTCACACAGTATCGAAATTTGATATTCGAATGAAATTTTCACGTGCCGTTCCACTGGTGAAAATTTATGGGCGTTAGACGAGGGCTGTGGCACTTTTTCAGCAGCCCAAATTTAAGGTATAACTCTCGGACTATAAGTCACATATTAATTTAACTCGGTAAGAACGTACTATTTAGTCGTGTGCTTTTACTGGCAAAATTGAGTGACCATTTGACAAGTGGGCGTAGCACTGCCGATACAATTCAAATTTAGGTATCGAATAGCTTTGGAAGTAGAAGTCACATAACATTGAAACACAGAATGGAGAATGTATTTCCACAAGAGAACTGGGACGGGCATAAGAAAAGGGGTTATGGCTTCGACCACACAAGTCAAATTTTTGATATTGAATAGCTTTGGAACTAAACGTCGCATGACAATAAAACTCAATGTGGAGTTACTAATTGCCAAAGTCTTTCTACTGGAAAACTGGTACGTGCATTGGAAAAGGGGGTGTGGCCCGATTTTCTATACAGAATAGCTATGGAAGTTAAAATCACAGGACATTGAAACTCATAATGGAATTGCCACCTGAGAGTGATACAACTTTTGTTGCATTTGGCTCGGCATGAAAGACCCATACACTTGATTGTTGTTTAGTTTCGGATTCATATGTATAAATCCATGATTCTTCACCTGTCATAGACATGTTTGGAAGCACCGCAATTTAATTTTTTTTTTTTAATCATTTCTTTCGACCTTTTTTTAACGATTCTCAAGCCTTGTATCATGATGAAGAATAACTCGCTTCTTCTTCGACTTTTTCCGAATTTCTCCGATTACTTGTGGCAAATAAATGGTCGTGTACTATTCAGAATTGATCTTTCGTTGCTCTTACGCCTCCGTCGCCACATGATCGGTTATGACGAAGAAATTGGCAATCATGTGCTTCTTTAGGGAATAACTTTTGTTGGATTTAGCTGGTTTTGAAAGACCCATACAGTCAATTACTTTTTTTTGTTTTTTTTTTTTAGGCTCATATGTTTACATCCACGATCGTTACCTGTTATACATGATGCACATTGATCGTAGTTTTTAAAAATTTCGTAGCACCAATTGACAAGATCCTTTTTTTGATCGTTTGTCAGATTATGTGGGATCCAAATGATCAAAAAATATCTTGTTGATGCTTGTCATACTAATACCCAAAGATACTTCAGTCTGGCGGTATGTCACAGCATCGATGTTCTGTTACAGCATCCGATTTTGTACGACCTTCACGGAATTCGTCCTAAAGCGATCGTCGGCCCCGATTGAATTCGTCAAACTTGTTTCTTACAGTGCTGTACGATGGTGTTTTATCCCCTTATAAAGCATTGAGTCCGTCGATGCATTCTTGTCTCGAAAGTTATGAAAAAAAATCGCACAAAAATGTTCACGAGTTAGAGCCTGAACAGATTCAAAAATCGTTGCGGCCGACGATCTTTGTTATTGGAAAACACATGTAAAATGTAGACAAAACTGCAGCTCGTTTTCCGCAACGATAAATCACAGACTTAGAATCTTTTCTATTTCTTCTCTTGCGACCGACGATTCTTTATCTGAGTGCTATTAATGTTGCCATATTTTTGCTAGAAATGGGATGTGTTCAAAGCCATTTCCTTAGTTTTTATTATGTCTTGACGTTTCTTCTTTGTGTGTGCTGTATTCACAAAATTGAAGAGGCCAATACATTGACATTAAATAGAAAAAATAAATAAAAAAATACAAATTAAAGCAACTTTGAATCGTCAGACGCAATCGTTTTATTTTAGACGTGTTCTCTGCGATCGACGACCAGAGAGGATCGTCGGTCGCAACGATATTTGATTCTGTTCGGGCTCTTAATTCCATTTACCCGCGATGAATTCTTCAAGTAACTTCAAACAACACAAATCGTGCTCAAATGGCAAAATGCTCCCAAGAAGGGCATGTTCAACAACGGCAAGTTACCAAGGGAAACGTCTGTTTATATGTGTTGTCACTTACTGTTGTCAAGGCCAAAAATATAAATAGCAACCCTGTATTACCTTCTATTGACTTAAATTAAAAGCTCAAAATTTGAGCTCAAAATATATGGAATCGTCTGAGTTTATTATTCAAAGAATTTACCCACCCAGCTCAATATTGCGTTGACTCATAAGCTATTTTTAAAATGCTGATTAATTGTTACAAAGTATTCTTAATATATAAATGAAAATTGCTTGGACATACAAATATGAAACCAACTTACTCAATTATGAATAATAAGGATTGTAGGTTGTCAACAAATGATTTTAAATATCTATAAAATACATTCAATGCACTATAAATATTAATCTAAAATAGCGCAGCATATTTGTTCAACGCCACCAATGCGTCTGAACTTGTCGCTCAGTTTTGGACTCAGTCATAGCCAAAGATTTCCACCTCATTGAAAAACATTTAATTGCTGCAGAATCAGGTAAAAGTCTTTGCCCCGTTGTTACCCTTTCGAATGTGAATTTACTTGCAATGAGTCGAGAAAAAAATAAGAAATAACGCAACTTGCAGACGCTAAAAAAAACAAATTTGCCAAACTGTTGAAACTAAAAATATTTCATAGATACTATACCGAACAGTCAGTATTACTCAAGCATGAAGATGAAATTTTTTAATGACGACATATTTTCTAATATTTGCTGCAATATCAAAACATGTTTTGTTGTTGTTGCCGTTGTTGGTGTTGTTGTTGTTTTGGTTTAAATGCATTTTGTTTGCATTTGATGTTAAATGTTTTGCTTCTTGTCAACTATGAAAGATGTTGTAAATAAGCAATAAAATGTATTTTGAGTTTGTTTTTGAAGTGAGTTGATTTTGAAATCCGACAAAATATAAAAAAGGATTCAGGTATGACAGCTATTCAACATCAATAGCAACAAAAACTTGAAAGAGTTGCCATTAGTTTGAGTTTATTTTGTCATTAATTACTGGAAAATGTCAATAATAAATTCTGCTTTGAAAACATCATGACGTTTAAGTTATCTTCTGGCGGAAAGTTAAAAAAAAATCTCTTGAGCATCTTGAAAATTTTTACTTCTCCACATAGTTTATTAATAAAACGTTTAATGTTTTCTTAGGTAATTGAGATAAATTTAATTTTTTTATTATTTCATCATTTTTAATAAACATGCTTAGACTTGTACTCAATTGTGTATTAATAATTGTTATTAATTGCAATGGCATATATTTTTGCCAATTGTTAACTTGAATAGATCAGGATAGATCATTTTTAGAATAAATTCTATTGCGTCAATTTGCTCTCTTTTTGATTTACGCTTAAAACATTTAAATCAGTCATCGAATGAAAATGAAATTTTATCATCGAAATAGGTTCCTATGAAATCCGTTGTTAGCAAGACTATATTCGATAAGACTATATAGGTTAAAACATATGGAAAACAAATTTAAGCTTTGAGGGGCTTCTACACAATACAACCGCTTATACAATCGCTTATCGTACCAACGCTGCTAAAGTTGCAACCATTCGACCCATGCACAATATTGCAACCAACGCGTCTCATGCTGGCACCCAAACAATACAATAATCGCACACAGCCAGTAAATAGCAACCGATATTGTTACAGCCGTTGTATCGTGTAGAAGCCCCTTTAGGGCAACTCATCAGTAGTCTTGCAAGACTTTTCAATGTGATCCACTCAAGCTACTTAGGTCCTACTCATACTGCCAATATGCCGAGAAAGTTTATTTGACAGAGAGAACGCTTTTACAATAGTAACTGAGTTCTTATCTACTTATGATGCACCCTTCGTAAAGGTTTACTTTGATCGTGTCATACTTTTAAGCATAGCTTTAACACATATTCGAAATTCGATCACAGTGTTGTACTGCTATCAGAGCATGTTGTCTTCATGTTGTCTTCTTGTCAATATACTATATAATTTTTTTTTAATATAACTAATGAAAGGTCACATTAAAAGTTAAAAAATATGTTTAAAAATTAAGAAATTGCTTTATGGATAGTTTTTAGAAAACTGTTCTTCTTAAAGAATATTTTTGGTTTTATAGGGCAATTTCCGACATAAAATTGATAGTATTAAGTTGATATTATAGCTATTAAAGCATGTTTGGACGCATTGAACGTCCTCTTTAATGATATCTTAAAATACCGGTAAGATGTTTTTATGTAAACAAGGTTTTTACAATTTTTTTAAAGAAAATCTATACAAAAATGGAAGTAGTTGGCTGTCATGGGCACGTCTTCACGTATTTTAAACGTTATTACGTATCTTGGTCCTAGTCTTTTTTTCTTATTCATATTATTTATCCGCATACTTATTGTCATAATCTCCGTTCTACTCTTTGTCTCCTAATCATTGTTCCACTTCTTGTCACAATCGTTGTTCTAGTAGTTTTCGTAAGAGTTGTCGAAATCCTTGTCCTATTCCTTTTCCCAATCCTTGTCGTAAGCCTTATCTTATTCATATTATTCATAGCCCTAATCCTTGTCCCAGTCCTTTTTCTCATCCTGTTTCTTCCTTGTCCTCATTCTTAGCCAAATATAGTACTTCCTTGGAGTGAACTAATTCTATTTTTATTTAATTAGTATTTTCATAAATAATTTGAAGTTTCATATTATTTAATACTTTTATTTATAATTTTATATTTTATATTTATTTTTATATCTATTTTTATTTCTATTTCTATTGCTATTTCTATTTCTGTTTCTATTTATTTTTAGGTCTAAGTTTTTATTTTTGTTTTTATTATTATTTTTATTTTTATTTTTCTTTTAAATATTTTATAATTATTTGTAACATTAGTTTTTTTCATAATAAATTGTGTATTTCAGAAAAGTTTAGTTTTATAATGCTTCTATTTTTTAATTTGATTTTAATTTTAATTTTTACTTTTATTTATATTTTTAATTCATTTTTATTTTTTTTTATATATTTTTATTTTTATTTCATTATTTTTATTTTAAATCTTATTTTTGGTACTGTTATTTTTTTTTCTTTTTCGGCTTATATCACTATTTTTTATACATATTTTTATTTTTATTTTAAAATGTCTTGTGCTTTTTTGAATTTTTTTGTTTTTATCTCTATTATTATTATAATATTTAAATTTTTATATATACTTTTTAGTTTTCTTTATTTTAAATGTTTATTGTTTTTATATATATATTTCCATTTGTATTTAATTTTTATTTAATTTTAATGTTTATTTTTAATCTTGATTTCGCAATTTTTATTTTGTGTGTTTTTTTTTTTGTTAATATTATTTTTTTATTTATTTTTATCTTAATATTTTTTTATTATACATTTTTTTTATTTATATTTTTATTTTATTTTAATATCATAACTATTTTTTTTATACATTTTGTATTTATATTTTTATTTCAAGTTTTATTTAGCTATTTTTTTTTTGTTTAAATTGTTGTTGTTGATATAACTTTTCGCTAATTTTTGTATTTATTATTTATTTTTTTATTTTATTTTAATTTTTTTCCTGCTTCATTATTTACATAAAATATACTACACTCATAAAAAATGCTGTATAAAGCTTATATTTCTGTTCTATATTTTGCTTTTTATTTAAATTTGTGTTTTATTTATGGTTTTTATATTAATTAATATGCTTTAATTATTATTATTTTTATGATTTTAAATATTTTTTGTATTTCAATATTAGGTTTTGTTCTGTTTTTGTTTTTATTGTGTTAGTATTTTATTTTTTATTTTTATTAGTTGTATTTTTCATATCCATACATACATACTTTTATTTTATTTGTATTTAACTATTAAATATTTTTAGTCTTAATTTATTTTCTATTATTATTATTTTTTTTATGTTTACTTTTCTTTTTACAATTTTTTTATTTGTATTTTTATATTTGCTTTTACTTTTGCGTTAAAAAATAAGTTATTTATTGTTGGAAAAATTTGTTGATAAAAATAAGATAAATACAACATTTGAGTTATAAGATAAATATAACATAATATCGGAACCAAATTGCTTTTCAATTTGATTTTGTTTTTTTTCTCATATGGATTCGTAATTTTTTTGTTGTTGATGCTTTTGTTTTGTGTTCATCGGATATAACATGAATTCAGCTAAGTAAGAGTTGACTACAAAAATTCAGACTTGAAATATCCCATAGAAATAAGTTATTTCATTCAAACTGACATAGATCGGTGGTTTAGTAATTAAAATATTTGAGAAATTCGCAAGTTTAGATTTTTTTTTTTTTTTTTTTGTGGAAAGTTAAGAATTTACTGCTTAACAAATAACTAGTCATATCAAGGGAGTGATCTTAAACGTTATTGATAGAAATTATTTTATTTAGGGGATATTACGCAGATATTGTGTACAGAAAAGTTCAGGCAATTTGATCTGAAAAGATTACCTAAAGGTGGAATTGGGTTACTTCGTTCAACAAATACAGTTTCTAATAACAAAACTTTTGAGATTTTTGTCAAATAGCATGAAGTTTTAATCTTGAAATTTTATTTATTTTCTTAACTTTGTTAATTTCATAAAACTCACAAATATTTACTGCATAACTTAATGCTTGTTATGCTTTTATCTTCTTCTTAAACAACCAGCAAATTATCTCAAGCTAGAGTTATATAACTCTGTGTTTTCCCGCCAGTGCTGCCACAGTTTATATTGTCTTCAAAAGGAATTAAATGTTGTCACTTTGTCAAGAGTTAAAATGTTATGACATACATTTCGAGAAAACAAAAAAAAAAAAAACAAATTCACACAATTGTTGTGTCAGTTGTTATGATTGTTGCAAATATGCAGTCATGCGTTACCTATCCCCGTAACTACCTCACCACCCAACACAAAAGGCACAAACTTAAAGTTGCCATTTTGAACATATGTTTGTCGGAGGTTAAATGGAGCAGATGTCGCGTTAGTATTTTCTACTTTTTACAATGATTTATGTTGGTTGCGGAACAATTTTAGCAAAAGCTATATTAAAATGGTATATTGCTATATTTTGTTGTTGTATTTTTTGATTTACGATGCAATGATGTATTTTTTTTTTTAAGCAAAAAGTAAACAAAAACAAAATGTTATTACTTTTAATTACTTTTTTGACATTTTAATTAATGCTTTGTTTTTTTTTTCTTTTTTCTGTCATTTCAGGTAAGTTTCCAGGAAGCGCACTAGTTCTTAAAACTGAGCAATTGAAGAGTAAGTCAAAACTTAACCTGAATTAAAACCCTTCCCTCTATTGCTATCTTTACGTGGGGGGCGCATATAAACTAGCGGTTACTTCAAGTACTCCAACATATGTCAAGTTTAAGTTACACTTTTCGGAACACATCACATAAACAGGGTTCAATATTTCAAAAAAGACATTTTTTTTCCTATTAAGTACAAAAATTTTTGGCCAAATTTTTTAAAATTTTTTTAAAAAAATTTAATATGTTGTTGAGTAACACTCATAGTGTATTATATGAAAAAAAAAATTATGAAAAATGTGCACCCATTCAACATTCTTAAACTGCTACTATATAATTTCAGGTCTCCTCAAATTGCGTTCTGCCAGTATGTATAAATAAGGGTGTAAATAATCCAGTAGTTATTTAAAATTTTTATTTTGATATCTGCGAAGTCACCCTTATATAAAATATCCTTCATTGAATGGCAATTCAAGCCTTTCATTACTGTTCCTTGCACCATGTAATCGTCATCTTTGGAAAAAGTTTTTGGTTTTGCCGTAGACTAAAATACTTTTTTTAGTCAACAATTAGGTTGGATCCTTCAATAGCAGAACTTACACACTCAACCCCAATGACTCACATAATGACCCAATGACTCAACTCCAATGACTCACTAGTAAATTACAAGAAAACTGACTAAACATGTCCAAAAACAATAAGACATTCGTATTCGTATCACAGATGTTTAATATTACTCTGTGGATAAGAAACACTAAAACATGAATGAAAATATTTTTTTCGAGTTGAGCTAATTTTATACCATAAGTGTTTGAATATGATTTCGAACATGTGACCTCCACGGCTCGCTCGGAGAATGTGGCCCATTCTCCATGTCCAATTTTCAAAAATCTCGACAATGGGTTGACACATAATGTTGTCTTTCAAGGCGTCAATAGTTGTTGGTTTGTTCGCATAAAGTAATGACTTCATATAACCCCAGAAAAAATAATTTAAAGGCTTTAAGGCATACGATCTTGGTGATCAGTTAGCTGGTATATTTCGGGAAATAACTTATTCCCCAAATATTTCCTTCATTAAATTGGTTTTTTGACATTTGCTATCATCCTGTGGAAAAACATGTCTTCAATAAACATCGCATTCAATTGGGCTATGAAATTCCAACGAAAGCTCTATGTCCCTCGCCGTTTCCGGTAAAGCTCTTGCTGGCCTCATTTTTAAAGAAGAAATATCAATGTTTTCACCGGCCCATAAAGCGACCTTTAGAGTGATTTGGGCTGTGAATTTATCATGTTAATACATTTTTTTTTCCATATTTATTAATACATCATAATACCTAACTCAAGACTTGTAGTTCTGGTTAAATGAAAACAAACAAAAAATTATATTGTCAAGCTTGGGATAGGTAATATAAAAGTGACTATTTCTTAAAAACATGTTTTCTTTACACATTTTGCACCTTTGCTTAGGGCTATGAAGAAGAATATAACCAAGGAGTTAGTCAGGTGTTAAACCTATTCAGTAAAATCTATCTAGGCTCGAAGTAGCGTGAAGGAAAGGAAGGAACAATCAAGCGACACATGTGTAGGATGTTCTTAGGCGTGGTGGATAGGCGTATAAATATGTAAACTTGAATCGGAGACAAGTGTTGTGCTTTTACCTCAGTCAATTTAAATAACTGTGCAATTTTCTCCACGAATGTCTCTACTACCAACTAAACGTTTCTACTACATTCATTACTCAGTACTGATAAATTTTTAATTTCAGTTGATTAAAATTGAGAGAAGAAATGAAGGAAAGTTAGATCGTATAACCATGACCTGGCCAGGCTCGATCCTGGGATCTTTGGCAGTTAAACGCGCTACCACACGATTACCTAGACAGTCAATACGTGTTCCTTTAATGTCGTTGTTTTGATTTTACAGTGTGACCAGAAACAACGGAGATAAGCCTTTTTTAAAAAACCTTGTTATACACTGGTGAGCATATAATTAAACGCAACTATATTTTCCACTGTAACAAAACATAGAGGACCAAAAACAAAAAAACAAAAACAAGTAAAGAAAGAGCACGAAAAACCACAATTTTAAGAACAACAACAAGAACACTGCATTTTTCTCTGATTGCCTTAACGGAATTTTTTCACTTTTTGGGATGAGCACATAATTAAGCATAATCCATGGCGTAGTTGGTTAAAGTGCGTGGCCGCTATGTCAACGAACTTTGGAGACCCAGGTTCGAATCCCAGCAGCGACAGAAAATTATTTGAATTAAAATAATTTTTCTGTACGGCCGCCACCTCTCTGCAGACAATGGCAAACCTCAGAGAGTAATAAAAATGCAATGTAAAGCTTCTTGAGAATAAGAACATTCCGTTCATCGCCGTTCGGAGTCGGCGTTAAGCATGTAGGTCCATTTCTCGGTCAATTGTGTACAAACTTAATAACACGCACAACACAATTGATCATAAGAAGCTAGGTCAAAGTCCTTTCAAGGGCTGAAATGGCCAGTTATTTATTTATTTTTTTTTTTTTACATAAATAAACGCAGTCATAGTATATAACGAAAGAAAAGTATTTATTCAAAACAAATTAAAAAAAAAGTATAAAGTTAAAATTAGTAATGGGCAGATCCTCCTCCGTTTTGGATAATCTCAAATACGCGATTATAAGAGAGAGAGCTTTTTATAAGAGATTTTAGGGTCGAAGCTTGTAGAGAGGTCCAAGCATGTGTTGTTGCAGATTTTAGTTCCGTTATAGTGTTGTATTGGGTATTATTTTCTTAAATTCTATGAACTAGAATGCCCCAAATGTTTTCGATGGGATTCATGTCCGGAGAACATGCTGGCCATTCTAACACATTGATTTTTTTCCGAACAAAGCCAAGCTTTAGTCACTTTGCTTGAGCGTATCGATGCGTTATCGTGTTAAAAAACATATTTTTTTGTGCGGTTACTCTTCAAAAAAGGCAGTACATTCATATTAAGTATGTCTATGTACTCGGCGGAGTTCATGTGGCAACTAGTGAAGGCCAGCTCTAAAGTTCCCTTCAAACAAAAACCGCCTCATACCATCAGAGAACCTCCTCCGAAGTTTCTCTTGAAGAAATATCGTGGTTCTTTGCGTAGATCTCTCCAGTAACAGCTAAACCATCCGGACCATCCAAATTAAATTTTTGTTCGTCAAAAAAAAATAATCTGAAAGTTAATTTCATCACAAAGTAAAACATGAGTTTAAGTTAAAAAAATAAACATACTTTGGTCCAATCAGTTGACATGTTTTTCTTTCCAAACTCAAGACGCGCAGCCTTGTGGTGATCTTGTAGTCTCGGTGCAACCTTTAAGCGTTGTCTTACGATCACACCCGATTGCTTAAGAGCCCTATATATTGTAAAACGGGACACTTCTAAGTCGCAGGAACTTATTATGTCGTTCGCACTCAACATCGAATTACTTGCAGTATCTACAATTCGACGTCTATCCCGACTGGTCAGTTTTGATTTTTTCCAGTATTTTTATAGATTCCATAACTGTCCCCTTTTTTCAAAAAATTTCGAACAACTGGCTCCGATCTCCCAATTTCTCTGCCAATTGCTCTCATCGACTGACCATTCTTAAACAGCACTGTAATTTGACCTCTTTCAAGGTCCTTTAAACATTTTCCTTTCCCCATTTATCAACTTGTTCACTTAATGCACAAAGAAATATTTTTTTAAACTGTCTTCAACAATAGTTTAAGTTAGACTAAATAATAACCGTATGCGTTTAATTATGTGCTCACTCCAAAGAGTAAAAAAAATGCCGTTAAGGCAAGCAAAGCAAAATACAGTGTTCTTGTTGTTGTTATTCTTAAAATCGTGGTTTTTCATGCTCTTTCTTCACTTATTTTTGTTTTTTTTTTGTTTTTGGTCCTCTCAGTTTTGTTACAGTGGAAAATATAGTTCCGTTTAATTATATGCTCACCAGTGTATTGGCGATTCAAAGAAAGATCATAGAACAATAGTACTTACTGTACAATAGTACTTACTGTATTTGAACTTACTGTATTTTATTTTATTCGCGAAGGGGGAACCTTCAAAAGGCGCCACCGTGCAGGTGGGAGTGTGCAATTCTTACGCACTAAACCTGAACCTCTGCATTAAAACGCCTCTTTTTAAACCCCATGGTACCGCCGCAAAGCATAACTTCACGGGGCATGGGAATAGTACTAAGCTTAAAACTGGATGGCTAATAATCGTCGTTTAAGGAGTAAATAGACGTAAAATACTCTATTCAGCCTCCTGTGTTTTGCGAACGCTCAACTCCTTGCAGTTCTTCTGTTATGGTTTTAGCGGGGTACTGACCACTGACCAGTTCGCTTTGCTTTTCAGCATTAGGGGCACCAAGTTTTGCTGTGTCACAGTTTCCCCGAGACTGTTCCAAGCCTCAAGGCGGGCATTATCGAAGTTGGGACACTCAAATAAAGCATGGTTATCATCTTCAATTGTATTTGTTTTGAGGTTTTTTTTTTTTTGTGGACATACTGGAGATGTCCACTGACTGACTGGTCAGTCATTACACCAATGTATTTAATAAATGCCTTTGATTTCACTACCGGTTCGTTAACATTGATGCTTGTAACTTCCATCTTTTTGCGGCTGTTTATGAGCACCGCCTCCGTTTTATGTTCGGCTAGGCAAAGTCCCACTGATAAAAGCCAGCTATATGTAGATAATGCCAATTGCAACACAACTGAGCGCCTTGACTTCTTCGAGATGCCACAACCGCTAGGTTGTTCGCAAAGCCGACGATCTTGAACTGTAGGAATTGTGAGTCTAAGAACGCTATCGTACATAACGTTCGATAGCAGGGGCCCTAGGACCGATTCCTGAGAGACACCACCGGAGACATTATACGGTTATAAGGAATTACTAATTTGTATTTAAAACGGCTTCAAAGTGACCTCCCTTGGCACCAATACAAAGTTTTAAACGTTTGATTAAATTTTCGGCCACACGCCACCATCCCTCTAGTGAAATTAAATCCCACCCACAGCCCAGTGATTGGTTTACTCTCTGAGAAACGGTAAAATTCCCGGATATAAGCAGGAAACATTCCAAAGCATATAGGAAGCATTCCTTTTCGTTAGACACTCCATAACTTTTTATACACACTATGTCATTGGAGAGAAACCTTGCTCTCCGCTGTCTTAAAAATGAATGTGGAAAAACAACAAATAAATGAGAACTAAGAATGGTTAACCTACCCCGGATTCGAACCCGGGACCTCTGAGGTGACAGTCAAGCACGTTACCTGTTCGACTACAGAGGCTGCCTCATTCTTCGAGATTTTTTTATTCCAAATAAATAGAAATTGAAAATGCCCCACAACAAGCAAAAGTTTCCACACACCTTCCTTAAGAAGCGATTTGGAAACAATATCAATTTAAAACTTCCTATAAGTTTCCAAAAGATACGATAAAGATTGTTTCAAAATCACTTCAATATGGAAGGCTTCCAATTTTTTCCAGAGGTTAGCGCCTCCAAACTTTTGTATGGCTTAGTATATAAAGGGTGTCTCAGTAAGAATGAAATTTTTTATTTTAAAATAAAAACGCAGAATTTTTGTGAGAGTTTTGATTTTTTTATTGAATTATAAAAAAGACATGTTCCGATTAAGTATGGAATAAAATATCCGACAAATGGCCCCCACGGCCCTGATGACAGACCATTACTCTTTTCATGAAATTTTCGATGACTTTTTCACAGAGATGTGGCTGTATCTCACCGATGATGCGTCGGATCTTGGATTTGAGCTCAGGAATTGTTTCTGGTTTATTCGCATAAACCTATGATTTCAGAAAACCCCAAAGAAAAAAATCGCACGGCGTTAAATCGCATGATTAACCACCCATTGGTGGCCATTTGATATCAGAATTTATTGATGTAATTTGTTCTGGAAATCTTTCCTATAATAAGTCGATTGTTTCTCGCGCGGTGTGGCGCCGTCTTGTAAAACCACATGTCGTCCAGATCCATGCCGTCCAGTTGAGGCCACAAAAACTCTGTTATCATGTTTCTGTAACAAATGCCGTTTACAGTCACTGCAATTTCGGCCTCATCTTCAAAAAAGTAAGGCCCAATCACGCCTTCTGACCAAAATCCGTACCAGACAGTTGCTCTTTGTGGATGCATTTGTTTCTCATGAATTGCATGAGGATCCCAAATTCGATTATACACGAAGTCATTCAGATGGAAATGCACTTCATCGGAGAAGATGACTTGTTTGGAAAAATTGGCATTGACTTCACCTTGCTCCATTACCCATTCAACGAATTGCCGGCGCTCACCATGAATTTTAAAAACTGTACTCTTACTGAGACACCCTTTACAAGCCCTGGCCTCCAAAATTGACCAAATGCTTTAATCCATGAGATTCGGATCTGGTGAGTACGGTGAAAACTCCTCAGCTGTGATAACGAACGAAAAATTTTCTTTTCACCAGTCTGGAGGTTCTGATGCCCTTTGAGCAGGAGTGGAGTCCTATTGGAATGCACATTCCTGTGCACCAAAATGGTTTTATGCCCAAGAAAGTGCCATAGCATCCAAAATGTCGAGACTGTAAGCTTCTTTATTGATTTTAATCCCTTGATCCAAAAAATCAAAGGTGTTTTGCCGGATGCACAAATTTCAGCCCAAACCATCACAGATTTGGGATTTGAACCGTATAACTGTGATGAACGGGTATGGGCACTACTTTTGTTTATTTTGTCACTTTTGTCTTTGATTTGTTGTTGCGTCTTGTGTTGCTACAAAAGCCTTTGCTCTGAATTCTTGCTCTCAACGCTCTCAGAGCGCTGTCTGCCCATAGCTACCCAGCAGAAAATTGGACCAAATAGTTCTGAACTAGTTCCAAAAAGGACTAGTACTAGTTGCAAAAAGGACCAGTACTAGTTCCACTACAATATTCTTTAGCATTGAACGAACTAACGCTTTTTGTGGGTTGATGTCATAGGAAAACACAATTTTCCCCATAAACACTCCTTTTTCCCCATATTTGAACTAGTAGCATTAGCAACATTTTTAAACTGGTTGCTTTCGCATTAGCCGAAAAATGGTTCTTTTTTAACTAGTTTTAAAGTGAACATTTTAAAAGTGTAAACGTTAAGTGTACTGGAGCAAAGATCCTAAAGACCTGATTTGTACGATCTTTTCCATCTACAATTTAGAAGAAATTTTGTTTATAAATGTCTATAAACATTTTTTTTTTTTATTTTTTCTTGTGCGCAGCAAATTTAAAAAAGCCGCGTTTATTTTTTTCACCAATACTTTTGAAAACAAATGCAAAGTGAACTGTTCTATACTGAACGCCTTTTATACTCTTTCAGAGCTACTTCGAACTCCAAATTGACTCCAAATTGACTCCAAAATAACTGCTGGGTAGTGATGAACCATGAGTATCTGTCGACATCTTAGCAGCCGTACTCTTTTGTTCTCATCCGTAAGAAACTGCGCTCTTGAAATCTTGTAAGCCTTAATGTAAAGCCTTTCGCAATTTGACGAACAGTTTCATTGCTAATATCAGTCTCAAGGGAAATTTTTCTCATGGAAATCCTTGAACTTTGCTGAACTCGTTTTTTGATTATCTGGCGGTTCCTTGGTGTGTTAGCAGTGGGTTTTCTTCCACTTTCCGAACGATCATCTTCATGACAAGTTAACTGAATCGCTGAATTGCTTTGGAAGCAGTTTGGCGAAGAACGTTGAGCAATCGAACAATTTCACTTATCGTTTTCCTTGGCAATACAATTCTAAAATATAACTTCTTTCGTTCGACATTTGAAATCTTTCAATTATGCAACAATTTAAACACTGATCACTAAATCACTGACAACTGAATTAAATATAGAATTCTACGAGCTTTACATTTTAAAGTTAACGCATTCACAAGTACGACCTCGGTGAAATTTGTCCTAATTATTACTGGTCACCCTTAAACACCTTGGCCAAGACTATTGCTGATATCACCAATTTATTGTTAAGAAGTTAAAAGCTATTTAACTTCACTTGATTAAAGGGAATTCAAATATAAACAGTAAATTAAACCGGCTTTAGATGATTTATAGCTATTTTTGTTGCTTACACTTGTTCATTTGTCTAAGCTTGAGTAGGTATCCTATAAAATACTACTTCATTTATAATATTTCTAATTTTGCTGACTTCAATACGAAACACTGGATTACAAACTCATTAAATCGAAATTGTTGCTGCTACTCCATGATTCGCCATTCAATGTCCATCGATGCAGCACGCAAAATCTTTAGAAAATCTTTTCGTTCTTCATTCCTTCATGGATGACTTGGCCAAAAACGATGAAAAAAAATATGTACTTGATTACTTCGCAAGGATTTTTCGAATGAAATGCAAAGATTTGTGTGAATGTAACCGACGGTCATGCGAGCAGTTGCTGCTGCATTGCATTCAATCAAAGGGTGGTTCAGAAAAAGGTTCATCCATAAGTAAGTGTTAAGGATCATTAATCAACGACCGAATTCAATTGGAGAGTGTAAGAAATTGACGCGTGAGAAAGCAAGAAAAAACAATTTAATGCAATTTCAAGCGAACCAATTCTCAACTCAAGGATATAATTTGCTTTTCAATCTTCTTCAAGTCATACAAATATCTCCTACATTGCTAAGCTTGTTAAGCTTGCAACTCAAACAGGATTAATTTCACTGGCTTGATTGAAAATTTTGCATTAATTAAAACAACTATAAAATTGATTGCAGCACAAACATGATATTCACCTTTCTAAACGAAAAGCTAAAACTAATTATTTAAATGCCAAACAAAAACAAATTTAACAAAATATTTGGAACATAAAACATTCAATAAAAAGCAAACTATAAAGTTTAATTTTTAAATAAATAAACAAAAATATCTTTCCACTTCGACTGTTGCATCTCGTTCGCACATGTTCTCTTCTTTACACAAGTTCATCCACACATCGAAAAATCTGAGGTGAAAAAGTTGTAAATTCCACAGTTTCCACAGTTTTCACACTCATTTCGAATTTTCGTAATTTTTGGCAGTTGTTTACTATTAAAGCAAAAAAAAAAATTCAGTTTCTGTGCAATTGTTTGACTTTTGTTTTTTAGAAATTAATTTACCATTAAACAGGGCGCCATTCTTCTTTTGATTTTTTAAGGTGCAAAGAAAATATGCGTACGTTTTGTTTTTTTGTTTTGTGGGCATCGTGGCAATAAGCTGCAGTTGTGAATTTGGTTGCATTCAAATTAGTTGGTGAATAACATGTAAACAATATCATTTGTTAATTGCGAAAGAACGTTTTGAAATTTTTTTTTGTTGGTTGAGTGGTGTAAGATGTATATAAACGTGGGTTGACTTTTAAATCTTTATTGACTGTACGGCGGATGACCCATCCATTTACAATTACCATTCCGAATTGACCGTTCTACGTTGCTCAAATCAAACGGTGGCGACACTTTTCAATTTTTTCCAAGACTTTATTGATGGTGTCGGGTTGTAGATCACGGATTGCTTGGATGATATTGGCCTTAAATACTTAAATCGTTTCCGTATTGTTTGCATAACATCGGCCATTCACGGTTCCCCACAAAATAGTCCAAAGGGGTCAAATCGCAGCTCCGAGCCGGCCATTTGACGTCGCCAAGACGGCTGATAGTACGATTTAGGAATTAAGTACGCAAAATATCGATTGTGGCATGGGCTGTGTGGCATGACGCGCCATCTTGCATGAACCAGAGGTCGTCCAAATTCATGTCTCCAATTTCAGTAAGAGAAAAGTCGGTAAAATGGTCGAGTTCAAGTCTTTAACGCCCACCGTTGACCAAAACGTTGTTCCCAACCTCTTTTTCGAAGAAAAATGGTCCAATGATGCCACCACTCCACAGTCCACTCCAAACCGTCACTCTCTGTGGATGCATTGGCTTCTTGACAATAACGTGAGGGTTTTCCGATTCCCAAATGCGGAAATTTTATTTGTTAACGTAGCCACCGAGATGAAAATGTGCCTCATCAGAAAATATCAAATCAAGCTGCTCTATGCCTCAAACTGCGAAGCGAATGCTCCTTCAATTGCTGAGTCAATTGGACTTGTAAGCGAATAATCCGTGATCTTTGTGCAGAATACACCTCAGGCTAAAAAAAAAAAAAATAAATAACTAGCCATTTCAGCCTTTGAAAGGACTTTGACCTAGCTTCTTAGGATCAATAGGCGTGTTATTAAGTTTGCACACAATTGACCGAGAAATGGACCTACAGGCTTAACGCCGACTCCGAACGGCGATGAACGAAATGTTCTTATTCTCAAGAAGCTTTACATGGCATTTTGATTACTCTCTGAGGTTTGCCATTGTCTGCAGAGAGGTGGCGGCCGTACAGAAAAATTATTTTAATTAAAATAATTTTCTGTCGCTGCTGGGGTTCGAACCTGGGTCTCCAGGTTCGTTGACATAGCGGCCACGCACTTTAACCAACTACGCCACGGACGCCACAATACACCTCAGGCTAGTGCGTGAAATATTGAGCTGTTGAGATCGATGGCGAATTGATGTTCGTAAATTGTTGAGTCGCACACTCTCGGCTACAGCAGTCACATTCTCGTCTGTGCGCACCGTACGACGAAAGAGACCATGAGTGTTGTCCACTAGCATACCAGTCTCATGAAATTCTTGCACAAACTACTTACAGCAGATGTGGTGGGTGCTTCATTTCCGCCACAACTTCTTTTCAAATAACGCACTGTTTGGGCTACACAGCACTCACTTTGGAAATAAGTTTCAAATATGTACATATTTCGTTGTTCAAGCGTAAAGCGATTTTTTTTTGTAGTAAGATACTGACTTTATGTCAAGATTTCGAGCTGGAAACATCTGTCAGTGTCAAAATAACCTATGATTTAAAAAGAAACCACTAGATGGCTCACTCTGTAGATTTATTTCGAAAAAACAGGCGACCATTTGCTTCAATGTGCTTCATGTGCGAATAATTATTGTTGTATATGGCTCGTCTTGAAAGACCCATACAGTCGATTGCTGTTTAGTTTCGGGTTCCTATGCATAAATCCAAGATTCGTCACCTATTACGATGTCATAGACATGTTTTGAAGCACCGCGATTACATTTTTTTATCATTTCTATCGACCAATTTTTTTTTTTTTTAACAATTGTCAAATTGCGCGGAATCCAACGTGAACAAACTTTTTGACCGCCAAATCGTATTTATGCAATATTGAATGTATGTTGGTCCCACTAATCCTCAAAGATGCCTCTATCTCACGGTAGATCACATGACGATCAAATATTATCAGTTCGCGTACAGCATCAATATTTTATAGCACAACTACAGATTTTGGACAAAAATAATTAAAAAAAAATTGGACAACCTCCTGTATTGGACAAGTCGTCCTGTAGCGAAATGCGTCCACGATTGAGTTCGGAAAACCAGCCAAACATGATGGCTCGAGATTTGGCTTTATCACAGCGAGTTTATCGGCACACTGCTGTTGGTTTAATCGACATCGAAAATCGTAGAAAATCATCGCACGAAAATGTTCACGATTTAATTCCATTTTTTTATCAAGATGAATTTTCCAAGTATCTGTAAACAATACTAATAGCAATCGTATGACAAAAAGTTCTAAGTACGTTCACCATTAAAAACTTTGAACTTTACGATGACAATGTTAAATTTGACATATTCACAGTAGTGTTGCCATATCTCCAGACTTAAATTTTTATTTGATCTTTAGTTATTTATATTGAAAACAAATTTGTGCTTTACGCCAAGTATGTTGACAACAAGACAACATGAAGAGAATGAAGGCAACAACCAACAACAACGGCTCTGTATAGAGGATTTCATACAGCAGACTAGACAGACTGTTGCGTTGGCCGCTACACCAACTCATCAGTAGTCGTGCATGACTTTTCACTGTGATCCACTCAAGCTACTTAGGTCCTACTTATACTGCCAATATTCCGACAAAGTTACCCGGAAGTTTATTTGACAGACAGAACGCTTTTTACATTAGTAACTGAGTTCTTATCTACTTATGATGCACCCTGTGTCAAGGTTGATCTTGATCGTGTCATACTTTTTTTTTGATATTTTAATGATTTCTCGTGGTGTTTGAGGTATATATAGTTGTAAACTGATTTTGTTAATTTTTCAACTCAATCTATTTTTTCGACTTCATCGAAATATCATTACAATCACTTGAAAACTTCGACGGTAATCATCCATAGCCATGCATCGATAGAGATTCAGAAGGACGGAAGGTTATGACAAAATCGACCCATTTGGTTATATGATCAAGATAATAAGCACTTTTCTATAACTACCGCGTCTACTTATGAACGTTTCAAATATTGGGACGATGGGTACTTCTGAATAAAGCTCTATCAAATATTTCATACTTTAAAAATATCTCTTAAACTGTCAAAGGTATCTGAAAAATGACATTTCTATCTCAATTTTAGATTTTCTCATCAGATAAAAGTAAATGTTTGGAAATACAGTACAGGATTATGCCAAATTTTTAATATTTTTCTTCTTTGAAGGGCTATATCTTCAAAACTACAGAAAATAATTAAATCAAATGTACGGAAGTTTCGAATAAAATAAAAAGTTTTAAAATGAATAATCAAATCTGCTCCAAAATAAAAACTAATTTTTTTTTTATAAAGTCGTCTCATGTTTTGCCATCGCATTGCCTTAATCCACTTTTGGTCTTAATTTGCCTTTTCCATTCAACATCTAGCACTCCTTGCTCCATGCAGCTGAACGCAAACAGATCCGCTTTCTACTTTTTGCTCTTAATTTTTTTTTACTCTTTCTCATCCTCACTATCTTTATGTTCATTTTTCATTAATTAATAACCTTTTGTGATCTTGTGAGTGAGTGTTCTTAATCCTTTTTTAACTCACAGACAAATAACTGCAAATTATTTCTTTTCACTTCTGTTTTTCTGCTGTTGCTGCTGCCTGAGTTCATTCCGTATCAGTTTGCCAATATTTCAAGTTGCCAATTACAAGTATTTATTGCATTATTTTCTTTTTGTTTTTATTTCAATTGGACTGTTCGAGTTTTGGTTTTCTTTTTATAGTTAAATTTCAATGAAAACTTTTATGTTTTTATTTATTTTGTTCTTTTTTTTTTTAGTTAGCTAGATATATTTATTTTTAAGAAACTAAAAGTAATAATTTTAATGAAATTTTATACGAAACAAATTTTTTTTTTTTATTTTCTGCCATTTCAGAAACGAAAAGCAGTAAATATCCGTTCAGCACACTTCTGCGGTGTGAATCGATTCTGTATCCGTTGCATTTTGATGAATATTTAATGACGTTTAACTAGTTATGCTTAGGAGTGGGTTTTCATTGTCACAAATAAGGATTTAATGCTTTAAAAAAATTTTTTTATGCATTTTCTCTTCGAAGTTTCTGGTAGTTGAAAAGTAAAAGAAAAAGTTTTCTTCGACCCATTTTTGCTCGTCCTGTAATTTACTTTGTTGCGCTTTATTGAAGCTTGTAGCAGAACACATAAAATATTTAACCACCCTTTAAGACTGTTCAATGATTTAACCTTGTTTTTTTCTAATGTGGCCATAAATACATAAATACAAAAATTTTGAATCGTAAAAACAAAAATTACAAAAAAAATTTTGTTTAAGTACCCACTTGCCAATGGTAGAAGTGACTGATTTCCTTATTATCAGGCCTTCGCATGTATTCTGTTCGATCTCTCCCTCGTATGTTTTCTATTTATTGAGGACTATCTTAGTGGCAGAAAGCCATAAGACCTACCCATTTACACCACATAATTGGTCCATTGTGATACTAAATGGAGCCTACAAACTAAGTATATATCTTAATTTGGCCAAAAACGAACTCTGCTGAAAGCTTCTTCGAATCTGTTAATTATTTGCTCTTTGGAAAGTCATGACGTTCTTACTGTAAGCTTTTCATAGGTATTTATTTATTAATATGAAGAGCAAAGAACAAGTTATAAAAAACAATTTGTTTATATCCGTTAAGGAAGTGATGTCGAATTGAGCAAAAAACCGTATGGGTGGGGGGTTTATTTTCACAATCTTAGGAGTTAATTAGTTTGTTTAGATTTTGATTCACATTATTGTTTCTAGTAGAAAAACTAACTCACAAATAACTTATTTTGAGAACTCATTGTAAGAAAAATGAAATCACCTTTCTAACGGCATATCAACGAACCCCACCGACTTAACCGTTCTCGAGCTGTGCTCGTGTGAAGACGAAATCAATCGATTGAAACTTCTACATTTCAACTATGATTGCAAATTTCTCGGAATTTCACATTATAAATCAAATTTTTTAGTATCAATTTTGTAATTTATTCAATAATTTTTTCAATAACACCAGAAGCATCAACATATCCTTAAAAATAAAAAAGTTTGTTGTACTAAAAAATTTTACTTATTACAAAGCATATGAAGGTAGGATAAAACCACTAGTTATTGACACTCTTAGGATCCAGTTATCGACACTAAAGTTTTTATGAATATTTCATGGTTTCGATTCAATTCAGCGTCGATAACCAGTTTTTAGAGTGCGAAGTTTTTTTTTTGTATGAATGAAAAGTGAATTTTTACGATTTCACTTTTACGAGGCCTACACGGTTCAGAATGTTGGATTCATCGATTCGATTCAGACTGTCCAACTACCAATAGTACACATTCGAGTTGATTGTAAGCGAACAAAAAAATCAGAAAGCATTCTGAAAGTTGAAAAAAGCATTCTAAAGTGCCAACAAACTCTAAAAATATTTGTCCATTTTCAATAAAACACAAAGTAAGCATGAAAAAAACTAACTAAGTCTACAAAGTTTGTCTGAACTATAAATTTTCAAAAAAATCAAATGACTTCAATAAGTCATAATGAGATGAAAAAAAACAATAAAATTAAAATTGTTGCTAATATGTACATGTTGCAACCCTGTTCTGGTGAGTAAACTACGATTTCGAGGGCTCTTGCTCAAATTCAGCAAAGTAAACGAAAATTAAGAAACTGAACGGAAGGATTGCTTACGTAAATTTTGAACAACTACATAAAATGCTATACAAGTTCGTTAATTTGCTCTCTTGCTTTTATTTGATGCAAAACTTGATTGAGTCTTCAAAATTCCATCATACTGCGAGCATAACCGTCCTATGATGAATGTCTGTTTTTGATATCGTTCACGACGATTCATCACGTCAGGTTGAAGAACATTAGCGCACATTACTCTAGACGATCTACTTTAAATTTATATTCGCGTTAAAAAGGATAATTTTCTTCCTGCCTTTTTATGAGTTCCAATGAACTGCATTGAGTTTATGAGGCACCCAGATATCAAGATTACTTATGTATCCCAGCTTCTTAACCCTCAAATACACAAGGCGCCCGATTTTTACCGAAAAAATATATTTTATGTAAAATTGAGTAAAAATAAGACCTGCGTTTTTAGTTTTGAAAATTTTTTTTTTTTTAAATTTTTTTTTAAAAAAAGTGGTTGTATCTATAAAGATACAATGTGAATTTACCCACATCTAAAATCCCTATTAAAATATATCAAAATAAAATAAATGTGTTATGAAATTTTTATTAATTCATTTATTTTAAAAAGTTAAAATTATCAAAAACTGCAGGGAGTGCACACTGTATCTTTAAAGATACAACCAACTAAAGTGACCCAGTGAGGTGCCAAATGATCGTAATTTTTTCGAACCACTTAAAATCACTAAAGGACATGTTTTGAAAGCAGTCAGTATTTTTTCCTAATTAAAATTATTTATCTGTTCCTAGAAGTTAAACTGTTAAAAATAGTGTTTATTTAATTTAAAAAAAAAATTTTTTTTTGACTTTGTACATAATTTTTTTAAAAAGTATGATAAATAGAAGTAAAAACTATTTTTTTATTTAACACTTATAATATTCTATATATAGCCGTAGGAATTTCTTGAATGGTTGTATCTTTAAAGATACATGGTGCATTTAAGGGTTAAGATGGTCGTAAATGGTTTAAGGATGCATGTTCAATGCTTCTGCAATCTTTCGTGTGGTGAGAAATGGGTTTAACTCCAGCAGTGCCTTTATTTCATTATCATCAAGCTCAATCGACCTTTCGCACCGAAGAGAGTCGTTAAAGTCAAAATCTCTGCCACGGATTTTTGTGAACTATCGTTGAAATTGCTTTTCTTTTAGAGTATTGTCGCCATAAACTTAAAAACATAAAAAAATTGTGAAAATGCACTATTTAATTTAAAGAGTTGTTATATTAATTTACATGTGATATCAGGTGCCAATTGACATAGTTTGGGGCAGTTTGATAAGTCAGTGACTTTAATTTTCCGTGCAGTCATTTCAAATAAAATACTAGTCCTATCAACTACCATCTGTAAATAGACTACTGTCAAATTTTGAGCAAGCTGCGGCACTTATTTTGTATTTGACCGCTATTAAAACCAGATAACATCGCAAATTTTGACGAAAATGGTAAAAAGGGAATTTCATGTACTCATCAAGCATTCTTTTTTGCGTCGAAACCAAGAAAGGTCTGATAAATAGGCTCCAAAAAATAACCCCCGAATGAAATAAGCCCCAAAAAACTTCCATACATTTTCATTGAAATAAAACCCAATTATTTGGGAATTATTTAAATAATTTTTGGGTGATATTTTGCGGACTCTGCACCACCAATTTCAATGGTTAAGGATTGGTTTACTAAATTCTTCTGTGAACAGGTGAAGCTGAACGCTCAGGTCGCCCAAAAAAGGTGGACCATCGGAGAATGAAACTGTGTTTTAGCTGAGGCTTTAGGCATCTCAACTGTGTGAGTACATCACATTTTATATGAATATTTGGGCATGAAAAAGCTACTGGGGCGATGGATGCCGCATTTGCTCACTCTCGACCATAAGCACGCCCCACTTCAAAGAATTTTTGGCGATGTTCAACTGCTATCCGAAAAAGCTCTTGTGCCGTTTCATAACAGTATATGAAACATGGATACATCATCACATACCAGGGTATGTCAAGGGACAGTCAAGGCAGTGGACTTAAACAGTTAAATTGGAACTCCAATTTATTGAACGTGATCACCTGCCGTATGGGTTTAATTTCATGTTGCCCCATGGCAATGCAAGTTCATGGAATTGATGCCTAACAGAAAAATCTTCAGGAAGTTAGTACTATGCTAATACAAATACAACGTCCATCCAAACATCTCCTGGGCATCACTTCCATGAATCCAGACGCGATCAACGCCCTGTCATGGTAGTTTCAATACCGGTTACACACCATACTTAAGTGTATTTTAAATTAAAATTTATTTGTAAACTAAAAACTAAACTGTACAAGGGCGTAGGCAGGATGAAAATTAGGGGGGAGGCCAAGACCTTATAAATTTCTTTTTACCATATCTTTATCATATCTTTTTACCATATCTTGTTTCAAAGAAAAAGGAAAAACCACATATCAAAAAGGATTAAATAGGATTTACATCTAGAAACTACTTTCAAAGCCATCGATTAAATAAAAAATCTCAGATTTAAGGAGGCAGTTGCACCCCCCTGGCTACGCCCTCGAAACTGTATGCTTAGCAACCAATATTGTTGGTAGTTGGGTCACCATCCATATTTATTGGTGGAAATCGAGATCAATCTAACATCTCTGACAATTTATGGGCTTTGCCACCCGGTTGATTAAACGTCGATCACACACACACACCTGTTCGCGACATTGAACCTCCACAGCCAGCACGATATTCCCCGTAAGGCCATCCCTGTGATAGTCTCCCCGGGCAAAAGGGATATACCTCGACACGCACTAACTCTAACGACACATCTGAACCCATCGTTTATGGCTGTGGTTTCGAAATCCACCACTGTTGGATGTACTGTAGTACAGTATAGACCACATTTGAATGTGTGTGACACGTGGTCACCACTATATTGCACCTTTTCAATCTTGGACTCCGAGGCTACTAAGATATACTTTTCACCTCGGGTACTTTATACTTTTCACCAACTCTGACACCACACTGTACAGCAACTTAAATACCTTATTTTCACTGTTTAAACCAGCCTTTAATAAGACTATTTACCATAAGACTGTGGCAGTGAATTGTGACCGTACGTCTGCCGAGCGTAACAACTATCCCCGTGCTAACAAATGTTAAGGATCATTGCTATTCCTTTTAGGCATACGTTGATCAATTCAAAAGGCCCACCAATCTATATTCGGCGAACAACTCCAGGATCTGGGTAGTCCCTCTTTAATAACACAGGATAGGGCGAACCCATAACCTGCGACCATCCTCCTTTATCCTAGCTTTGGACAGGCTACTCGTGAGAACATGCGGAGGTTTCAACGGGTAAATGTGCACCCAAGAAGGCCAAGATTGGTTTGATGGCGAACACAGTCATAATGTAAAACGTCAAGTGTCAAGGGTGAAATGATAACAGGAGAATTTAATTGACAGCTATTGGACAGATTTGACATTGATTTGAACCAAAAACGACCGCATTTTACAAAGAAAAAGTGCTCTTCCACCATGACAACGCACTGACCACACGTCTGTAGTCGCTACGGCAAAATCCATAAGCTGGGTTACGAACTGCTATTGCATCCATTAATTTTTCCAGATTTAGCCCCCTACCAAAAATTTCCTATTTCCAAACCCGAAAAAAAGGCTCGGGGGCAAGAGATTTGGATCGAATGAAGAGGTCACCACTGAAATAAATGCATGTTTTGAGGACCTTGATAAAACCAATTATTTTGAAATTAAATTAAATAAAAGTAATAAAAGTAATAATAATAAAAAAATTGGTAAAACGCTTCACTAAATGTATCGATCTAAAAGGAGACTATGTAGCGAAGTAAATCTCTTTTTTGCCGAAAAATATACCTTTTATTTTAAAAATTTAAAAAAAAAAGAAAAATCCTGACATCAAATTGTTCTCGTATACCATGGAGGCCGATTTATTTATGAGAAACGATAAAAATGCCGTTTACTCATATTGATACAAAAGAAATGACTTCTCTGAAAACCCAGTATTGCTGGCATCAAAAAATGAAAGGTTAATATCGGTTTTATCGAAGATTGTAATCTTTCAAAATCTTTAAGTTATGAATGGATGGGCTGGCTTTGATTTGATTGAAAGAATATTGCAAAATATAATTTCAAACGCTTTCACGAAGGTATTCACTCTATGTTAAAATTACTCCATCTAATAAACCCCGTTCTTAACTCTTAACAATCAGTACATTTCTCACGGACCGTTGGAACAGGTTTATATCTAGTTTTATTTCCCATTTGATTATTTCCATTGATTATTTCCATTGATTTTTCTATCAATCAAACTTATTTATCAGATCCGAAGAGCATTTTCGTAGGTACGTCTTAGACTTGGCAATGCTTTCATTTCAAAGATGGCGGCTTGAAAGTTGCACTATAACTTGTTTGTGGCTTGTAAACAACGCTAAAGTGTTGCCAAAGTCAATCAGGGAAATTGAAAACTCTTCAAAACAAACAAGAAAAAAAGATATTGAACTGAAAATGCGTAAACTTTCCCACGCAACCACTTTTTCGCCATCACTTCTTCCCGCATTTCCTTAAATGTTGCGAAGAGCGGAAAAACAAGCAAGTTGCTAATTTTATCGCACGGCAAAGAAACGCTTAAAACCGCTTTTTCTAGAAACCAGATCAATTTGCTTTGTTGTTTTCACAGCGAAAATGTTAACACATATTTCAATTGTGCATTTTTTTTATTTTCGTTTTTCGAGGCTTATGTAAAGAAAACTCACAACTTTTACTTATTGAAGTGAATTGAATGAAAGCAAGCGCCAGTGTTGCCAATGTCAGTGAACTTTGTTAGAGTTTCACTTTGCGTTTTTTTGCTGGTATTTCGTTAACGTGTTTTTTTTTTTTAGTGCAATGTGCCGCTTGTTGGAGTTTTTTTAATTTTTTGCATTGCTTTATTTTTTGCTAAGTTGTTGTGAGCAGGGGGGAGATGAGTGATGGTAGTGTTGCAGGGCATTTGTAAAGCTTGCTCAGAAAACAACGTGGAAATTTAATTGAGGTACTAGGAGTGCAAGCACAAAAGTGAACTGGTTAACGTGTTGCTTTTTTTTTATTTACCAAATCAAAAAGGGAGTTTTTGTTTTTTTGCTTAGAAACAACAAGCAACACTAAATTTTTTATAAAAAGAAAGAATTGCAAACCAAGAAAAATTTTCAAATATTACAAAATGTAGGTTAGATAAAGTAGGAGCAAAAAATTAACAGGGAAAAATCAAGGATTTATTTTTATGCCCTGTTCTTTTAAGTGTTTTTTTTTTACGCAACACAGAGCATGGCGCTTTTTTTCTGTTCTAATAGCATTAAAAAAAAGGAGTCAGAAAAGGAGCGAAATTGTTGCTGCCCTTATTTTGCATATTTTATGCACTCACGTCAACTTGAACAGATGAGACAGTGAAAAATGCTGAACGTTAACAAATTATGAAGCATACTTTTGTGCGGCTGAGCCATTATTTTGAGGTGGAAAGCAGATGAACAAAAAAAAAAACTGCCGGCGTGGCTGTCTCTGCAGGATATTTGTTGCTAGGTAAGTCCTGAGCTAAGAATCTTGGTCTTGGTCTTGGTCTCGGTCTTGATTTTTGTTTTGTTTTTGACATTACTTTTGCAGTGTTGCCAACGAGATAAGATTTATTTCTTAAAACTTGCAGAAGATGAGCTGAAGTAAGCAGCAAATCTGCGTGCTGAAGATGTAGTGCTTGAGTGGCAAAAACAGACAGGTGAATAAGTGGCTGGTTAGAGCTTTGCTAGTTAACAAATACAGGGTATAGCATAAGTAGAAATATTATCTGTTTTTTCAACTTAGACTGTATAGCTAGCTATGAACAGCATAAGGAGCTTATATTTTTTTTGTTCCATCAAACTTTAATAAATAGTTGGAATTTTAAAGGGTTAAATTCTTGGAGAGAGATTCGAGTGGCAGGAAGTTGTGAAAGTGCTTAGTAAAAAATTCAGGCCGTTGTTTGGAAACACAAATGGTTTATTGTAAAATCCTTTGAAATATGAATTGACGCGTTGTCTTGCTGAAAAGTGAACTCATTTTTAGAAAAGCCTGCAACATGAGGGATCAATACGTCTTCCAAAATTTCGAAAAGTTCATACGTGTCGTTATAAAGCAGATGGGAAGCTTTTCAGAATGTGAAAATGATCCTAGACCATTACGTTTTCACAACCGAAATTCCGTTTTGATCTGAACACGTTTTGATTTCACAAATCATACCAGTTCTTTCGAACTGGTCGTTCTTTCTTTCAAACTTTACTGTTTACTGTTATGTTTAAGAGCTTGTGTTAGCCGTGGTTTGCTTATATTACTTAATAATTAAGTAGTTCGTCCACATAATGTGGCATGCAGTAACGGGCATTTTCAGTTTGTCCTGTATTTGCCTAGACGATAACTTATTCTTTGACCCTTCTGGCGAAGGCTTAGTTTGTTATAAAGGATTTCCCAAATGTCACAAATATTTTGTTTCGGCTACTCCTTTTATGTGTCAAGCGTAGATTATTAAATATATGACAGCTGTCAATAGCAAGCATGGCGGTTTAGTTATAGAGAAATTCACAATCCTGCAAAACCTGTACAAATTGCAAAAATTTACTTGTTCGCAAAACTTCCACAATTCTCGGTCATCAATTCAATCAATAACTTTAAGCCCACTGGCTCTGTTGTAGACGCGAAAAGGAGTGGTCTTCCCCATTCCTGTCGTTCGGATGAAAACATCGTTAAGGCAGGTATCTGCGTTGATGATGACCCGACAACGTCAATTCGTCATCGTGACCAGGAATTGGGCGTTAGCAGAAGCTCACTGCAGAATATATTCCTGCAGTTGACCCAAAAACTAAAGTCGGCAGACCATGCGTACTATCAAAAGTTCTTAGATTGGGTCTTGGAACATTATCAAGTTGATCACGATTTTTCGAAGAAAATAATTTTCAGTGACGAAGCCCATTTCCATCTCAATAGCTGCGTCAACAAGCAGAACTGCCGCATTTGGGACACGGCGAATCTATGAGCGCTTGAAGAGCTTCCCTTGTGCCTACAACGGAGCACTGTTTGGTGTGGCTTTTGGGCTGGCGATGTCATCGGGCCATTCTTCTTTGAAAATGCAGCTCAACCACAGTTACTGTGAATGCTGCCCCGATATTGCGACATGCTGACCAACTCCTTTCAGCCTGAAAGTGCTGGACGACATTTGGTTTCAACAAAACGTTGCCACTTGCCACACAGCCCATGAAACAATGCACTTATTGCAAACAAAATTCGAAGGGAAGACTTTTTTCCTAATATTTTTCGTACGGGAAGCATCGAAATCCTGTGGTAGTGTGAGACTTTAACCCACTAAACCTGCACGCTGTGAAGACGGCTTGCTCTCCGGGGACACCGAAGTATTTCTACGTTAGGAAAGCCGTCGTGAGCACTTAGCTCAAGTTTCAGTAATTGTCTCCGTCCTGTCATGGTTGTCACCTGTGTGAGGATTTTCAACTGTGGAACCAGGCTAAATCATTTGTGTGGTGTGATTAGTCGGCTGTTGGCTTTCTTGTGCTGACAAGTTATCAGTTATCAGCCCGTTTAAGCATTCTCAAGGTCTGCATCACTTTTTTGCGAAGATGCACACCGCATTCCAACTACTTTTGGATTGGCATATCGTCGGTATCAGGTTGTCAACAGCATTTGTACACCCGTGATCTCTTCGAGTTCCGTACGTACTGCCTTAAACGATGACAGGTGAAAAGTACGTGCACGTGCACGTCTTCGGGTATGTCTGGACAATCTGGGCAGTTACGATCGCCTATGATGTGAGACATGTTGAGGTACTGATAAAACAACCGTGGTTGGTGACTACTTGTGCTATATTTTAGTCCTGCGAATCATGTTTTCACGACAGCCAATCATGGATAAGTTCGTACGTCCATCTACCAGTGTAAGCCCAACGCGATTGCCATTCTGCTATAGTGTGAAAGTGCTACCGTCGCCTGTCTTCATTTGTGAGTTTGATCCTTGCTGAGCATACAGGCATCCCATCTCCGACGACCGGACATCAACTGGTATCTTATCAGCAATGGCTACGTTTGAGACCGTCCTGTAGGCACATGTTTCTCTCAACGCACTTAGTCTGTTCCGAAAACACCCGAAAAATTGTACATCACCGAACACCCGAAAACCGGGGTATGCCAGTGCATTTTGTATTAAAATAAAATGAATGTGTCACATATTATGCGTTTTTTTGTTAACATTTTGTTATGTTAATCCTATAAACTGGTTTTTAAGGTAGGAAATATGCAGGTATTGTCAGATTTTTTCAAAACACTGAAAAATAAAAAAAAATATTTTCAGGGAATAAATTTACCTTCAGAAACGAAAAGATTTTTTGCTTTATTAAGCAGAAACTATTTTACACAGTAAATATATGTTTGTTGATTTTTGTCCCCGGTCACTTATTATAATTGTTATGTCAAATAAAACCCAAAAAACTTATAAATCAGTGGCTATATCAGACATTTTCTTGATGCTAAATAGAAACCTACAGATGAACTATATAGCAGGAGCCAAGGTCGCTGTTGATGAGCAACTTCGTCCGTTTCGTGGTGGCACTGGATTCACACAATATATACCTTCCAAGCCAGCGAAGTATGGCATAAAGGTTTGGTGGGTATGTGATGCTGTTACGTCCTATCCACAGAAGGGACAAATATACACTGGGATGGTATCTTCTGGAGAAAGAGAGAGAAATCTTGGTGACGTGTATTCAGAGATTTGTGTTGTAACATGATTCGTGGAAGTGGACGTACTATTGTGTGTGACAACTTATTTACAACACATAATTTGGCTACCACTTTGATGTGGGACTACAACTTGGCCATATTAGGCACGATGAATAAAAAGCGCTCGTTTGTGCCCAGTGAATTTGCTAATCCAAGGGGCAGAGAAATCCAATCATCACTTTTTGGATTTAGCAGCAGCATATCTATATGTTCTTATGTAGCAAAGAAAAACAAGGCAGCTGTACTCCTCTCCACCACAGTTGAGGGTCCAAAAAACAAACCTGTCATGATCCTCGACTACAACAGGAGCAAAATAGGCGTTGATAAATGCCTTGGGGAATATTCAACAAAAAGGAGAACAAAAAGATGGCCCTTGGCATTTTTTAATAATATATTGGATGTGGCTGCACTTGCAGCGTTTGTTATATATATGGAAAATAATCCACATCAAAAGACTTCAACCAACCGTAGAAGGCTTTTTCTGCTACAATTGAGTGAGGAATTAGCCATGCCATAAATTGTAAAACGATCACAAAATCTTCAAATCACTCGCAACTTTTTTTCGCGCAATGGCATTGAAGGAATACTGGGTCGCCCATTGAAATTCATTGCTGAACATCTTCCAGGAAGTCCTCAAGAAGAATGTGACGCTTGTGGCAGGATCAAACATAAAGGCAACTGCTACTTATGTCCCAGGAAAAGCCCGACACGAAAAGCTCATGATGTGTAAAAACCTGTTTGTATAGAACATTCCATTGACACCACGCAATGCAAAAGATGTCTTGAAAAAAAAAACATTTATTTTTTATGATTACATTACATTTACTTTTTTGTGATAACATTCACTTTTTTATCATATAATAATTTCAATTAATAATTTCAGTTAAACTAATTTTTTTTTTTTGATAAATGAACTGTATTTCTATATAAATGTATGTTAAAATAGTTCAAAAATGGTTTTCTTCATTTTTTAAAGAATAATTTTCATACATTTTTCAAGGCATACCCAGGTCTCCGGGTGTTGCTTAAAGGGGTACATTGTAATTTGCAATTTGATTAAAAAACATTATTTTGGACGCATTCCGAAAATTTGAAGTCATTCCGGATACTAGAACCCAATATATGACAATTTGAATATGAAAAACATACCCGGGTATGCGGCTGTTGACACAAGGGTAAAAGCAGCACGGAATCTACCACCGTTGAGAGTACATCTTCTCTCTCCTTTCTCCTTGGGCACCACCAATATTTGGTAGTATGCGCGTAAGTGCACCCTTTATAGCTCTCGGCTTATCTGTCGCTGCCAGCAAATGCGCTTAAAGCTTAGGCGATAGTCTATGAGGACCCCAAGATATTTAATGTGGGGTTGTGATGTTACATCTCATCGAAGTAATGTCAGTTGGCCACCGAGATCATGCGATTTGACTCAGTTAGAATTCTTCTTTTGGGGTTTCCTCAAAGAAAAGGTCTATGCATATAAACTCCGAATGATTCCGGTTCTCAAACATGAATTCCAACTGCCCATTGCAACAATTAATTAAATTAAATCAATCAATAACTAAAATAAATCATGATAAAGCAAGATCAAGGTGCTCATTTGAGCAATACTAACAAAAAATAAAAAAAAGCAATACTAACACATGGTCAAATAATCCCGAGGCTAAGTAATAAAAAAACTTTTTTTTGCAAATATTCTTCTTTTTCCATAAACATATGTTAGGTTCTTCAAGAGCAATACATTCACTCCACCGCTTTTCTAACTTTTCAATACCGGTTTTGTAGAACGATTTGTGCTTTGCCTCAAAATACGCTTCAGTTTCAGCCATCACCTCTTCATTGGAGCCAAATCTCTTGCCGGCAACCATTTTTTTGAGGTCAACAAAAAGCCAGTAGCTGGGGGCCAAATCTGGCGAATACGGTGGATGAGGAAGCAATTTGAAGCCCAATTCGTGGATTTTCGCCATCGTTTTCATCGATTTGTGACACGGTGCATTGTCTTGGTGAAAAATAATTTTTTTCTTCTTTATATGGGGCCGATTTTTCGCTATTTCATCCTTCAAACGCTCTAACAACGCTGTTGATTGTTTTTCCCTTTTCGAGATAGTCGCTGGACAAAATTCCATGCGCATCCCAAAATACAGATGCCATAACCTTTCCAGCCGACTGTTGTGTTTTTGTTCGCTTTGGCCTGCTTTCATCGGTTGCTCTCCACTCAGCTGACGACCGTTTTGATTCCGGTGTGTAATGGTGGATCCATGTTTCATCCATTGTCACATTGCCACAGTGCAAAACAGTTCTCCGAACCATCGACACGTTGTTGTTTTTGGTCCGATGTGATAAAACGCTGCACAAATTTGGAAAGCAGCTTTCTTATCGACAAATATTTCTGTCATATTGTTATCACACTGCCTTTCGATATCTTCAGAGCCTCAGCTAGCTGACGCACCTCGACTTTACGGTCGGTCAATACCATTTTGTGTACTTTTTTTATGTTTTGTGGAACAACGTCATTTGTGTCTGTACGACCAAGTTTAAACTCAGCATACCATCGGCAAATGGTTACTTTTGACGGAGCAGAGTCCGAATAACACTTTCGAAGCCATTTCTCAGCTTGGACGGTATTTTTTCCCATCAAAAAACAGTGATAAATCCACACACAAAATTGCTTTGAATTCATTATTTTGAAAATATTAACAGTAGCGTCACTTAAATCACTGCAACTTCTGAGCTAAACGTTAGATTGTAATGAAATTTTTACACGTATTGTTTGAAGGTTGAAACTATCGAAATATTATATCGATATTTCGTTAGAGATGCCACCTAGTTGTTATCCTCGGGACTTATTGGACCATGTGTTATGTAAGAAGATCATAAAACCCAAAAAAAAAAATTTCGCAAAAAACAATTTTCAAAGGTAAAAGGTGGTCTTAAAAAATACGAATACACGAGTGTCGATGACTGTATAAAACTTTGCTGCCTTGATGGAACGTAGCCTTGATAGATCTTGAAAATTTATAGCCACATTCCTCATTCTTTCTGTTAAAATTCTTATGTTTAAAGGTGCTTTGACAGCAATGCGCGGAATAATTTACATGCGTCAGATATTATTCCTAAATTCATTTGCTCACTTGAAGCTTAAATTAATTGTTCAAATAATAAACAAAAAATATCTTTGATAATATCACTAGAAACATAAAAAGCATTTTTGTTTTTATAAAGACACTATATGGCTTATCAGCATTGATAAGTGCAGAATTGATTTTTTTAATGAAACCAATAATTGCTTCGATGTCTCTTAAAATTTAATGGGTTCATAAAGAAGAGACATGGAAATAATGTATGGAATATAAAATCTTTCAAAACTGTTAAGTAACCAGCTGTTACATAAGTAATATACCTTTGCAACACTACACCTATTGTTGATACAGCTTCATTTCATAAGCTATGCCATAAAATTTAAAATTCGAATACGTTTTAAATTAAACGCAATAAAAGGAAAAATAAATAATTTTTTGTTATTTTAAAATTCCTCAAAAAAGTTTAAATGTTGCGATTTTAATGTTTCGCAATTCATATGATTTCGCAATTACTACAGTTCCTTCTTCTTCTAATAAAATTCGTTGAAAAATACGCATCCATCAGTATTGCATCGTGTGAATATCCATTGCATTTTCAGTGCATGGCTGGGTGCTTAGCGATGGTAGGTGGCCAAGTGTTTGCCCAACTACACATGACTCACAGACAAATGGCAAATATTTATAGCAAAATGTAGATAAGTATAATTTTCTTATTGAAAAAAGTATATTAAAAAAAAAAAACACAAAAATAGAATTTATTTCAATTAATTTAAATTTTTGAAATTTTCACTCGCAAAACATTGCGACACAAAACTGAAATATTTCAATCAATTTTTTTTCTTGCCATGAAAAATTCCTTTGTTCAAATTAGGCACAAGGCACAGTTAAAGCATTTCAGTATTTTTTTTTTTTTTTTTTTTTTTGAGCAAAAGATAAAATTTTTGCAACAATTGGCAGAAATTAAAAAAACAAACAATAAAAAAAAAATTAACACAAGTGACACTCACATCTAAACACCTACTAATTGAATGACTAGTTGTAATCTAAATTGTGAACAAAACACTCAAATTTTCGTTCGCATTTGGAGATTTAGAGAAGGATTTAATGATATAACCTTCTTACTAAGGAGGGACATAAATAGCTAGTGTAAAATACGTTTTATGCGATTACATGCTAACTACAAGGTATTTTTCTTAAAATGTATGTTTTATTTACTGATATGTAATTAAAAAAAAAAAAAACAAATAAATAACTGGCCATTTCAGCCCTTGAAAGGACTTTGACCTAACTTCTTATAATCAATTGTGTTGTGCGTGTTATTAAGTTTGTACACAATTGACCGAGAAATGGACCTACAGGCTTAACGCCGACTCCGAACGGCGATGAACGGAATGTTCTTATTCTCAAGAAGCTTTACATGGCATTTTGATTACTCTCTGAGGTTTGCCATTGTCTGCAGAGAGGTGGCGGCCGCACAGAAAAATTATTTTAATTCAAATAATTTTCTGTCGCTGCTGGGGTTCGAACCTGGGTCTCCAGGTTCGTTAACATAGCGGCCACCCACTTTAACTAACTACGCCACGGACGCCACACTGATATGTAAGTATTTAATATAAAATTAACATGTTCATTCAAAATGTCCACCCTTAGCCCTTGATACATGCTTTAAAGGGAACTATATACTCAGAGCAGGCGCGGATCAAGGGGGGGTTTTGGGGGTTCAAACCCCCCCCCCGAAATTCTAAAAGAACCTGTATTGAAATGTGATGCACTGATGTTTATTATGTGGGCTAAGAGTACCAAAAAGAAAAAAAATTGGTTTTTTATAATTTACTTTAAATATTCACACCCCTATGCTGTAAACGTTTGTAGCTGTTTCTACACGTATTGCTAAAATACTGAATTCTGTTCCAGTTTTTGTTTGTTTTTGCGATATTGCGCCTGTATCTGTAAACAGTCACACATACAATCTTAACCTGAAATCACCAAAACACCGCATTTTTTGGATAAAATATATCCAAACACCGCACAGTCTTAATTTAAAAACCCACAGTTTCGATAGTATCGGAAGTGTAGACGTAAAATTCCTTTTTATACAGTAATGGAGAAAAATTTCGTTTTTTGTAGTTTGACGTAAAATTCCTTTTTATACAGTAATGGAGAAAAATTCCGGTTTTAGTAGTTTTTATTTATTTTGATGTTGGTTTTATGTTGGCCTTTAAGATTTGTATTCGAGTCAAATAAACAGAGAAATAACTTTAATTATTATAATTATCTTCACCTCAGCGTCAGCTTGTGGTATTTAACACAAAAAATAATCCTGAGCACCACACAATCATATGGAGTGAATATGGAGTGAATATGGAGTGAAATGTGGATGGCTATTTTTTTCGTAGCAAAGTTTTTTCCAATAAGTGGAATAATTTTTTCACATATTGCAGCAAAACACAAATTATAACCTTCTTTTGAAAAACCAGAGGCTCGAAATAGATTTTAGACTAACGGTTTCTCCCCAAGCCTACGATATTTGAAAAAAAATTATCCCGCTCTAATGTATATAATGGGTGGTTAAATTTTAAGGGCCGATGTTGAATATAAACCACACCTAAATGTCAACTTTTTTTCTGCATTTCATTTGACATTTCTCAATTTCAGACTAATTCAATTTGAACCGTTAAAGTTATTCAGGCTTATTATGAAAATGAGCTTTCAAATCAAAATGCATATCGAGCACTTCGTGATTTTTTCGGTCAATTTAATCGTCCAAATGTGCGTACAATCGGAAAAATCGTGCAAAAATTTGAACAAACAAGGTCTGTAGGAGATGTGAAAACACCAGTGCATGCTCGTACTGCAGAAAATATTGCCGCTGTTCGCGATGGTGTGGCTGAAGAGCCGTCCACCTCAACTCGTCGTCGTGCCCAACAATTGCACCTCTCACGTTCGTCGTTGATGAACATTATGCATAAAGACTTGCATTTACACGGTCAGAATGGTGGCAAGAAATGGCAACAGTGGATGATCAATTTTCGAAGAAAATCATCTTCAGTGATGAGGCACATTTTCACCTCAGTGGATTCGTCAATAAGCAGAATTACCGCATTTGGGCGAATGATAATCCAAGAGTGATTGTCGAAAAACCAATGCACCCACAAAGAGTGACTGTTTGGTGCGGTTTATGGGCTGGCGGCATCATCGGGCAGTATTTTTTTCCAAAATGAGGCTGGTCAGGCAGTTACTGTGAATGGTGTTCGGTAGCGTGAGATGATAACGAACTTTTTATGGCCCGAATTGGAAGATTCTTCAACAGAGGCTGAATTCGGCCTTATTTCCATTTGAAAAAGAAATTAAGCCAATTTGGCCTTATTTCCCTTTAAAAGGAACCAATATTAAAACGCCATCAAATAAGTTTTTTAGTTTTATTTAATGAAAAATTAAAGATATAAAGTATTGGAATAATTGTACTTTAGAGCGCATGCTCCTTTTTTCTTTTTTTTCTAATTGTGCATTTAGAGCTCCTAATGCACATGCTGCAAAAAAAGGTCGGTCTCAAATGGTTTAGGAGATAAAAATCGTGAAAGTTTGAAAAATGTACACGCTTCTTTTTTTTTTTGTTTTTTAAATGTGTATGTATTTTCTAAATCGAATGCTGCAAAAAAAAAATAGGTAGGTCTCAAATGGTTTAGGAGATAAAAATCGTGAAAGTCTGAAAAATTTACATATTTTTTTATTGAGAAGACTAGGATATCTTATTCTAATAATAGAAATATATATCCGTTTAAAGCGAAAAATATGATCGTTTAAATGCTAAAGAACATACATCTTTTTGTAAGTGGTCGAGAAAAAAATGTAAAATATAAACGAAAAAGTTATGAATGAAAATTTATAAAATATGCGCGATTTTTACTAAAATTTTTAATGAAGCTTTAATATTATAAAGAATGAGCGCCGCAGGTTTATAATAAATCACCGCGATTTTTAATAAAAATTTTTTGCCTGCGGCGCTCATTCCTTATAATATTAAAACTTCTTCACCTTCACTATTGAACTACTACTAATAAATTTTTCGCGTTGATACGAAAACAAGCACATTGAGGTTGACAATGGCAACTGTTCTCTTCCAAATTGAGTACCTACGCTGAGTCCAGTAACTTTTCAAACAACAGACTACAGGGTGCGTACTTTTTATTAAAAATAATTATAAAAAATAATCCTTAGTTTGCAAAAATTATTTTTCGGCCTTATTACCATTTTGCTAAATTTTTTTTAGGCTTTATTTCCTTTTCCAATGGAAATAAAACCAAATTCACAATTTCGGCCTTATTTCTCTTTGAAAAGGAAATAAAGCCAATTCGGTCTTATTGCCGTTGGCCTTATTGCACCCCGCCAATTCGGCACATTGACGGCATAGAACCTCACTTATGCCTCGGCGTCATCGAAAATTTGGACCATCGGATGGAGGTGTGCCGCCGAGGTCGCGGCGGCCATTTAGCCGATATTTTGTTCCATGCATAATTGAACCATACCAATATTATCATAATAAAAAGAAACGACAATAATTTCCTTGATAATTTGTGTTTTATTCAAAATCAACATCGGCCTTTAAAATTTAACTACCCCTGACTCAGAGGCCGATAAAAAAGGGTCATGTTTGTGAATTTTTTTAAGGAAACATTAGGGATTTTTTTAAATGAGGGTTTTTACACCTAAAAATATACACATTCAAGAATATATTTGAATGGCAACCTTTTTATTAGAAAAAAATTTAATATTAAGACAGATACAGTATTTTTTATAGAGCACTGTGAAAAAAAGATGAAATCCGGTGACCAAGATTAAATCTTCCTAAATTCATCTGAAACAAAAAAATTAAAAATATTATTAAACTAGATACTTAAAACTCGTACTTTTCACGGCCGATATTGAAAATATTAATTTTTCACAAAATGGCAGACTTCCGAACGTAAATAAACGATTTTCGACCAAAATTTCGTCATTATTTTGCCTATAAAAAATGAACGAAGCTACGCCAAAAAAATTCCATGACAAGTACGAGATTATTATAAATAAAATAAGCCTGTGAAAAAATCAAAACGATCGGTTCAGTGAGTTTCGAGAAATCTTGGTCACCGACTTTGAAAACATGGTTTCGAGAAAAACGCGTTTGAGAATAAGAGCCAGCACTGCACTCCCTCGAAGGTGGTTCACTCTCTAGGCTATAACTTTGTTATTTTTTGAGATTCGACTTGAAATTGCAACCACATATTTCTGAGACTTGAAGATTAAAGAAAATTTTTGAAAAAAGAAAGTTGTGGGTATTGTAGTGTGCCCATACATGTACACACTGCCGACCCTACGTTTCATCAATTCTTTTCGTAAACAAGCGGCAATGCATTGAGTGACAAATATGCTTTCACTGCACTATCGATGTGCGCTGCACTCAATGCATGCGAATGTTGTAGACACTCCGCATCAGAATTGAGTGCATTTTCAATACTCACTCAATTTTTATGACTGTGCCTAAATTTCATTCGTCAACCCAAAATATGAAATGTGGAGATACTAATTTAAGTGCGAGAATGAAACGCAAAATTAAACATAAGTATTTTAATATGTAAATATAGATTAACTATAGATCTAGATTTTAAGTATACAGTTTTTGTAAAGATATAAAAAGCCGGTCTTGGCAAAGAATAAATCAGAATTTAACTACTAATTCAAGTCGGCAGTTCTCTGCCTTGTTTTAATATTAATATTCTCTTGTTGCCTTGAACTTTGTTCAAGTCGGCAAGAATATAGCTATAGCGAAGGCAAACTCTGCCGCTATAAACAAAAATCGTACTTAAACTTCCCCATACACCTTACATGGCGATCCTGCCCATTACCTGAAATCTTTTGATTTGCTTTTCCTGGAATTCAGTTCCATATTGGCACAAATGGCATACATTCAAAAACAGCCAATGCCGAAATCGATGGAAGTGTATTCTTCCAGTTTTAGAGACAATGAATGAAATTTTGAATCTGCACCAAACAACGCCAAAAATGAAAAAACCAAGGACAAAAAGATACCAGATTTTGGTTCAAGGGAAGCATCAGCTGAAGTAGCTGCAGTTAAATCGAATGCGCCAAAAACAAATAAAACGTCTTGAATTGTCGTTGCTGGAGATAAACCATCCAACACAAATAAATATGAGTCTTTATACAAAATGTATAAAAATAATAATAAAAATACAGTAATAATACCAATAATTATAATTAAGAGTCATAAACAAATATTATTGCTTTATATAAATAGTTAATTATGCAAAAATTACACATTGCTCTTTATTAATTTTAATTGTAAAAATGAAGATATACAAAAAAAAAATATTATATACTCTACATTAAAAAAACAAAAACAAAAAAAAAAAAAAACAAAAAAAAAAAAAAAAAAAACTTATTTATAAAAAAAAAAAAAAAAATTTAACAGATGGAAAATATTATTCAAGAGGTAGATAGAATATTCAAAAACATAAGAAAAAGTTATACTAGAGGCTACACAAGAGCCACACTAATTGCAAAGCAACAGCAGCTAGATGATTTAAAAGAACAATTTGACTTTTTGGCAAATCAATACAAAGACAGCAAAGAGTTAGTAGCTTTGAAATTAGAGTTCAGCAGCATTCATTCAAACTCAATAAAATTAATCTCAGAACAGCTTAAAACAACTGAAGGTGAAATAAGAATAGAAGAAGAAGAACAAGAACAAGGAGAATCAATAAAAATAATGGCAGCCTTTAGTCTAGAAACCGCCTCAAAGGCATTACCCACTTTTTCAGGCAATTTCAGAGACTTAGAAAGTTTTCTTATTACAGCCGAATTGATTAACAAAACGTTAAACGATGAAGGTAAGATCGATTTCTTACAATACATATACCACGCAAAATTAACGGCTAATGTTCGCACCGCATTAGGTAGCTATTCGAAACCATCAAACTTTGAGATTCTAAAACAACAATTAAAAACCAGATACAAAGATAACACAACCATATCACAATTACAGACAAAACTTAACAATTTACATCAACGGAACTTGAGAATACATACTTACAAAGAACAATTACTTAACATAATAGAAGGGCTAAATAGACTTGGAATCGAAAGTTTAGGAACTCAAGCCACAGAACTCGAGAAAAACGTCATAATAAAATGCAATAACAAAATTGCACTCGACGCATTTAAGAAAGGTCTAAATGAAAATTTGAAATCAACTATTTTCGCTGCGCGACCAAAAGACTTATTGGAAGCAACAGAATTAGCACTCGAACTCGAAAATGAGTCGTTGACTTCACCAAATGCAATCATGCACTTTCAACGGTCATTTAACCAACATCAAAACAATAATAACACCCGCTATATCTCAAGACAAAACGTAAACCCAAACTATAGGTACAATGAACCAAGAACATACAACAATAATTTCAATAGGAACCAAAATCAAAACACTTACAATAACAGAAATCTGAACCACAACAACAACTTCAACCAAAACAGAAACAATAATAATTACGCTAACCAAGGCAGAAACAGCAACCGAAATAAGAACCAAAACAACAGATACACAAATAACCACACAAACCGAAACATACGAATAGTAAACAATGAGGAAAACGAGCAGGGCTCGGAAGACATAGTCTTTCCGATCAGCCAAAATTAAAGATTTTTAAAATCTCGGATACAAATTCTAACTTTATAAAAATAAAATACAAGAATAATGTTATGACTTTTCTGATCGACACAGGTGCTGATATTTCTTTATGCAAAATCAGTAAAAAGGTAAATGATGATTTTTATAACCCAGACAAAAAATGCAAGTTAACAGGCATTACAACCGAAGAAACTTTTTCACTAGGTAGCATTAATCTAAACCTTAATTTTGGAGAGAAACACTGTAAACATGAATTTCAACTAGTAAAATTCGAATTCCCAATTGAAACCGATGGTATATTAGGTAGAGACTTTTTGAACAAATTCCTTTGCAAAATTGACTACGAAACATTCACTATTTCGATTTTAATTGACGATTCACACATTACATTGCCTATGCACTCAAAACCGCATAACACATTAATAATAAAAGTGCCACCAAGAACAGAAATTATTCAACCAATTAAACTGCAACTAACGGAAGACAAAGTAATTTTAAATAAAGAAGTACAAGAAGGTATTTTTCTTAGTAACTCAATAGCTCCAAAAAACGGCATGACACACATAAAAATTTTAAATACAACAAATGAAGAAGTGATTTTGAATGGCATTCAGTTGGAAACCGATTCTTTAAATAAATACGATATTTTAAATTACGACAGCAAAAGACCTATACACCCACAAAATCGTTTCAGTAAAATTTTGGAAATACTAAATATACAATGTAATGACACAAAAATTAAAGACGAATTAAAAGACATTTTTAAAAAATTTCAAGATGTATTTCACTTAGATAACGAACCTTTAACAACCAATAACTTTTATAAACAAAACATAACAACGACAGACAACCTACCAGTATACATCAAAAATTACAGACTACCGCACGCCCAAACAGACGTGATAAATGAACAAGTTCAGAAAATGCTAAGGGACAATATTATCGAACCATCACTCAGTCCATACAATGCTCCACTCCTTTTGGTACCAAAAAAGAATACAGAGGACAAAAAGAAATGGAGACTTGTGGTCGACTTTAGAAAGTTAAATGACAAAATCGTCAATGACAAATTCCCTTTAACGAGACTAGAAGATGTTCTAGACAAGTTAGGTAGAGCAAAATGGTTCTCAACCCTTGATATGACCAGTTCATTCCATCAAATTGAACTAGAAAACAAATCACGACCTTTGACAGCCTTCTCTACAACAAACGGACATTTTCAATTCAAACGGCTTCCTTTCGGACTGAAAATCTCTTCAAACAGTTTCCAACGCATGCTCACTATTGCACTAGCAGACTTAGAATCAAATGCTTTTCTATACGTGGATGACATAATTATCTATGGATGTAGCATAAATCACCACAACCAAAATTTAGTAAAAGTTTTAGAAAGACTTCAAAGACACAATTTGAAATTGAATGCAGCCAAATGTTGTTTTTTGCGACCAGAAGTAGTATATTTAGGACATCTTATCACGAGTGAAGGAGTCAAAACTGACCCAGCCAAATACGACACTGTAAAAAATTATCCAGTTCCAAAGAATGCAGATGAAGTTAGGCGATTCGTCGCATTCTGCAACTATTATAGAAGGTTCATTCCAAATTTCGCAGACATTGCAAAAAGCCTAAATACACTCTTAAAGAAAGCCACAAAATTTACATGGTCAGAAGAACATCAAATAGCTTTCGATACACTGAAGAACAAATTAATAACTCCACCTTTACTACAATATCCAGATTTTAGCAAACCTTTCATTTTAACGACTGATGACTCAAATTATGCTTTAGGCGCGGTATTATCGCAAGGCGAAATAGGTAAAGATTTACCAATATCTTATGCCAGCAAATCTTTGCAAAAGCACGACATGAATAAACCAGTCATTGAAAAAGAACTAAAGAGTGATTTTTTAAGTGCCTGATAACTTTTTTTTTAAAAAAAACGCATAAAATTTGCAAAATCTCATCGGTTCTTTATTTGAAACGTTAGATTGGTCCATGACATTTACTTTTTGAAGATAATTTCATTTAAATGTTGACCGCGGCTGCGTCTTAGGTGGTCCATTCGGAAAGTCCAATTTTGGGCAACTTTTTCGAGCATTTCGGCCGGAATAGCCCGAATTTCTTCGGAAATGTTGTCTTCCAAAGCTGGAATAGTTGCTGGCTTATTTCTGTAGACTTTAGACTTGACGTAGCCCCACAATAAATAGTCTAAAGGCGTCAAATCGCATGATCTTGGTGGCCAACTTACCGGTCCATTTCTTGAGATTAATTGTTCTCCGAAGTTTTCCCTCAAAATGGCCATAGAATCGCGAGATGTGTGGCATGTAGCGCCATCTTGTTGAAACCACATGTCAACCAAGTTCAGTTCTTCCATTTTTGGCAACAAAAAGTTTGTTAGCATCGAACGATAGCGATCACCATTCACCGTAACGTTGCGTCCAACAGCATCTTTGAAAAAATACGGTCCAATGATTCCACCAGCGTACAAACCACACCAAACAGTGCATTTTTCGGGATGCATGGCCAGTTCTTGAACGGCTTCTGGTTGCTCTTCACTCCAAATGCGGCAATTTTGCTTATTTACGTAGCCATTCAACCAGAAATGAGCCTCATCGCTGAACAAAATTTGTCGATAAAAAAGCGGATTTTCTGCCAACTTTTCTAGGGCCCATTCACTGAAAATTCGACGTTGTGGCAGATCGTTCGGCTTCAGTTCTTGCACGAGCTGTATTTTATACGGTTTTACACCAAGATCTTTGCGTAAAACCTTCCATGTGGTCGAATAACACAAACCCAATTGCTGCGAACGGCGACGAATCGACATTTCACGGTCTTCAGCAACACTCTCAGAAACAGACGCAATATTCTCTTCTGTACGCACTGTACGCATTCGTGTGGTTGGTTTAATGTCCAATAAAGTAAACTGAGTGCGAAACTTGGTCACAATCGCATTAATTGTTTGCTCACTTGGTCGATTATGTAGACCATAAATCGGACGTAAAGCGCGAAACACATTTCGAACCGAACACTGATTTTGGTAATAAAATTCAATGATTTGCAAGCGTTGCTCGTTAGTAAGTCTATTCATGATGAAATGTCAAAGCATACTGAGCATCTTTCTCTTTGACACCATGTCTGAAATCCCACGTGATCTGTCAAATACTAATGCATGAAAATCATAACCTCAAAAAAATCACCCTTTATTAGCTATTCATTGGGGAATAAACTTTTTCAAACCATACCTTTACGGAAGAAAGTTTACAGTAGTAACTGACCACAGGCCACTGATCTCCTTATTTTCTCACAAAAACCCTTCCTCAAAAATGACTAGGATTCGACTAGATCTATGTGACTATGACTATGACATAATATACAAAAAAGGTAGTATGAACACTAATGCAGACGCACTATCAAGAATCCAACTAGACTCTGAGACTCTAAAAGAAATGATACCACAAGAAATCGATGAAAAAGTAAAAAGAACGTTAGTTATTACAAGAGGCATGGCAAATAAAGAGGCCATTAAAAAAAATGAGGATAGTAATGAAGAAATTTTTGTAGATGGTGACAACACCCAGAAGTCTGATCAACTTCCAATATGGGACTGTACATCCATTACTGACGTCAGGAATATGAAGAATTTAAAATTTTATGAGGCGAAGAATAATGAAAATAAAATATATATTGAAAATAATATAGTGCACGTAGGATACAGCGATAATTCAACGAATCTAGATTCGATTATGAAGAAACTGATATCTAAAATGAAAAATGAGAATATTAAAGAGCTAGCGCTAGCCAACAACGATAAAATATTCCAATTATTTACAAATAAAAAGTTTAAAGAAGAATATATAAAAATACTAGAAAGCGTTAAGAAAAGAAAAAGTCCTCAAAGTCCTCAACTAAGAATACTCATTTACGAACCACCAAAAAGGATACAAGACGACCTAACGAAATTTCAATTAATTAACGACTACCATAATAACGGCCACTTAGGTATCAGGAAAACACTTATAAAACTCAAACAACGATATGTTTGGAAAAACATGATCAAGATGGTAAAGAAATTTGTGTCACGTTGTGACAAATGTGCAAAAAGTAAACAAACACTCCACACAATAGAGCCACTCACGTTGACAGACACCCCTAGCAATAGTTTTCAGATATTATCAATTGACACTGTAGGACCATTAAGAATTTCAAACGAGTACCGCTACATATTGACAGTACAATGCGAACTAACAAAATTTGTAATTGCACACCCAATGTCAACAAAAGATGCAGACACTGTTGCAAGAACATTAGTTGAGCAAGTAATTCTGAAATACGGCCACTTTCAAGTGTTGAAATCAGATAATGGTACTGAATTTAAAAACGAGCTAATGCATAACATATGCACAATTTTTAAAAATTAAACAAACCTTTTCAACACCATACCATCACCAAACGATAGGCTCTCTTGAAAGAAACCACAGGGTACTGAACGAATTTTTATTGACATCAACTACTGACCACGAATGGGACAAGTGGATCCCATATTTTACTTTCACATACAATACGACCCCACACATAGACACAGGGTATACACCACATGAATTAGTCTACGGAAAACTACCACGCTTACCAAATGACATTTATGAGTCACAAACAAAGTTTTATGATTTTGACAACTATCTGAGCGAGATGCGTGCCAGATTAAATTTTGCTCTAAATAAAGCCAAAGCAATGCTTATACGAGCCAAAGAAAAACGTACTAATAAGAATTTAGATTATACGAATACACTTAAAGCAGATATAGGAGACTTAGTTTTACTTAAAGTAGAAGATAGGAAGAAAAATCAATTACCTTATAAGGGCCCATTTAGAATATTAGATAGAATAGGTGTTAATACTATAATAGATTATAATGGAGTACATAAAAAAGTACATAACAACCAACTAAAATTATACAAAAATAATTTAAGAAATTAAAATACACTTAAAATACAAAATATATACAAAAATAAATAATAAATCTACTTCCTAATATATTACTTGTAATACATACCTAAAATTTCTATAAACAATGTAAACATACAATATACAAATAGAAAAATCATTGTAACCCCTAATTTTTCTCTTAAGGGTGAGGGTGTAGTGTGCCCATACATGTACACACTGCCGACCCTACGTTTCATCAATTCTTTTCGTAAACAAGCGGCAATGCATTGAGTGACAAATATGCTTTCACTGCACTATCGATGTGCGCTGCACTCAATGCATGCGAATGTTGTAGACACTCCGCATCAGAATTGAGTGCATTTTCAATACTCACTCAATTTTTATGACTGTGCCTAAATTTCATTCGTCAACCCAAAATATGAAATGTGGAGATACTAATTTAAGTGCGAGAATGAAACGCAAAATTAAACATAAGTATTTTAATATGTAAATATAGATTAACTATAGATCTAGATTTTAAGTATACAGTTTTTGTAAAGATATAAAAAGCCGGTCTTGGCAAAGAATAAATCAGAATTTAACTACTAATTCAAGTCGGCAGTTCTCTGCCTTGTTTTAATATTAATATTCTCTTGTTGCCTTGAACTTTGTTCAAGTCGGCAAGAATATAGCTATAGCGAAGGCAAACTCTGCCGCTATAAACAAAAATCGTACTTAAACTTCCCCATACACCTTACAGTATATAACCCCCCTTTAATCGCACCAGCCAAGAGTCAATGGCAGCACGCACTTCATGCATTAGCTATAGCTCTCGTCAACGCTCTCTTCAAAGATTCGTCTTTGGGGGAGGCTATCTTTTGGAGCACACAATGTCCTCTAAAACAGTCTACCATGAAAGCTGGTAAATTCTTTTCGGCCCAGATTGGGATGGTTTTAGCCTTATATGCCAGCACGAAGTCCTTCTAGAAAGTCCACAGCTGATTTTGGAACAATATATTGCTAAGTGTCTTCACGACGGCTTCCAAAACCGTTTCTTGGTAAACTTAGACCGATATTTTGAGACCTTCTTCGCAAAAATGCAGGTCATTGACCCTATCATATGAAACACCCCCACAAACCACTTGACTTGTGCAGGGTAGTGAACCTTTTCGATCCGTGGAACTTAGATGACCGTGCATACACCTTATAATTTTACTTGTTGAATTTTTTTTAACGTAGAATACGTTATACGGGGGTGTTGGTCTGGAGCACAAAATTTTGAGAAAATGTTTGTCACTTTCATTATAAGTTTTTAATACTTTATGCATGCATTGAAGGAAATTCAAGTATGGTCGTAACATATTTAATATGTCTTCTTTTGATTTGTATTTAAATAATCATATTGCTACATATAATTTTTTTGATTCTATAAGTAAATCAAAATTTAACTCCTTCAAATTTTGTATTAATTTTCATATGCTTTGCATTTTATGTATTATAACATCATGTGTAAGAGCAGTACGATTATCTGTGTGTTCATCACAGAACCAGTGTGAGAAAGAGAAGAAGTATAATGACCAAGTAGAGAACGATGTGTACATACACAACATTGATAAGCGAAGCAGAGAAACAAAATTGTGCTTACCCAGTTGGCCACGTCTTTAAGACATCCTCAATGTCTTACAGCATTATTCATAAACAAAATTTAGAGGCAGCGTAACTTTAAACGGGCTTTAAACAAGAAAACGTTATTCATAAACATTTTTCGTAGTTGTTTAAGAGCTGCGTAACTTAAACACCGAAATTGGCGTTTAAAGGTTACGTAAATACAACCATGATTTTTGTTTGTCTTTTCTTTTAATATCAAAGACATGCTCCATATGCGCCCTTTGCAGCATTATTTAATGCGGCGGCCATTGTAAATCCATAGGAATTCTTAATTTTTGTAGAGATTTTCTATAGTTCAGACACAAACCTTACAATCATAAGCAGAAAATGAAAAAATGTTTATGAATAACAATGTTACAAGGTTGCATAGAAGCTGCGTAAAGCCTTAAACAGTGCGTAACTAAACAAGCGTTGAAAGGTTGTTTAAGGAAATCTATTGAATAAGGCTGTTAATGACTAACGTATTCTACGTCTGACCTATGCGCCCGTGTTGTCTAACACAGGCTTGAGCTTTTTTTTTTTTTTGGATGGCAACAATTTTTCTTGTCGGTGAAAAGAAGGAATTTTCCGTCTGTGAAATTTTGTGATTATCGCTAGCGTACTTCTCCAGCAGATGTTTACACTCTTCAAATCTATTTTTATTAAAAACTGCTATCAACAAATGTCCGGTACGACGTTTAAAGGCTCCAAGGTCTAAGCTTTTTTGTTTTATAAGTGTCTCATAGACTTCTTTGAGATGTTCATATCACGAGCCATGATTTTCCACTTGCATAATTGATTTATCTGAATTCTTGCTTTGACGGCTTTGATTGTCTGCAGCATTCAAATAGTACGTGGACGACCGGGTCGCTGATCCTTGATGTCCTCAGTGCCCTCAAGCAATTTTATGTATCGGCAAATAAACATGTGACTAGTCTCGAGTGGGCGGGGCATTTAAAAAATTTCACCTATTTCCATTTTACACTTATAGAGTGCTACAACAGCGATGCGGTTTTCTTTATCCGACCATTACATCACAAAAACATACAAATTCAATTAATAGATACAGATTAATAATAAATGGACTAGTTGTTACAAACCACATAAATCTAGGAAAAATCTTAGAAATTGATTAGTAAAATGTTAAAAACTCTAACAATTCTAAAAAATTGATTTCAGAACTTGAAATTTTGCTCAAAACCTTCAATTCTAAAGATAAACTGTAAGGATGATTTTTATTAATTTTAAATCGGATGAAAACATCGCCTAGCTTATATAGAAAATGACATTTTTCATGTCGGGATGAACTAATTGTATTAAAAATTTCAATCGATAAAATACTTCAATTATTTGGATGTAGTCACACAGACCAACAACAGTACTTAAGGGTAAAAATAACTTATATACAAAGTGGCCTATTTAACTGGTTACATCTCGAAAAATTAATCTAAAAACTGAAAAATTTACAAGTGAGCTCTGATTTATTATAAATACTTACACCGAGAAAAAGCAATAGTAAAATCACCTAAGTCAGCTTGGCTTGTGGTGTACACTCATTGTACAATCATTTTACTTTTCCACAAAAACATCACACAATACTTTTGTAAGAAAAATAACCGAAAATATGTATGACCAAGAAAAGAAATTCTTCCAATATTGTTTTTCATGTCAATGACACACATGAACATTATGACACACACGTATGGTAAAGAAATGCTAACATTTCATACGTATACCCAAATACCTACAGCGAAGTGAAACATGAGTATTTCACTTGCTGCACATGCAGTTCATTGCTCAGGTGCTTGACCGTACTTATTGGTGACAATGGCAAATCAAATTTCTTTTATTTCTTTCTATTTTTGATATGTCAAATATCATAAATGGGGAAATGCAATTTGTTTAAAATTGATGACTAAATGCATTTGTAACATGAACAAAAGGTTGAACACCATGTTACATTGGGCATTTTGGATATACGAATGAAATGCAAGATGTGTCAGATAATTTGTAAATTAGTATATAAGTTGGAAAATTTGAAATAAAAAGTCAGTCTCAGTTTGATACTAGAACTTACCTGTCTTGTCATTTTACTGAACTCAAAAAGGGCATTAATTGCTCGTCTGCCGAGTTTTAAAGCCTCGCTCTACAAACCAAGGCTTTCTATTGCATTAGTCGCGGTATAATACTAATGCAATAGTAATAGAATTTAAAACACCTATGAAAATATATTATATGGCGATCCTGCCCCATAACTTAACTGAAATCTTCCTGTTTTTAAAGAAAAATAAAATTTTTATTTTTAACAAACCTTTTTAATGGACAAGGAATTCCACAAGATTTTTAACAGCTTGGTAGACAAGATAGCAGAAGAGGAATATAACCCCGCTGAAGGTATAGAAATTCAAGCACCACCGTACGTTCCTACACCAAACCATTGCGTACCCAAGCCGATAACAATAGAGCAATACTTGGAGAGGAATAAAAGAAAACTACAACGTCCTGTGGAACCAAAACCGGCAATCATCAAGAAGAAATCAAAAGGCGGAAAAAAGAAACGCCTGAACAGAGAAAAGGCCGAATTAAGACGACTAATAGGACTCAGCAGCGGACCGCAAAAGAAGCTATTTTTCGAAAAACTAAAAGAATTAGAAAAACCTACACAAAAATAATATTATAATGGGATGGTGGAGCAAAGTCAGCAACGCAATTCTGATAGCGATTGCAGGATACGAAGTGGGCGCCAACACCAATAAACCAAAAGAAATTAGAGGAGAATATTGGACTACACTAATAATAATCATCTTCCTACTAATCCTAATTATAGGTATTAAAAAATTAAACGCATATTACAAAAATTATGTCAATAAAAAAGTGAATAACACTATTGCTTGAATAATGAAAAAAAAAAAATCAATATGAATTGTAAATGGACCAACTAATAGATAGTTTAGCCAAAATTATAACGAATCTTAGAAAATCGGGTAGTAAAGGATACACTAGCAGAACACTAATTTTAAAATTAGAAGAAGTAGAACTCATCAACAAACAATTCATAGAATTTAGCATAACCAGGGAAATAAAAGAAGGACATACAAAAACATTTTATAAGTATTTTGAAAAAGCGAAAACACTATTACAGCAAAAACTAGACACATTAGAAACGATCCCAACTCACAGCATGTCAGAGACGGAAAATTCTAACGCAAACCCAACTCCCCAAGTTTCAAGATCAACTCCTAATTCTGTCACAATGGCATCATTTAACTTAGAGCTATCGTTAAAAAGTATACCAGAATTTTCTGGAAATTTCAAAGATCTCACTTCATTTTTAAAGATAGTCGAAATAGTATATAACTCATTAACATCTGATGCAAAAACTCAGCTAATAGATTTTGTTGTTCACGTAAAATTATCACCAAGTGTAAGAACAGCAATAAGTGCTAGTGAAACAAATGATTTCAACGCTCTTAAAAATTCCCTACAGTCAAGATACAAGCCCACAAAAACAATAGCTCAAGTACAGCTAACATTGAGCAAATTCATACAAAAGAATATGAAGGTACAAACGTACAATGAAAAACTCTTAGAATTAATCGCGGAACTAAATGAGTTGCAAATAAATGAAATTCCTCAATGCAACGCGATACAGAAAAACACCATAATTTCGCTCAATAACACCTATGCATTAAACATATTCAAAAATGGTCTTAATGCAGACATTAAACCCACAATATTTGCGTCTAAGCCTAAAGATTTGAATGAAGCCGTACAACTTGCAATAGAACTAGAAAAAGACTTTGCTAGTAATGAAAATCAAGTATTATATTTTCGTAATGGAAACAATTCAAATAAGCGGAATAATAATAACAATAATAAAAACAATAACTATAGAAATAATAATTATAACAGAAACAGCATTTCGAATCGCAATAATAGAAATTCGAATTATAACAATAACAATAACAGAAATAATCATAGAAATAATAATAATAGAAATAATAATAACTGGAATGATAATTACCAGAATAATAACCGTTACAACAATGGACAAAACAACAATAATAATGGTAGACGAAACCGAAATAATAATGGTAATAACAACAATAATAATTATAATAGAAATAGCGTACATATAGTTCAGGAAAACTCCGAAGGCCCGGAGATGAAAAATCAAATTTAAAACTTTCATCCTCCGGAGCAGAATTGAGTAAAATTTTTTCTATTTCTAAAAACACTACTAATTATATACAATTAGACATAGGCACAAAAACTAGCTTAACATTTTTAATAGATACAGGGGCTGATATTTCATTATGTAAATTAGGTGAATTAAATGAAGACCTTTTTATTGAAAAAGAACAATCGTGTTCATTTTCTGGTATAACAAATGAAAGTGTAAAATCTATTGGAATCGCAGAATTAAATTTTAATTTATATGAATTCGAATCAAAACACAATTTTCACATAGTCAATGATAATTTTCCAATACCAACGGACGGAATCTTAGGGAGAGATTTTTTCACAAGATTTTTATGCAAAATTGATTACGAAACATTCACGATCTCATTAACTTTACAAGAAACAGAGATTACAATTCCCATGAAATCTAAAATACATAGAGACTACTACATTAAAATAGAAAAACGATCCGAGCTAATATATCCGATACAATTAAATATAACAGAAGATAGCATTATTCTAAGTAAAGAATTGGAGCCAGGAATTTTTGTAGGAAATACAATAGTTCCAGGAAAAGGCATTAGTCATGTTAAATTTCTAAACACAACAGATAAAGATGTAATATTAAAAAATATTAATTTTGAAATAGAACCATTAAGGAACTACGTTTTTCTCACTAAATCGGAAAATCACAATAAACAAAACAATAAAGACCGATTTAGCAAACTATTACAATTGTTCAAAATTGACAATAATGACACTAGAGCAACAGATGAGTTGATAAAAATTTTTAAAGACTATCAAGACATATTTCACCTAGAAGACGAAGTTTTAACAGCAAACAACTTTTATACACAACATCTTAATTTAACCGATAAAACACCAGTTTACATTAAAAACTATAGACTTCCTCAAACTCAAATAGAGGAAATCAATCAACAAGTTCAAAAACTACTTGATGACGATATAATTGAACATTCAACCAGTCCATACAACTCACCATTACTTGTTGTACCTAAGAAAAACGATGGAGACAAAGATAAATGGCGACTTGTAGTAGATTTTAGACAATTAAATAAGAAAATAGTCAATGACAAATTTCCTCTAACGAGAATTGAAGATGTATTAGATAAATTAGGAAGAGCAAAATATTTTTCAACTCTAGACATGACAAGCTCATTTCATCAAATTAACTTAGATAAAGAATCAAGAAAACCAACAGCATTTTCTACATCTAAAGGTCACTATCAGTTTAAACGACTACCTTTTGGTCTAAAAATTTCATCAAATAGTTTCCAACGTATGCTAACAATAGCACTTTCAGATCTCGATAGTAAAGCATTTTTATATGTAGATGACATCATAATTTTTGGATGTAGTTTGAAACATCACAATGACAATCTGAGACAAGTCTTTGAACGTTTATCAAAATTCAATTTAAAATTAAACGCAAAAAAATGTGTATTTCTAAGGTCAGAAGTTGTTTATTTAGGTCATCTAATAACAAAAGAGGGTATTAAAACGGACCCAGCAAAACACAAAGCAATTCAAAATTATCCGATACCTAAAGATTCGGACGAAGTAAAACGATTTGTAGCTTTCTGTAATTACTATAGACGTTTCATAAAAGATTTCGCTAAAATTACAAAATGTCTTAATGATCAAACAAAAAAAGGGAAAATATTTGAATGGACAGACGAATGTCAGCAAACTTTTGACATATTAAGACAAAAATTAATTAGTTCTCCAATATTGCAATATCCAGATTTTCAAAAACCATTCATTTTAACGACAGATGCTTCAAATTATGCTTTAGGTGCAATCTTATCACAGGGGGAAATGGGAACAGATTTGCCAATAACCTATGCAAGCAGAACTTTGAATAAACACGAAATTAATAAACCCGTAATAGAAAAAGAATTACTTGCTATACATTGGGGCATTGAATTCTTTAGACCATATTTATATGGTAGAAGATTTATAGTAGTAACTGACCACAGACCTCTCGTTTCACTCTTCACACATAAAAACCCCTCTTCCAAACTAACTAGAGTACGGATTGATTTATCAGACTACGACTTTGAAATTGTATATAAAAAAGGAAAAATTAATACAAATGCTGATGCATTGTCTAGAATTAAGATAGATTCCGATATGCTGAAAAACATGATTCCAATAGAAGACTATTATACCAAACCAACAAAAATCTTAGCAATTACACGTGGAATGAATACAAAGGGTAAAACAACTGAAAACAACTCAGATAAGAAAGACATATCTCAAAACGAAAAATATACGAATATATGGGAATGTACTTCATTACAAGATATTAAAAATGTGCACAAATTGAAATTTATAATTAATACCAGTATAAATACGAAAAGCAATGGTACCATTGAATGTATAAATAATAGCTATCATATGAATATTAGTGATGATCTTGCAAAATACGTTTTGTTTCTAGAGAAGCTGATAATCTATATGCATAAGCAGAATATTAAAGATCTCGCATTAGCTAGCGACGATGAAATTTTCAAACTGATATCAATAGAATATATGAAAAGAATTTATGATGAGGTATACCAAAGATTGATAAAATCTAAAAAATATAAGAACCTTAACTTGAATATCATCTTGTATAAACCTTTGCAGTACATTAAAAGTAAGAAATTACAAAATAAATTGATCGAAGAATTCCATAGCTCACCATTGTCAGGACACTTAGGCATTCGAAAAACTGTACTAAGACTCAAACAAAGATATGTTTGGAAAAATATGAGAAAAATGGTTAGAGATTACGTTGTGAATTGCGATAAATGCTTAAGAAATAAGCAAACGAAACATATTAAGGAAGAAATGAATATCACTGAAACCCCAAGTACTAGTTTTGAAATAATAGAAATAGATACAGTAGGACCATTAAGAATTTCAAACAATTATAGGTATATATTAACAATGCAGTGCGAACTAACAAAATATGTTGTAGCATACCCTATAGAAACAAAGGAAGCAAAGAATATAGCTAAAACTCTAGTAGAACAGTTTATTTTGAAATATGGTTGTTTTAAAGTATTAAAATCAGATAGAGGCACTGAATTCAAAAACGATTTAATGAATGAAGTATGCAAATTATTAAATATAGATCAAAAATTCTCAGCACCATATCACCATCAATCTATAGGAACGCTAGAAAGAAATCACAGGGTACTAAATGAATACATGTTAAATTTTGCAGAAGATTTAGAATGGGACAAGTGGATACCTTATTATACATTTGCGTATAATACCACACCTCATGTTAACAACAATTATTCTCCATACCAGTTGATTTTTGGCAAATTACCAACTCTGCCATCGGACGCACTTTGCACTAATACTAAAGTTTATAATTTAGAAAATTATGCTAACGAACTTAGGACTAGGATTAAGAGAGCATTAGATAACGCTAAAAATTTAATAAATATAGCAAAAGAAAAATCGAAATTAGAATATGATAAAAATATTATAAAAAGTTCTTTTGATATAGGAGACTTAGTACTAGTAAAACTAGAAAGTAGAAAGAAAAATCAGAGTCCCTACATTGGTCCATATAGAATACTGGAAAGACAAAATTGTAATTCAATATTAGAAATAAATAATAAAGAAAGAGTATTCCATAATAACTCATTAAAATTGTATAAAAAAAAAATTGTAAAATAAAATAGATATATATATTCTTAATATAAATAAAATAAGAACGTATCAGACACATTCTCATTTACAATACATATTATATGCATTAACTATATACATAAAAAAAAAAAAAAAAAAAAAAAAAAAAAAAAAAAAAAAAAAAAAAAAAAAAAAAAAAAATTCAATACTCTTAATTTGTATTCAGATTTAAATTTATTCAAAATCTCATAAATTTTATCTTAAGGGTAAGGGTGTGGTGTACACTCATTGTACAATCATTTTACTTTTCCACAAAAACATCACACAATACTTTTGTAAGAAAAATAACCGAAAATATGTATGACCAAGAAAAGAAATTCTTCCAATATTGTTTTTCATGTCAATGACACACATGAACATTATGACACACACGTATGGTAAAGAAATGCTAACATTTCATACGTATACCCAAATACCTACAGCGAAGTGAAACATGAGTATTTCACTTGCTGCACATGCAGTTCATTGCTCAGGTGCTTGACCGTACTTATTGGTGACAATGGCAAATCAAATTTCTTTTATTTCTTTCTATTTTTGATATGTCAAATATCATAAATGGGGAAATGCAATTTGTTTAAAATTGATGACTAAATGCATTTGTAACATGAACAAAAGGTTGAACACCATGTTACATTGGGCATTTTGGATATACGAATGAAATGCAAGATGTGTCAGATAATTTGTAAATTAGTATATAAGTTGGAAAATTTGAAATAAAAAGTCAGTCTCAGTTTGATACTAGAACTTACCTGTCTTGTCATTTTACTGAACTCAAAAAGGGCATTAATTGCTCGTCTGCCGAGTTTTAAAGCCTCGCTCTACAAACCAAGGCTTTCTATTGCATTAGTCGCGGTATAATACTAATGCAATAGTAATAGAATTTAAAACACCTATGAAAATATATTATAAAAGAATTGTATGGACATTAGAAACTTATGCTTATTCACCAAAGTAATATATTGTTGAATACATTGCTTTGAGAGCATTTACTTCGACAAGCTGCCAAAAAAAAATGTTTGATTCACCCAAGCCAAGAATATAACATTTTAACCAATAGTGTAGGTAAACCACCGAAAACTTTGACACTTTATCAAAATGGTATGAGCAAAATTTATCGCTGAATACTCGTGGTTTGTTATAGTTCTCATTTAGTATTCATAATGAAAATGATATAGCGATCTAAATGCATAACTTTTTTTACTTTGTCAATCTATGTTGTAAACTTTGTAAATGTATGTGTATTTACATTAAATAAAATAGGTTTTCTTAGTAAAATTAAAAAATGTTGGTTCATTTTTTTAGAAGTTTCATCTAAGTACTTGGGTAATTAGGCACGACAGCAATATACAAAATTTTACCTAAGTACATTTCATACTCGTCTTTGGAAATTTTTTTCAAAAACAATGTAAAGTAATTTCCCTAAGTAAATGTATATTTTATACTTCTCGTACATGAATATATATTTATTTATTTAAATTTGATAGTTCAACAAAGCTTTTTGTTGAAAACTTGAACACTATGTTCGGTAGATTAAGCAAGCACGCTATTATAAATTGTCGAAGTCACAATGTATAAATTACAAAATACTTCGTTAATTTTTCAAATCAATATCTGTAAGTTAACATGTAGAACTTAGGTGTTTTCCCTAAAAACTTAAAAATAAAAAAATAAATAACTGGCCATTTCAGCCCTTGAAAGGACTTAGCTTCTTATGATCAATTGTGTTGTGTGTGTTATTAAGTTTGTACACAATTGACCGAGAACCGGACCTACATGCTTAACGCCGACTCCGAACGGCGATGAACGGAATGTTCTCGTTCTCAAGAAGCTTTACATGGCATTTTGATTACTCTCTGAGGTTTGCCATTGTCTGCAGAGAGGTGGCGGCCGTACAGAAAAATTATTTTAATTCAAATAATTTTCTGTCGCTGCTGGGGTTCGAACCTGGGTCTCCACAGGTTCTTTGACATAGCGGCCACGCACTTTAACCAACTAAGCCACGGACGCCACAAACCGCCTATAAACTTAGGAGGCTGAAAACTGCCAAAGCCATCGTATGAATTATACTAGGTTTTTTAACAATTTTACATAAGCTTTTTTCTCGGTGTACACACTCTCTGACATAGTTTGAAATTTATCAAAATCGCTTGAAAACTCTGCCTTCCGTCCACACATAGAGACTTGATTAAATATCAAAACCTTTCTAAATTCCACAGAAATTAATGTAGGCTCCTCTCTTAAATTTAATAGTGTCATTAGGAGCAAGTGGTGGCACGTTTGCGAGACGGGCTTTGCTACCTTTCAGTACTGATGCCTGCCATTGTCACACGCTTTTAATTTTACCTTTACACAAAAAAAAAAAAAGAATTCATTGTGCACCATAAACCTAAATTGGCTGAAGTAAGCCTCCAAATTATTATGCTTCTTATTTTTTTTTTTATTTTTTATATACTTTTTTTTTGTTTTTTTTTTTTTTTTTTTTTTGTTTTTGCCACACAAAAAAACAACGTTATAAAACTTCACGCTTGTACCCTTTTTTCTCTTTACTTTTTTATTTTTCACTAACCTTTCATCCAATTCAGGTTTTACGAAAACGTGTTCCTTTAATTATTTAGTTAAAAGCCTATAAAAAATTAAATTTTAAATAGGATGAATTTCCCTAAGGACTAGGTATATGCTGCTTGCTTCACGGCTTTGCGATGATGTAACATACTTAACGCCTACGTAACCGAATTTAAACCATTATTAACAATCGAAGAAAAGCTCCCTAAACAGAAATAAACTGCGATGGGTAATTTTATATTGGCTTCGGACTAAAGGCTTCTTTGGCAGTTATTTAAAATTGAGTTTATGTACATTATTATAATGAAAAAAGTTTGAATACGATATATCAATTCAAATTAAAGAAGCTCAAAATTCTCAGGTTTTCTGCAAGTTGGATTGACTATGACTCTACGAGGGCAATTTAAGAAGTCTGTAATTATTTTAATGTCCTGCGTAGTAGCTTTAAGCACAACACTGATTCTGTCAACTACCATCTGTAAATAGACGACTGTCAAATATTGAGCAAGCTGCGACGTTTAGTTTGTTTGACATTGAAACACGCAAAGAAAAAAACGTTTGTCGCCAGTTTGCCGCAAACGAACTTCGTTTGTCGTGCTTGAAATCGTTATTTACGAACGCTTCAACAGTTGTCTTAATAATAGTCAGTAGCGAGAAACCCGTCGTTTAATTGATTTTAATTTATTTAGGAAAATTAATTTCGTTTGTCATAAAAACGATTGAATTTATAATTGCAGCACTTGAAAAATTTGTTTTTCCCAACTGAAAACTTCGTTTGTTTTTCCCTTCGTTGTATAAACACAACGCTAATAGTTCAGAGTTACTTTTTGGACAAATTGTTACTTTATTATCAAACTGGTAATTTTCTTAATACGTGGACAGAGATGGCAACAGAGGTGCGATGAGTGCAATCCATAAGAAGACGGACGGATATAGAGAGAAAGTTAATTAATATAATAAATAATAATGACCGAAATAGCTTGCGGTACATATTTGAGATATATTTTTAAGTTAATTACAACTGAATATTCGTTTGTGGCAAATACAACTCGCAAACGAAGTGTAGTTGGTGCATTTTTCAGTTGCGGTAAACGAAAAATTTCTTTGCGTGTAGAAATACTCTGGCGCTCCGGAGCTTAGGTTCTATAGAATATTTATTATTAACGGAATTGATTTAAAAGTAGTTAAACTACTCACGGCGACAAGCAAAAAAATAAGCTTTCTATGCATCCCTGCAAACATTTTTTGAGTGCCTCAAAAAAATTACTCTAAAAAGAGTATTTCTTGTGCGTGTTTTATGTGTACGCAATGAAAAGACTCATAAAGGAGTCTTTGATATGATTGTAAAATGATTGGCCAGAAATAAGACTCTAAAAAGATTATAAGAGTCCAAAAAGACTAATTTATATGAGTTATAAAAGATTCTTTATTATGAGTCTTAAAAGAATCTTAATTTTTAGTTCAAAATGAGACATAAAGCAGTCATTATTATTAATCACATTTTGAAGTCCACAACCTACGAAAATGTATTCATAAACTGAAAACTCATTTATATGAGTCTTAAAAGAGTCTTTCAAGAGTCATAATGTTTGCTGTGATGAATCAAGCAAATATACTATCAGTTTATACTCAAGCGTAAATTTCTCAATTCAAGCATTTTTTGGCTAGAATTGAGCAAATTTAAAAACTACAGGATATTAGGAAAAAAATGCTTAAGTCAAGAAATATTTGCTTAAAACTCGAAAACATTTTTACGTACTTAAATATCTAAGGCTTGAAGTGAGAAAATTTTGCTTGATTCAAGTAACATTTTGCTGAAAACTACAATAATTTCCTTGATTTAAGAAATTGATTTACCTTGAATTGAGAACAATTTGCTTGATTCATGTAAAGAATTTACTGAAAACTAGAATAATATGCTTGATTCAAGCAAACAATTTTCGTAATACTAGAATGTTTTGCTTTATATTAGAAACTTAATTCTCTTATTATAATGAAAATACTTCAGTAAAGATTTAGGATGTAGGATAACTGATAATAAAAAACTACTCGAATATACTAAATATATAAGTTGTAGACGCTTACATGTTTCCAAGTTTCCACTACGCCTTCGAACCATGCCATGGTTTGTCAATCCGCACCATCTTAAAGAAGTTTTCATGTGAACATGTTGTGAATTATAAGCATGCAAATATAAGTTGTAGTGAGAAAAATTTGCTTGATTAAAGTAAACGGTTTGCTGAAATAAATAACTAAAATAATTCTCTGTGATTCCTTAAATTAAGTAGAATAAAAAAAAAATCAAACTCGAATGCAAATTTTATTTCAAGCAGTAATTAATGTTCACATGGAAATACTATTTTATGAATTTGACTTTAGTTTGTTGATGCACACACTTTTAGATCCCTTGGTTTTAAACGTCATATTTTATTAAAAGGGCTTAATCTAAAATAAAGGTTTACATGCTGCGGTTTTAAAGTTAAATTAAAGTTTTCAAACAAACACATCCATAAATGTTCATTAATATAAAAATTTAATTTCATCAGGCGCTCATCCTATCCGCTTAATAACGTCAAAACTTTTTCCCTTTTAGCTACAAAGTTGACTTTAATTGCTGAGCCTTCGTTGCTGCGTTGCCCTTCCTGCTTGTCAGTCTGAAGCAGCGACAGCTTCTCATCTTAAGTGCAGCTCCTCATCTTGACCCAATTCATGATCTTTACTCATGGCATAAAATCACAGCCTACCCTACACCTTCGCACAATCGGGTTGCACTCTAACCAACCACGGTTGCAGCCATACAAAAAACGTATCTTTGAAACACATGTGGCTGTGTAGTTGTTATTTTTTTCCTTCTTATTTGTTTTGAACCCCATTTTGCACTTTTTGAATTTTTCATCAAAGTGCCAAGAGTTTAACGTGTTTTGCTGTTTCTGATGTTGTTGTTTTGTTTTTTATTTTGTTTTGCTGGCATATCTGTATCAGTTGACACGTTAAGGATGTGCTAAGGACATTATTTAGCTAGCAAGGATAATCCTTGTTCTACCCACTTAGTTCTTTTAACTTAAATCACACACAAGTGCACGAATAGACAAGAAAATAACAAATAAAAAAATTAAAAAAGAAATAAAATAAAACAAAACAACAAAAATGTGATAAAATGTAAAAAGCTTTTAAACAGTTTCTTGTTTTGCTTCAAGTGTTTTGAGCATTTGTAGGACCTTTTGCCTCCCTCTTCACCCACCACTTGCACTCTTGAACTGACATTTTGATACTTATGGCATATTTTGACTATATCCTGGCAAAACATTCATTTTTGTGCGCTAAAAGTTTTGCATGTGTAAAGCGCGCCTAATGGTAGACTACAAAATTTGAAGTGCATTACGAGGAAACATTACACGAAGTAGATAACGACACGTACTGGCGACATTGGTCTTAGAGCCATCAACCTTGGATGCTGTCGCAGGTAAACTTTTGTGTTGTAAGCAACAAAACAACTTTAAAACTGCAAAACTTCCAAATTTAGCGAAAACTTTAAAAAAAAAGACAAAACATGTCAAAGAAGTTGTATTTAGTTCGCTTTACCATGGCTGCTTATTACCTCTAGAGAGGCATAAAGTATCATTATTTAAATAAATTAAAGCTCTAACACCATCCTTCAGGTTGCGCAATTCTCAATATTATGTTCTTTTAATTCTAACCGTCATGTGTCATGTGCATGCGGCAGCCATCGTCAGGTAACTTTTTAACACTTGAACTTTAAATTAATTCTTAACTCGTTTTACCTATTTGCTAAACGACACCACAGCTGCTTTTGTCATAGATTGTTAAAAACTTATGACCTGTTGTTAACTTCTTCGCAACTTTTGTGGCTTTTTGTGTTTGATCTTTTGCCAGTTTTTCTACCAATACGCTCAGAAAAAGTTAGAAAATTAATTTTCTTGCTTCCACTTCTCTTTACAAAAGCATGGTTAAAAAATGTTCACCTTCTCAAACCAATTAAATTTATTGTGTTTTAGATGAAAATTTTAAGAAGTTTTTGTCTTATCTAAACTTTCGAATGGAAATGAAATTTCTATTATTTTTAAAATTTATAATTTTTTTTTTCTACATCATTAATGACCTATTTTTTTTTTTTTTTTTTTTACTTTAAACCAAGGATTTCAGTTTTTATACCCACACACATAGATACATATGTTTCGTTTACCACAACTGAAAAATTAGCCAACTACACTTCGTTTGCGAGTTGTAAAGGGTGTCACAACAAGAACGTAATTTTTAAATGTGGCAACACTGGAAGTGTCATTGTTTGACATTTGAACAATTGTTACTGTTTGCTAGTAGAAGGTACGAGGTTAGTAAAAACTGTAGCCGCAAAACTTTCACCATTTTGGAAAAACAATTTTACAATGAGAATGCGTTGTTCATTCGTGTAGCGCTCCATTTTTACTAACCTGGTACCTTCTACTAGTAAACAGTAACAATTGTTCAAATATCAAACAATGACACTTCCAGTGTTGCCACATTTAAAAATTGCGTTCTTGTTGGGACACCCTTTATAAAATTTAAAAATTGCGTTCTTGTTGGGACACCCTTTATTTGCCACAAACGAATATTCAGTTGTCAACATAAAAATATATCTTATATATATGTACCGCAAGCTATTTCGGTCATTATTATTTATTATATTAATTGTCTTTCCCCCTATGTCCATCCGTCTTCTTATGGATTGTACTCATCGTACCTCTGTTGCTATCTCCGTCCGCGTATTAAGCAAATTACCAATTTACTTATATAGAACAGTTTGTCCATAAAGTAACTCTGAATTATAAGAGTTGTGTGTATACAATGAAGGGAAAAACAAAGGAAGTTTTTAGTTGGGAAAAACAATTTTTCAATTGCTGCAATTTAAAAATTATTCGCGTATATGGCAAACGAAATTAATTATCTGCAACTAAATGACGCGTTTCTCGCAACTGAACTATTATTATGACAACTGTTGAAACGTTCGCAAATAACGATCCCAAGCACGACAAACGGATTCGTTTGCGGCAAACCTGCAATAAAAGTTTTTTTTTCTTTACGTGTATTCAATTAAGTCTGTTTCGGTTCATAGTGGATTAGTGGGAAGTAAGAAGTAATCGAGCGAAACATGTCTAGAATGTTCTAAGCATGGATTAAAGTCATAAAAACATGTGAATTCGAATCTGATGTAATTATTATGCTTCACCTGAGTCATTTCAATTACACCGAGGAAAAAAATCGTAAAACCAAAGAAAATACACTTTGCCACAAAGAATTTTGTTATTTGGTTAGATTGTGTCCAAAGGCACAAAGCTTGTTAAACTTCCATGAAAAATCTACTTTAAATCAAAGACGTAAGTTCTTGTAACAAAGACTCAAAATTAAAAAGTTGATTTCCTTATAACTATCTTTCTATGTCCGCCTTTTATTTCTATTACCAACCCTAGCTTTCCAATTCCTCCCTCACTTCTCCTTACTTTAATTTACAGTTAATTACAACTTATACATACTAGTAATTGCCTCATAAAGTAGATATTGCCCACAAAGTTAAATAACTGCGAACTTTAATCGTGTGTTTTTAAGAAAAATTTTGTGGATAAAAATCTTTTAAGCTACTGACCTTGTCTTTGAAATAATGATGTTGATCTTACATAATATTTTCAATTCCTTGTTAACAAAGATTTAAATCGTTCAAGTAAATATTTTCGGCTGTTTTCATAAAAAATTATAAACCTCTTATAAAGCCTTCATAAGAAAAAAATCGAAAATCTTGAAAAATATTATTCATATACATTCAATAGCGTAAAAAATCTCTTTTAAATGTTCATAAATGAGAGAATTTTAAAAATGATTTAAACCTTCAATATAAGTCCTCGATAAAGCATTTTTTAATTTTGTTTTGTTCACAAATTTTGTCAAAAATATATCAATATATTTCAAAATATATCAAAAAAAAAAAAAAAAAGAAAAAGAAAATATCAAAAAATGCTTGAAAATGTTTGTTTATAAATGAGAGGATATTTCAAAATGGCGTGCTATAAACCCCTCATAGGGCCATGATACAATTATAAGGTAGGCCCAATTCGGAGACAAAAAAAACGAAAAAGCAAAGCAAAGCAAAGAAAATCAAAACATTGGCGTAGGTATAATGTCATTTTTAACAACTGACGTTTATTCGTTCAGCGTTAGGGATGTATAATTTACTATTAACAGTATGAATCTGGGTATTGGGTATTGAGTACCCAGATTTTTTGTGGAATAATAGACGAAAAGTAAGCAAAAACCCTAAAAATTTAACAAAATGAGTTATGTTTTAAGATATAATACAAAATGAATTGTATTTTAGCTTTCAACGAAGCAAATAAAAGTGAACTTTTTATATAATTTTTATTCGAGTTCTTAGTTCGATTGTTCAGTAACCAATTTATTTGCATCACTTTGTATTGTATTTTGACATTATACCTACGCCTTTGTTATTGTTTTGTTGTTGATTTGTAGTCATAGAGAGTGTGTTTTTCCTGGGCCTACCTTATAATTGTATCATGCATAGGGCATTGTTAAAATTATTTGCTCTCATTTGAACATAAGTATTGTCAAAAATAATTAAAATTATTCAAAACATTTCCAAAACATGTCAAAATAATTCAAAATATATAATAAAACTAAACAAAAAAGGAAAATAAAAACAAGAAAACTTGTCAAAATATTTCAAAATATTTACAAAAATCTTAACAAAATTACAATTTTTTTAGTGGGGAGGGAGCTTCTAAAAAATTTTTATGTTTAAGTATAAAAATGTTGACGAAAATGTGAGAAATAAATAAAAAGTCATTGAATTTATCTAATACACAAGCCATTATTGACACTCTTCACACTTCAAATCGAAAGTGTTCCTATTTTAAGAACAAAGCAGCTACATACAACCTTATACAACACAACACAACACAATATCTAATACACAAACCATTATTGACACTATTCCCACTTCAAATCGAAAGTGTTCCTATTTTAAGTAAAAAGCTGCTTCATACAATTTGTTTATGAATAACAAAATTTTAAAAAACTTAGTGAAAACAAATTTGAGCTTTAGGTCAAGTATGTTGACAACAAGACAACATAAAGACAAAGAAGGCAACAACCAACAACAACAACAACGGCTCTGTATAGAGCAAATCACACAGACTGTTTCGTTGGCCGCTACACCAACTCATCAGTAGTCTTGCATGACTTTTCACTGTGATCCACTCAAGCTACTTAGGTTCTACTTAGCTTATTAAAATCTACTTAGATATTAAAAAGCTTTTTAAGTATTGAACGTTTTAATGCTATTTTAAGATATTTTTATGAATACGGCTGTTTATCTTTATGGCAGATTTTTTTCTTTGATTTAGTTTCAAAAAACTTCAGTCTTTTGTATCGAAAATGCAGCACTTGCTTAGTTGAAGAATAATTCATTAGTGCAACGATCTTTTCCTTGTAGCAAAGATATTTTGGTTACAGTTTGACAAGAACTTTTTTCTTTGATTTTAAGACGTTCAATTTTCTCAGTGAGAGTTGTACGCAGAGATGGCTGCAGTCTTGTCTTCAAGTGGAATTGGTGCCACGGTGGTGGAGGTGCCAGAAATATGAGAACACATAAGCAAAAAAAGAAATGTCACACTAAACTCTATTCTGCTAACGCATCTCAGCTTTGTGAACAGCTTTGGTTGAACTCAAAATAAACTAAAACTTAACTCTTTGTGAAAACAAAGCATTAGATGCGAAGTACAAAGCGATACACATAGGAAATTCCTTAGCAATATAATTCAGCTATTGCAGAGAAAATTCATCCAAATTGAAACAAGAAAATCCTCAAAATTTTTATAATACACCGAAAAAAAATGTTTTAAAATTGACGACAATTGTTATTAATTTGACAAAATTTGTGTTTAAAAAATAGCTTGCAACAGATTTTGTCAAAGTAAGAGCAGATGTGTCTAAAACTTTTGAAAAACATATGAAAAAAAGACAAATTATGAACACATTTTTTGAACACATTGTGTTCCATTTTAAGCTAATGTTTTTCTTCAGTGTAGGTTTTTCATATGATTATTGTCTTGGGTAAACTTAATGTTATGTGCAGTCCTAAATGATTTCATGCTTCGGTTCATATTTAAGTTAGATATGCTTCTTCGTAATATTGTTTATAATCTCTAAGATTCTCATGACTGCTACTGCCACATCCACCCATACAATCATCCATTTACCGCATTGTTTCATTTTATGACATAGATTTCGGGAATGGAACTATATTTTCTGCATATCATTGTTCCACCGTTGATTCAAAATTCCTTTTACTAATAAGCTCTGGATTACATTATGTTTCTTTTTCAAACATGCAGCTATGAAGTCTGCGTATACATAGTCCGACGTCTGAATTTTAAGATTCTGAAGGAAAATCTTATTTCGCCATTTGATGTAGCTATTTTGAAGTGTGTACGAGGTGTGTTCCAAAAGTAACGGGAATTTTTTGAAGATCGTGGGCTGTGTTGGTCTGGTTAGCACTATTTTTTGTTGTTGTGTTTGCAAGCATCTCTACACTAAGGGAAATAACGCATATTAGCATTATCAACTCCTGAGTATAAAAATTATTCAAATATTTACGTGGATAAATCAAATGTTTTCCTTACAACTCGTTTTTTCCCGTATTTGAATTTTATTAATACCACACACGTACACACATATTCCATACAAGCAAGCATTTCCGAGGCTGTGTGTACTATAACTCTAAAGTTATTTGATATCGAAAATTTGGGTTGTATGGTATGTGCCACGCCCATCATATATATTCGGTGCACTTCTTCTCCCTAATCTTATTGATTTAAAAAAAAAAATATCAAAATTGGTTGCGAAACACGGGAGAAAATGGTTCTCAACTGTTCTGCCTACGCCTATTAATATATAGAATATTATTTAAAACGGAAAAAATGCATTTTCATACCAAAAAAATAAGTCTCCAATTCTAATTTGAGTAATTAATCAAAAACCCATTTTTACCTAGTTTTCGCTCCAGCACCAAATTCGCAAAAATGAAAAAAATTAGGTGGCAATCCTATCAGTTATCTTTAATTTTAAAATTCTAAATCAGATTCGAATTCAGCAACCCCCTAAAACTGTTAGATAATGTTTAAAACTCGTAAAAACACATTATGAGCTAGCCAACCCATTCCTTTAAAATATTATAATTTTAAAATTCTGACAACTATTTCGGATTCAGCGACCAATTTTTACCTAGTGTTCGCCCAGGCACCGAATTCGTAAAAATAAAATTTCTATTTATCAATGGTAGAAATTATTACTTCGCCAAGGTTCTGTTGCGTTAGATGTGATTGATGCATCTTTCCCTGTTATCAATTGTTCTGTTTTTTATAAAACGAACAACATTGTGCTCTGTTAAAGCAAACGGCGAAAATGGTTTCCTTTAAGAGCCTGAACAGAATCAAATCGATTAAAGATTGGCGACATTTTCAAGCAATAGAATGCATGAAAACGTATGAACACGTCCGAAATCAAATCGCTGGTCTTCGATCCCGACGAACATTCGCCAGATTATAATTTATTCTATCTTCTGGCGACCTGGCGATCCTCTCTTTGGGTGCTCTCAAACAAGATAAGTGTTGCCATATTTTTCCTAATGATGGGGTACGTTCAGTGCTATTTTCTTAAGTTTTATTATCTTCTGACGTTTGTTGTCTGTGTTTCTGTTTTCTTCATGTCGTTTATGCATACACAAAATAAAACATTCTGACAATTCAGTCTGAATAGTTCGCCAATCGCTAATCGCTTTCATTCTGGACGTGTTCTGAGCGATTGGCGAGAAGAGAGGATCGCCAATTGCCAATCGCTTTGATTCTGTTCGGGCTCTAAAGCTGACGAGTGCTCTGCACTGCTCGTTTGTTGTCATTAAATGACTTGGATACGCTCTGCTTGACTAACAGAGTTCTGTTAAGATCTGAACTCTGCACTGTTGTAGAAAAAACGAGTGCATTCATGCAAAGATCTACTCGCAATCGTGACAAACTGAACTTAGCTTTACGAACTCGAGCAGCATGCATGCATTAATGTTTGTGTGCGATTGTGGCTGACAACGAGCGTTAATCGAGTGACAAAAAAATACGAATGATCTTATGGAAATCTCTGGTAGCCATCCTAAATCAACCAAACTTTAAAAGCGTATTAAAACAAAAACAAAATTCTTACTTCTCGAAATCATTTGCAAATCGTCTCTATTTTGGGTGTATTTTCGTCTTGTTTTGGAATTTTCTGCGATCCCCGAGATGTGTTGTACTGTGTTATTAATTTGCTTTTATAATTCCGGATATTGCTATTTTTTTTAATCCCTTTAATCAAAAATTTATTAACTGTTTGTTGGATAATTCATTGTTTTGAGTTTTTCTTGCCTCCTATCTATACCGTTGTTTAAATAATTTATCGAAAACGATTTCTACTGCAAACTTATACTCATTATTTTAAAATATCTAACAGGAATATACATATTTATCCACTCTATATAAACCATCTGTGTAGCTCTTGAGACTTTTGAATGAAAATTAAAATTTAAATATTTGCAATAATTTATCTTTTCTCTCTTTTCAGGTAAGTCTTATCTGCCCAACATTACCCCGCACTATAGTGAGTAGAACTTGTCCAAACTAATTAAAATAAACTCTCCAAAACTACTATCAAATCACTCATTCTAAGAACTACAGAAGTTTTATTGCTCAAATGTTTTGAATTTATTTCTGTTTAATTTTTGTTACTTCTCCAAGCATTTTTTTTTATTTTTTTTTTTTGTTTTTTTTTTTTGTTTTATTTTAATAGCATCTTTAATAGCATTACAAATATTTGCACCCACCCACCTCCATGGCTGACAGCAGCAGACTTTGAGCGATTTTTTGTTTTTATTTTTATGCTTGTGTACTTTTTTGTTTGTTTGTGTTTGTTATTTGGAAAGCAGCTACAGCGCTAGTAACAACAACAAATGAAGCAACTGCAATAAATCAAATGCTGACAGTTGCATGCAACATCCTCATTGCAACAGCAGCAGCAATAAGCACAACAACAACAACAACATCGATATAAATAACAACACATGAATTCAAGTTCATTTAAAATTTTAGAAAACAAATCAAAATCAGTTTGAGTTGAAAGAAAATAAAATTAAAAAAAAGATACAGAGAAAAAAAACATCAAAGCATTGATTAATCATCGATTTGTATGCAACAAATTAAAGTTTCAATGCAACAAAAATATTTCATTTTTTCATTTTAACAAAATAAACAAAAAACTAAAACAAAGCTAAATAAATGAAAATTTAAAACAGATTGAAATTCAGACACAAAGAAACTTAAACTGGCAAAATCAAGCTGAGGACAGCGTCCTGAGTTCGGGCAGAAAGACTCTGACAGGCAGTCATTTTCAATAATTGTCTGAATGCTTCTAGAGCGTGCGAATAACAAATAACTGAGGTATTTTTGGCTCAGTTTTCAAGAGGGATAGCGTTGGAAAGGAGTAGGTGTAGTTGATGTGCGCGCTGCTAAGCTGAGTGGCAAACGATATTAATGTGCACTCAACTATATCTATTTTTAAGATTCAAACACAACGAATTCAATTAATCAATTTTTACTTTAAATTGAAATGCAACTCAAATTGCCTAAAAATAAATTTTATTATTTCGCAAAAAAAAAAATTTATGAGCAACGCGTTATTTGAGGCCGAAGTATTCTTAACGTTCAATCAACTTCATTATCGCCTCTATGGTGCACAAATTACTTCTGGTGCAATTTTTTGATTTTCTTTTTTTTTTTAGTTTGAAGACTTAGAGCTGAATCCAATTTATCAATTTTGAATATTTCTTTCTCCACTTTGTGTGTAAAGTGCACAAGTTTCATGTATTTGCTTTATACAGCTTACGTAGATCACTACATATATTTCGGGAATAAAGTTATAGACCGATTTTATATTCTTTATTATTTTTCGAGGTATTCTGCTTTATGATTAATACATTTTTGCATGCGTTCGAACCATTCGTCATAACATCTATCCCATTCCGCTTGAGACATCTCCAAAACATAGTTTTTGAACGCATCAACAGCTTCTTTTGGTGTCGAAAATCGTTGTCCAAGAAGTTTGTCCTTGATGTGTGGGAACAATACAAAAGTCATTGGGTGCTTAATCAGGACTGTACCGGGGATGACCCATTAATTCGTTGTGTTGAGTGCTCAAAAACGCCTCAGCTCACACTATCTTAACGAAGAATAATTCTTGGGCGCTTGTTTGTTTTCCTTATTTTACGAAATTCTTATTTTTCTATATGTCTCAAGTGCCAAAAATTAAAAAAGTTTGCTTGTTTTTTAAATGAAAAATATTCGGTATTCCCGGCTATTCCCGAAATATATGTAGTAACCCTCTTCAGTGAACCAGAACTATCGTTTTCGAATTCATTTATGAACCTTTTCGGGTAGAAGCGTTCATTTTCGGCAATCATAAATCAATCGGTTTTGTATTATTCGTCGGACTAAAATGGGTATCAAAAATTAACCTTATTTTGTTCGGAAATGTGTTAAAAAATTGGCCATAGAAAAGTTATTTTTCGGCACTCGGAAATAAACCCCTTTTGAATCAATCGCCAGACGAAAATGCCTCTTAGATACGAGACCTTTTTTCTTTATATAACATAGAAACGTTATAAAAATGGTTCGTTTATGAGAAATGGTCTGTACTGATATGATAAAAAAATAATGATTTTTTTTTCATTTAAAAAAAACTCATTTAATAATGCAAAAAGAAACATTTATGATTCATTTCTGAATTCATTTATGAATAAATATAGTTCATTTTCGAGGAATATTTATCTACTAAAAAGATAAAAAAAGATTATTTTTCGACTAAAAATAAGTCTTTATGAATTTATCAAAAGATATTAAAAGACCCGGATTTATATTCTATAGCAAGCACTTTAATAAAAAAAAAAATAAATAACTGGTCATTTCAGCCCTTGAAAGGACTTTGACCTAGCTTCTTATGATCAATTGTGTTGTGCGCGTTATTAAGTTTGTACACAATTGACCGAGAACCGGACCTACAGGTTTAACGCCGACTCCGAACAGCGATGAACGGAATGTTCTTATTCTCAAGAAGCTTTACATGGCATTTTGATTACTCTCTGAGGTTTTACATTGTCTGCAGAGAGGTGGCGGTCGTACAGAAAAATCATTTTAATTCAAATAATTTTCTGTCGCTGCTGGGATTCGAACCCGGGTCTCCAGGTTCGTTGATATAGAGGCCATGCACTTAACTACTGAAACCACAGCAAACCCCTTTTTGTGACAAAATAAAAAATCAAAAATTAAAAAAGAAATTCTATCCCAAAACGTTGGCAAAACCTTCGGTTTCGGCTCAATGGCTCGTATCTCATTTTGTTGAATTTAATGAGAGCCAGTGACTACGTTTATTTAATCCATTAATTACCGATCAAACTTCATTTTCCAGCAAAGTTTGAGACGTGGCCATTTTAAATAAATTTTTGAAATATTTTTAACAAAAAAAACAAATTATACAAATTTGAAAAAAACATACATTTGTGGACAGTAAAATTGAAAGAACGACTTCACTGATCATATCTCGTAATTTTTATTCCCTACACCTGAACAAAGGGAAAAATTTTATGTGATTTTAAGGACTGTCATAAGGAACAGTGCGGCATCTAGCATGAAAATCAAAATCAGTTTTATTGCTTTTTCTTAAACATATTACTTTCATCTTCAAGAAAATTAAATAAAAATTACGACTTTTTTGCTCAATTGCCAAATATTTTAGCCTGAAGTGTCATATCTTCACAACTTAAAACAATCATTCAAGCCAAAAAGCGGCATCTACACTGTCTGTTCTACAGTTTTTGAATTTTTAATAAAATCCGTAAAATATCAATGTTGAGAAAAATAGTGGATATTACTATGCTGAAGAACCAAATATTTATAACCATCCAAACCCTAGTCAGTGAATTTTTGATAGATTACTGTAAGTCGCTTATCTCAGAATATTGAAATATGTAGATGCCGCACTCTTCTTTATGACGGCAGTGAACAGGTGTGTTTTAAGGGAGTGCCGGCGAGGGTTAATATATATGACCGACCCCCATTACCTTTACAAAAGAAACATTTTTTCTTGAGGACCTATTCCCTCCGACCACTCCTTATGGGGGCTCCCACACACAACAAACTCTCGTCGGTCAATTCAAATGATATTTGCGGTTTACCGTGAATATAATTGTTGTTGCACAGTTACTATTTTTTCGTTTCAAACTACTTAGCAAAAATTGTAACTTAACAATTGTGACAGTAAATCTAAACGCTTCGAACAGATAAAATTTTCTGTTAATTTTTTTTCCAGCCGCGAAGGCTGGGCTGGAGAGAGTTAATATGTATGACCGTTTTGCAAAAGGAAAATTATTCCCTTGAGGACCTATTCCCTCCGACCACTGGTTAGGGGGGCTCATATACAAATTTTATGATTTTTGTATATATATTCCCTACACCTGAACAGGGGGTCATTAAGGGAGGGCTCATGAGGGTTAATATGTATCATAAAACTATGTGATATGTAGCATTTTAAAACAGAAAGATATAAGGAAAATAAATGCAATACAGAAATATACTCTGTGCACTCTTCTGTTACTTTCAAAAGTTTGAAATATACTTTAAAATGTTGTACATTACAACTCTGTTACTTAGCAGCAGTCAGGGTTTGTCTTTTTGTTTAAGGTTGATGTTTTCAATATGAATATTAAAGACATGCTCCAAAGCGTTTCACGGCGAATTAATTCATCGGTTTTAGTTCGCATCGCGGCTAAAGAAGTTTCACTTCAAAAAAATTTAGCGTCTTTCAGTCAAAACCGACGTCAGATATGTCACATTTTATAAAACGCATTAAAAAGTAAAACTATTTAAATATTTCTTTGCAAAAATATTTGCAAATACATATAAAATACCAGGCTTCTTTAGCTTTTTCCAGAACTTCTATTTATTATTTTGGCTTATTAGGACGCAGCTTTTCCTTAACAATCTTTCATATATATTCCATGATGCAGTAACCACTTTTGTATGTTTTATTTTACTACACCAAAGATTGATTCCTTGAACTTACAATGAAAGAAAAAAACGATAATTTTGGCGGTATGATACCAAAAATACCTGAGCCTTGCATTCGTGACTATAAAAGTTACGGTTAATTTTAATGAAAGGACAAAGCAAAAGCAAAAAGAAAGCATAAATAAAATAAAAACATTAAAAGTAAAAATAAAAAAAAAAATAAAAAAAAAAAAATAAAATTATAATGAAAAATAAGAAAATTATAATAAAAAATAAAAGAATTATAATAAAAAATAAAAAATTATAGTAAAAAATAAAACAATTATAATAAAAAAAAAAATAAAATAAAAAAAATAAAAATAAACTATGTTAAAAAAAGTTATATGAAAATAAAAAAAAAAAAAATAAAAATGAAAATAAAAAAAAAATAAAAATGAAAATAAAAACAAAAATAAAAAAAACGGAAACAAAAAAAAAATAAATAAAAAATAAAAATAGCATTTAAATTTAAGACTAAAATACATATTAAAATAAAAATATAAAAAAATGTTAAAATAATAATGAAAAAATTGAAAATAATGAAAATAAAAATAATTAAAAATAAACCACAAACAGTAATAAACATAAATTGAGAGATAAAATACAAATAATAAAAATATAAATAAAAAAATTACAATAAAAATGGATATTAAAATAAAACAAGACAAGGTATAGGACATGAACTCAGACAGGAATTAAAAAGAGGATTACGACAAAGTTTGGGACCAAGTTTTGGAAGAAGGTTGGAACGAAAAGTGGGGGAAGGATAAAGAAAGGGTTTAAAACATGAATCTTGACAAAAATAAAGATAGGGAGCAGGACCAGCATTAGATCAACTATAAGAATAAGTATGAGGGAAAATACAAGTTTGACGTAAGGGAAATTATACGGACAGGAAGAAAAACAACGATAAGGATTTATTGTTATGTCAATATTCCTACACGCCAAGCATTTTTTAACATTTTTACAACTGTTGGATTTAAACTTATTAAAATACCGATTTCTACAAAATGGCGGCAAAAATGCACAAAGTATAATTAGAAAAAACAATAGAAAATTTTTTTAAACAAATAATTTCCAGTTGCTCCACATATAGAATTGGCTTCAAGTATATATTTATGTCTTTAAAATTAATTTTTGATTTTTTATTTTTAAATTTTTTTAAATTTAAGTTTTTTAATTAGCGGCATTTTTTCGTAAACTGGACAGTGTTTGAGTACAAATTTTATTTTTTGGGTTCTTTAGTTTTTTTAATATCAATTTTTTTTTAATGTTTTTGCATTTTTTACTCCATTTTAACCACCATTTTGAATTTTATTCTTTAATTTTTGTGCATTTTTGCCCCATTTTGACCGATAATAGACAAACAAATTCAACAATTTTTTCTGCTACACCTAGAAAAAAACAATAGTAAAATCACCTAAAAGCCGGCTTAGGGTGGAATTTGTATAAAAATTAAAAACGTATGCTTATTCACCAAAGTAATATGTTGTTTTATATATTGCTTTGAAAGCACATACTTTTTTGGTACCAAGTATATAACATATTAACCAATAGTGTAGGTAAACCATCGGAAACTCTGAAACTTGATCAAAATGTTCACTTTATCGAAGCCATACTGTATAAATTACAAAATACTTAGTTAATTTATCCAAATCAATATCGGTAAGTTAAACATGTAAAACTAAGAAGTTAAACGAATAATTAGGATGCTGAAAACTGCCAAAGACATCTTATAAATTATAATAGGTTTTTTGTTAATTTTGTATAAGCTTTTTTCACGGTGTAGTCTAATACAAGTAATACAATTCATACATGTTTTATGCCTACAAGATGGAAAAGATGTGAAAAATTGAACATAAAAAAGGCATGAAAAATCATTGAAAATCATTACAATTACATTCTTTTAGTGTAAACATTTTAATGTTTTCATTGGAACCATTGAATAACATACGTAGTTGAATAAATCATTTAGCAATGAAGCAAATCAATCAGTTTTTTTTTTATTTTTCATATCTCACAAGCATCTGTATGAAGCAACTCCACTGACTGATCTATTCCGCTCACAAGTAGGATAAAGAAGCAAAAGAAAACGGCAAAAACCAAGAAGGGTAAAAATGAAGATAAACTAGAAACGCGTTAAACTCATTCTTTAGAAAATTATAAAAATTTCACAGAAAACTATAATGATTTCATCTTAAAGTTCTAAAATTTTTATACTTGTTTTTTTTATATGTATCATTGGTGTTGTTGCTGTTGTTTTCGGGCGGAACTATTAAATACCCAAGCTCTTTATTTTACGCACCGTCGCAATGATGTTATTTTAATGATTTTTAAGAGTTTTATTGCGACAAACTTGGTACACGCGCAAACACTAGCAGCCATACGCAGCCTCAGACAGGCACACTCCCTCCACATATATGGCGGCCGAAGAATATTTGCTGTAAATAATTACAGTGGGCGTCACTTTGGTTGCAACGGTAAACATTTCGCAACCACCTGACTGAAACACCAGGACAAATGCTTGCAGAGTGTTAAAATAACAATACTTTCGTTATGCACTCTATTTTGCCTTCCTACCTTCTCCTACATGCCATATAATTCTTGGCATTTTTTTTTGCGAGTTACAATTTAATAATTTTTTTTTTCGAATTTTTTTAATTTCTTCATATTTTTAGTTTCCGCCAGTCATTCGCATGAATTTATAACTCAATTATTAATCATTGAGAACATTATTTTAATTTTCGTTGCAGCGTTTATTAATTCAGTTTTCATGGTTTTATAGCTTCATATAATTATCGTTGTTGTTGTTGTTGTGGTTGTTATTGCTACATTGCGTTTTATACAATTTGTAATGAGCTCTGTTGGTTTTTCGCAGTCAAAATATGATAAAATTTTATTGGTTTGTACGAGTATAACGGAAAATTATTGCAGTTAGTTATAACATCGTATTTATAACATGAATTTTTTATGCGAGTCAATATTGAGCCATGTATTTCTCTACTTTACGGTTTAATGGCTAATTCAAAATAAATAAATGAAATTTAAGAAGAATATAGCGTCGGGTCTATTGATAATTCGAAAATAATTTTCAAAAATTTAAAAATCAGTGACATAAATGTTATATCTATGCAATTATACTAATAAAATAAAGAGGTAAGGTTAATTTGCTGAAGAACTAGAGAACTATTTAATTTTATAATTCTTAAAAAATTTGTTTTTATTATGAGTTTTATTCCAATTTTATAACTCATAGAGAACTATTTACCGATTGATGTGAAACTTTTTGTTTATTTCATTTCCTGATCTATTGTGTAATAATACTTACGTTTTCTGAAGGACATGGGCTTTGTTATATTTTGCTTAATAGGAAGAGATCTTAATGTTCTATTGTTGATACCTTGACGAGGCTATGAAAAACTAGAGAAGTATACAAATGATTATAAAACTGAAATTACGTAAAAAAAAACTGAGATCATCCTTATGGTTGTAATGAAATAAATAATCCACATTGTGCTCGCGTGCCTTTGAGCGAGTACAATTCGAAAAGTTACAAAAGAAAGTACGCACTAGAGGACGTGCATCTTTTAAAAACTTGATTGCTCTCGTTCACGAGTGCTTACCTTTCAATGAGTCTTTGAGATCACAGACCCATAAATTGAGAAGTTAGGGGGTGAAAATTTTGCACAAAAGTATTCCTCATAGTATTTTACATTAATCCTCAGAACACATCCTATACCCAAAATGTAAGGATAACATGATTTCCTATGCCGATTCACTATAAGAATGTGCAAAAAGGGGGAAAATTAAATCTCCCCTAAAATAAGACTCAGACGTAAGCTTTCAAAACGCCGATATACGTGTATTGTTTTTTTCTCCCCTCTACCAGAACCCATTGTCGGAACCTTCTTATTTTTTTTTCGTGTTGAACAGTATTATTAGCTGTTATATAGAATAAGGTCAAGAGAGGTACAGCCAAAAACTCATCATAAAAAATCAGTTTAAAAGTGAGGTCTGCTAGACCCCACGTCAGGAATATTGTTAAATTTGGAGCACGTCAGTTGCAGAGGGTTAAACTGATAACTAATTTTAAACAGGAGCCCGTGCATTGCAGGTTACTCTGCTAGCTTTCTATATAAAAGATTTCTTAAAATATACCTAAGTTGCATTGTACAGTATCCCGCCAAAAAATTAGAATAACTACAAAATGTTGTTTAAACACTACTTTTATGTTTAGTTTTGAGTGGGGAAACTAAAAAAAAAAAAACAAATTTTTTTTAAAAATTCAGTTTTTAAAACATATATTTTTGTTATGTTTTATATATAAAGTACATTAATTTAGTACCTGGTCACATTTCCTTTACATTTAATTAATGCTTTAATTCTTTCAGTCATACTTGCCATACAATTTTTTATCATTTTTCTTATATCGGGGTCGTTTTTCCATATATCTTCAATGTTTTGTTTTAAAATTTGAATGGTAGTATTTTGGCGAGCATAAACTTTAGTTTTGAGATAAGACCAACAATTCTCAATAGGATTCATATCCGGAGAATTGCCTGCCCAAGGAAGAACTTCAATATTGTTATCGTTAAGCCATTTACTGCTTTTTTTTTTAGAGGTATGGCAAGGAGCGCCATCCTGCATAAATGTATATGGTGTAGTAGAATGATTCAGACTAGTCAAATAGGGTATAAATACATCATTAAGTACTTCAATGTACTGCTCGCTGTTCATTGTTTGTTGCACAAAGTATATTGGACCGGGCCCCTCCGAAGAAATGCAGCTCCAAATCATTACAGCTGGTGGATGCTTTACACTCTTTTGGATGCAGTCGGAAGAATATCGTTCTCCAGGAAATCTACGAACGAATTTGATAGATTCTGTGACAGCGGAATTTAAAAAAAAGACAATTTCAAATATTTTAGAAATCACCACCGGTTTTCGGAATATTTTGATATTTTACCTTGTCCCAATCTTTTTGCGTATATGATTGATGCAGCTTAGCCCAAATTAATCGCTGTTTAATCATTCGCGGTGTTAATTTTGGCTTTTTTGCAGGACGACGACATTTAAAATTTTTTTTTGAAAATATTCGTTCGGCGCTTCTAAGCGAAATATCCATTCCTGCGCTGTTTAGCTCTTTGACAATTTCACGCGCAGGTTTTCGTCGGTTTTTAATAGCCAAGTTTACGAGTTTTCTTTTTGTCCGTTCAGTAATTTTTACTTTTCTTCCACAATTCGCTCTTCGGTTTATTACTAAATCACCTTGATTTCGAATTGTTTTCGCAATCCTGGAGACTGTGGGTTGACTCACGTGGACTTTTTTAGAGATTTGGCTGTGCGAATATTGCTCACTCTGAAGATATGCTATAATTGAAACTCTGGTCTCGCGCGAAATGTCCTTTTTCTTACCCATGGTCCCTAACACGTTAGTAGTTCATTATAATTAAAAAACCCATATATAACACTATCCAACAATTAAAATAAATGTCATATGATTAATTACACAATGTCTTTTCACAATTGAAATAACAAAAACGCACCGAAATTGGTTAAAAAGAGCTAAGTTCGCAAAAACTTTATCCAATCAATGATAATATTTTCGTCTTCAATTTTAGAAAAATTTTAAACAGACATCGCTGTATTTAACACTGACTATAAAGTATCGTATTTTAATGTTAAACACTTGAGACTGACCAAGGCAACAATACATAAGAAAAAAAAAATTTGATTTGTCATGAATTATTTTAATATGCATACTGTTTCTACAAAATGAAATTAAATTCGACAGTTATTCTAATTTTTTGACGAAATACTGTAACAGATTTAGGGCCAAATTGTTTACTTCGATTCGACGAAGCATGACCTTTGTGTTTAAAAAATAAGCAGTCCTAAGTCTTACCAGGGTTAATAAGAAATTAATTTAATTTTCTCGATAATTAAAAAAATTTTTTAATGAAATGCATGCAATTTTTTGGGATCATTTCAATTATTTCAAAAATATATCGCAAATATAGAACATACATATACTAGAAATCTAATTCCATCTATTGCAATTTCAAATCTGTGTTAGTGTGTTATACGTTTTTTTTTATAAGTCTTAATCAAATATACATACAACAACAACTACAAGAGCAAAATGTGTGAAAAAAAAAACTAATCAGCGCCAACTAAACACAGCTCAACATAAGCGGCCGCCAGAACAAATATGAATAAAATCGCAGTCAAATGAAAAGCATACAATTTTTTTTTTTTTTTTTTTTTTGTCTCACATAAACATGTTTATCTTTTACGCTAGGTGCATCTATGCAACGCGATTTCATTTCAGTTAAATTAAGTTTTTTTGTTCATATGATTTGCTGTTGCCTTTAATGTGGTTTTATTTTTTATATATTGTTGTTTTGTTTTGTTTATTTTTTTTTTTTTTTTTTTTTGTGGTGTTTATCTACGAATTTCACAGTTTTTATCCGTGCACATGTTAAACAAACGAAATTGCCAACGTGAAATGAAGCACTAATGGGTGTAACGTGTTAGGGTTTTTCTTTGTAAAGCGTGCACGTTTGTGTGCTTGTGTGTGTCAGATGGTTTTTGACAGTGGCCAGGGGGTAGCTACTCGCTATCATGAAGCGCCATTTAGTCAAATTAACTTCATAATTAGTGGAAAGTTCTTCATTAGGTTTTGCATGTTGACGACAAATATTTTATGTTTGCATTTTGGATCCACTTTTAGGTCATAAAGAATGAATGAACACTTGTTTCGGCGGTTTGTTTGAAAATCATGTCCTCATGATTTAAGAGATGCACATGGTGTACAAACAAACAGTTATTTAATTAGGCCTATTGTGAAAGGCTTGAAATTGTTCCTTAAAAATAATTAATATTTTGACCAAATGAACGACGAGAAAGTTTATGATGTTAATAAATTATAATTAGCAATGTTGACTTAAATGATTTCGTCACAGTAATTTACGTAGGTTACTGCATATATTTCGGAAATAAATATAAAGGCCGAACTTTGACCGAATATGAGGAATAATTCTTGGGTGCTTATTTGTTTTACTTATTTCACGGAATATTTCTTTTTTTTCTACGTAACTCGAATGGTACCGGGGCAAAAATTTAAACAATTTCTTGTCTCTTTCAAAATGATAAAAAAATAGGTCTTTATATTTATTCCTGAAATATATGTTGTAACCCTCGTACACTGATTGTAACCCTCGTACACTGATTGTAACAGGTGTTCTAGTAATTTCGGATATTTAAATTTTTTAACCTTCTGCGACTGACGTGCCCTAATTTTTACAATTCTACTGACGTGGTAGTGTACCAGACACCATACAGCGAACTCTCTAATTCTCTATTCTTGTTTGGCAATAAGCATGGTGGGATCTCAGCTTTATTCTTCTTTAGCGTACCTAAGTATGTATGTCAGCAATATTTCCTTTTCAGCAATATTTCCATAAGTGGAATCGAACTGAACCAATTGTCAGCTGTAATGTTGTGGTTTGAGTTTTCGACAACTTTCGTAAGTCTCAGAACAGATTGAGTTGGTACTGCCATTTTTCTTTCTTGTTCAGTCAGACCTATGCCATCCGAATTTTTACCATGGTATATGTAGACGTTGTAAATGTAGTACGTGCGGGCATCTACCAACAACAGTAATTTGAAGCCATACCTTGCTGGTTTCTGGGGCATGTAAATAATGAATTTGCAACGACCTCTAAAAGCCAGTAACATTTCATCGATGCAAAGGTATGGCCCAGGGGTATATTGAGACTGGATTTTTGAAATGAACTTGTTGAACATGTCTGATATTGGGGCAAGTGAATCTTCTTTCAGGCGTTCCTCTCTGGTAGCGGAATCATCAAATCGGAGGCAGTTGACTAAACAAGAAAAACGCCATTTGGACATTACACAGCGGAATATTTCGTGGCCAGTTCCATCGGTGGCAAATATTATGCGAATATCAGCGTCACTACACTTAAATACTGACGAGTAGTACATTAGACCTATAAATGCTTTAATTTCGGTGACATCTTTGTCCATAAGTTCTACCTTAGTGCTTTGTTTAAACTTGGCTCGGTAGATATTAAGTTTTTGATTCGTAAATTCCACCAAACGTTGCAACATTGAATGGTTCAAAAGCTTGGACCAAAGTTCAAAATAGCCTTCAAAATTAGGAGTATATGAACGACCAGGTAATCTTATTATGTTGTGGGCTGCAGTTCGTGAATTCCTGTGACACTTTGTCTATTCCAAATGAATCCTTTATTACCTTTGTAATAGAGGCAGTCAGATGGCTCTTTTGACGTTTCTTGGTTCACATTTTCAGTAGCGGGTACATGCGGCACTTCTTCACGTAATTCTTCATACTCTTCTTCACCTGAAACTTCATCGGCTTCCAAGAATTCGGTCTCTGGCTGATAATTTGGGTCATCACCTTCATCGTCAAAATCGCTGAACTCGTGCTCGCTTTCTTCGTTCAACCACTGTTCTGTTAGCTGGTCGTGACTTACAAAGGTTCCAGTCGATGTTCTTTTAGATCTATAACACCTTTGGTGGTTATTTGAGTAAGCCATCTAAGAAAGAAACAACAAATTGAATTTAACAAAACAATTTTACTGACATGTTGCTTAGGAGACACTATGAACATATAACAATTTCTCTGAGGTGGTTGTTTATCAGACACATACCTTAAAACTGACGTGGTTGACTCATAGACACTTTCCTTCACACAACAACGCATGCTCACACCACGCCCGCTCGCGATACACTAACGCAAGCTTGAGCATACGACAGAAAGGTACTGAGAACGCAACATAATTTTTTTGATTTTGTGGTGTCTGTCAGACTACTACGTCAGTCGCAGAAGGTTAAGAGGCGCAAAAGGAGGCACTAATACATGGTGGGCCATTTAAAGCCTCGGAATGTCTTTTGTTATTAAAAAAAAACACAAATTGTTTCCTGTGAAATGATTTTTCGTTTATTTCGGACCATGTTAAATTCTTGTGATCAGTTGTGGAATATGATTGCGAGTAAATAGCCATCGTAAGAGCGCCTGTGTTCGTTTTTCCGCATTTTCCATCACATTTCTTAGTGTTTCAGGCTGGATAGAGGCCATTTCATGTTTTATTTATTTATTTATTAATATTTCATCAAGCAGAGAGGAAATCTCTTACAGACTACTAAGAATATATATAACATTAAAATTAATAATAACATTGATTGTATTAATTACGAGTAAGTTACCTGTAAAAACTGAGATTGATGACAACTGAGTCAAGGTTAAACTTTGCATAAAGGAGAAAACGGTATGAATGTATATGGAAGGTATAGATAACTATCAGAGGGCGAGACCAAAGTAAATCATCAAGGTGCGTGATAAAGACAACCACTGGTTAGTAACATTAGGTAACGCAGAAAACTTGGAGCAGGTTGAGATTTGTTTTAAACTGAGTTCTTGAAATTGAATCGAATATGTCAATCAATGACAAAACCCTGTTTGCCTCAATAGTGCAGCGCTTGATAGGCTCTTTTCGAGCATATTCAGATCTGTGAAAAGGAACCCGAAAGGTAAACTGGCTACGAAGATAGCGGAGTGGTGTAAGGAAATCTAGCAAACCAAGTAGAGTGGGACACTGGATATGGTGATGAATCAGGTCACGAATAAAAATGACTGACTGCATCTTGCGTCTAGATTCGAGGGAGCAAATATCAATTAATGCACATCTAGTTGAGTATGGAGGAGGCTGATGTAGGTTCCAATTAAGTTTAGATATCACATATCTTGTGAACTTTTTTGTACTCTTTCAATTCGCTGGGATTGACTGGGAGAGGAAGTATTCCATAAAATGGAGCAGTATTCTAAATGGGGTCGGACTAATGAAGTGTACAAACATTTGAGGGTGTAGGGATCCCTAAAGTCCTCTGAGTTCCTAATAATGAAACCAAGCATCGAGTTAGACTTGTTGATGATGAGATTTATATGATCTTTAAAATTAAGACGAGGGTCAAATAAAATTCCAAGGTCTTTCTTAGAGGCAGCACGTTGAAGTGAACATGAGTTAATAAAATAGGAGTTTGTTGACGGGAGTGATGATCTGTAAAAAGAGATACATTGACATTTGGAGATGTTAAGTGGTAGTTCATTCTGCTCGCACCAGGCGAAGATTGAATTAATGTCTGTTTGGAGAAGTATGGCATCCTAATTTGACTTAATCGATCGAAAAAGCTTCAGATCGTCGGCGAAAAGAAGGCTTTGGGAATGACGTATGACCCTAGGAAGATCAATTATAAATATTAAGAACAGTAAGGGCCATAGATGGCAGTCTTGGGGAACACCGGACGTAACTTCGAAGAGATTGGATAGGTTGTTATTAATTTTTACTGATTGGCGGCGATTAGAAAGGTATGATTGGAACCAATATAGGAGGTCAGAGTGAATTCCTAGGGAGGCAAGTTTTAAAATAAGGTGTTTGTGAGAGACTTTGTCAAATGCTTTCGCAAAATCAGTAAAGATGACATCAGTTTGAGTAGCTTCAAAGTTAGTAATAATAACATTACAAAAAAGTACCAAGTTCGTTAACGTTGATTTACCTGCTAAGAAACCATGTTGTTCCGGAGATATCACATTTTTAACATGGAATGTCATTTTGTCATATATGATTTTGTTGAAGATTTTAGGTATGACGGAAAGTTTACATTTATGTTGAATAAAGCCTTTCAGCGCTTCCATGGCTCTTGGCTTCTTGACATAAACTTTTAACTTCAAATAACCCAATAGAAAGAAGTCTGAAGTTTTTAAAAAATTTTGGGAGATGACGGAGGCCAGTCAAAATTACCATTTTTTAAATTAGGTTACCGGGGGATCGTGGTTCGGGCTGTATAAGCTATGGTGCCATCCTGTTGGGACCAAAAGTTGTCCCTGCAGCTATTAGTCAGATTTATCATGAATTACAGAAATTACAGAATTACAAAAATTTGTTATCATGGCCCGATAACGCTCTCCATGGACATTACGTCTACGTCAACGTCGTCTTTGAAAAAGAACGGTCCAATGATCTTCTCTTCACAAATTCCAGCCCAAAAAGTAACACATCGGTCGTGGAGAGGTTGCTCGTGAATTAATTGAGGATTTTCATTTCGTTCAAAGAGAAATGAGTCTTATCACTCATGACGATTCCTTGTCAAAAATTTTCTCCACAAAATTCGCATAATTACATCAACGTGGTTTATTGATCGGTTAAAGTCTTTGCATTGGTTGAATTTTGTACGGGAATAACTTTACATCAGCACGAATTTTGCGACGGAGAAACATGCTCGAAATGCCCAATTGGCAAGAACGGCGATGACTAGATGTTAACGGTGATCTCTCAACGCTGGCTTGTACAGCCTCAATGTTCTGATCAGATCGCCTCGGACAACGTCAGACTTGATGACTGGCATTATCGAGATTATCAGTGGTGTAACTTGAAATTTTAAGTGTATATGCCTAATAGTCTGAAGACGTTCTCCTTACTGGATATTTTACACGATACGCACGTTGCGTCTTCACAATTAACATGTTTTGAATGCAAAGCTGTACGATAACAGCACTTTGTGGTAGCATGTACTGTTCCATGGCATACATTTACTTGGACTGACAGTTCGAATGCGGCGTGTCATAAATTGATCTGAAAACAAAAGAAACAGTTTTAAGGTTGCCTGATGCCGAAGGTTAAAATAGCCCACCCTGTATTATGTAATTCTTTTCTCCAGAGCCGAAAACCTTAGACTACATCAGATATAAAGTGTTTCTTACACTAAAAGTTTGATAGATTCATTCCCTAACAAAATGGATGGACGCTTAAAAACCTTACGCTGAACAATGCTATGGCATTTATACTGATGCTTCAAAATTAGATGGCAAAGTTGGGGAAGAAGTCGGCTCCGACATCCTTAAATGAACTTAGTCTTCAAGTTCTCCAGCCATTGCAGTGCCTTCCATGCCGAAATTGAAAGATGAATGAGTTATCAATGGATTTGTTGTAAATTATCAGATAGTTTAGGTGTTTTGGTAGCCCTGGAATCTGTTGGGATAACTTCCAAAACATTCCTTAAGGTACTATTACCGTCTAGAATTCTAGACATATATTCAACAATTTTTTTTTTCACTTTATTATATATGGTTATAAAACTTTTTTTTTAGTATTAAACAGTTCTTGAAGATTACGAAAAAATTTTTTATTTTTATTTTCTATTAATTGTACATTTAATAAAGGGCGCTCAAGTTTTGTTCTCAAAAAACACTGCTGCATGGCGGACAGTTAATCTCTGGAGTCTAAAACATAAAATTTAAAAACTCTTACGTGATAGTTTACCAGAGAAATTGAAAAATCATTAAAAATAAAAAAATGGCGGACATTTGAAAATTATTTTCGATCTTTTTTCAGACTCAAAAATTTTACATAATATTTTTTTTGTGGTTAAATTGTGATAAACTATCTCACAGGATATAAAAACAAACAAAATGCTTCAAAGTTTATTAAAATTGGCCCAGTAGATCCTGAGATTAACTGACCGCTACTTAAAAAAACCTAAACTCGAAAAAAACGTGTGTAAAGCTGCGTGAACACCTGCGGCAAGCCGAGAGCGAGCTTTAATTGAGTCGTTATATCTCGGCACTGGCCGATTTAATATTTTTAGACAGTCATTATTAGGAGCATTCCACTGTTGGTACGGGACAAATCGTACGCATTTGATAAGGTAAGATCTTAAATTAAAAATAAACCGAAATGTTATTGTACAAAGCATCTAGTACATTCATTTAGTGTAACGGAGGCTTTTCAAAATCAATTATTTGTTCCTGAAAATATTCATAAATAGTCAGTAATAAGTATGAAAAGATGTTTGTTTGTACGGGACCATTCCACCATACTTTTTATTTTTTGACATTATTGGAGAATTTTAGCAAAATTAATTATCTCTGTAAAATTAAAAATATACTTATGTAGACTTCGTCGATCATGGTATGACGAAATACTACAAATTCGAAAAAATATCTATTAAAATGAGAATAAAAAAATAAAAATGAAATCGTTTGTACGGGACACTTTTGTTTGTACGGGACTCGTACGAAATTCAGAAATTAAGTCTTTGTTTTGAATCATTTTTTAAATGAAAACTTAACACTATAATTATCTAAAGTGTGTTTCTTGCATGTTACTTTATGACCGTCGACTAATATATGATGAAATTTTTATATTCCCGGAACAGTCCTTGCAGCTTCCCATGGATAAACATTTTGGATTTTATCAGCTATTTCTGATTCAGCAATATAGAAAACCGTTTGGATTACGGTAACATCACCTTGACCTCGAGCTTTTTGGCTTACAAGTTGATTTACGTTACCACCAACTCCGTCAATCAATTTATAAAAACCATGAGATATGTATGTGTCAAAAATTACCATTTTCAGTGGAATGCTCCATTAAAGGTATAAAGAATCTAAAAATGTAAAAAAAATGCATTTTTTGAAAATTCTAGATGGTAATAGTACCTTAACTATCGAAAATCTTTAAATGAGATGGTAGAGCACCTCAAAATCTTTCTATTTGTATTCCCGGACACAACAATTTTAGGAGACTGCAAAACAGATTAACTCGCTTGCACCGTTACGACTAAACATTTATTGAAAGCTAAGGAAATAATTTGTATAACTCTGACTAGAAACCGCCATGGGCGTTCAACGGAGATTTTTTTTATTATGGGTTCAAAAGATTTCAGGTTTTAAAAAATTCAAATAATTTTCTTTCGCTGCTGGGGTTCGAACCCGGGTCTCTAGGTTCGTTGACATAGAGGCCACGCACTTTGACCAGCTACGCCACGGACGCCATTTCAGTTCTTAAGCCTATTAAATCTAGCCAGTTAAATCTGTGTTGGTTCGAAATGGGTTGATAGATAAGTGGTAAGGAAGAGGCAGCCAAGTGAAGCATGTGTAGGATGTACTAAGCTTGCAGGAAAAAATGTGAAGTTAAAGCTCAGTCTATTGAAATTACTAAGTTAGCCTCTCTACAAACCATATCTACCACCAACTATAACTGTAGAAAAGGAAGTATCGATGAATTTTTATTTTCAGTTGATTAGAATTGAGGAAAGAAATGAAGAAAGCGTGAAGAGTAGCACCATGACCTGACCGGGATTTGAACGTGGGACCTCTGAAATGGCAGTCAAGCTCGCTATCGCTTTACTATCGAGGCAGCCAAAATGCTCTTCAAAACAATTAAAGAAATTCGTAGAAGGGATCAATTACTTACTATAATAAATGTCCTATCAGGGCACTATCTAGTCAGAAATCACGCTCAAAGATAAACATCCACTATAACACTGAACAACGAAATCAATTTTTTTCCAAAATAAAAAGGTTCCGACAGTAGATTCTGATAGAGGGGATTGAAGTTTCCCCCCTTTTGAACATTCTTATAGTGAATCGGCATAGAAAATCATGTAATCCATACATTTTGGGTATAGGATGTGTTCTGAGGATTTATGTAAATTACTACGAGGAATATTTTTGTGGGACATTTTAATCCCCTAACTCCTCATTTTATGGGTCTTTTTAGACTCTTTTATGACAAAAGGCAAAAAGACCCATAAAACAAGGATATAACGGGTTAAAATGTTCCACAAAAAAATTTTTCATAATTTTATTTGTAAAAAAAAGAAACAATATATACTTTGTTCAGCATGTACTTGATTTTAATCTAAAAAAACATTGGACCAAATGGTCCCTAATCCAAGATAAGTAAGTTTTTATTTTTTTTCATTCTTGTTTTATGCCAGACAGTTGAATTTATGGAAATAACACTGTTCTATAAAAAACCACGTGAGCCGAAATTTAATTACAATTTATACGTCCGTTCAAAACTTATAAATGAAAACAGGCGAAAAATTAAACCAAATGGTTCCAATCTAAGAGCAGAGTTAAAGGTAACCCACGTTATCACATTGAGCCTTATTGACCTAAGTGTAGCTCCTAATAGAAATATTTTTAACATAGCCTTATCTAACTTTCCAACCTGTTAGTTTCTCAGATATCAGTTTATCATATAGAATTTGATTCCTTAAAAGTCCCATTTTTATCAAAGCGTTATCAGATTAAAGTGTAGCCTCTTAAAAAACAGTTTTCACAGTAAAATAAATGCCGTATATGGATTAACATTATTATTAATTTTGAAACGCAGTGTATTACCTAACTTTTTATGCAAATTTACCTTAATTAAAGACAAGCGTATGCATACAGCTGGGTCGTATAATTCACTTACAGTTTGTTTATTATCCCCCATCTCTTATTACAATGTCAGTCCCTTCGTTACAATCTTCATCTCTTTTTCTCTCTTTCTCTCTCTTGCCCTATCAGTCTCATGTCAGTTTTGCTAGAGTGCAGCTTTTATAGTGCAACTGACAGTTTTAGGCAAACAATAAAAAAAATCGATAATTCCTCAATTTGTTTTGACATTTTTCGCTTTTTCTATGTTAAACCGCTTTATTTTTATTGTATAAAGCGGTTCGAATATCCATTGAAGCTTTAACCCACAACCATTCTATCGTTTCATCAATGCACACGAACTTTCCAAACTTTTTTTATATCTTTCAGTTTGCATATTTTTCGTTTTGTTTATGGTTTTTTCTTTTTTTTTATCGTGCTTATCTGCACAGCAAATAAATCGATCGATATCAGCGTCGTCTATCTTACGGATTCAAGTTCTACCTCCCGCTAGCTGCTGCGTGTGTCTGTCGTTGCTTTGGCATTCATTGAATATTTAACCATTTAAATATTTTCGTTTATGTATTCAAACAATTGAGAAACGTTTTCGCTTGATAATAACTTTTGGAATTTTGTTGTTGTTGTTATTTTTTATTTTATTTTTTTCTTTTTTATGTGGTTCCTGTTGCCGCTTTAGAAAACTGTGTCAGGCATTTTTTATCCAGCGTTATTTTGGGTTGATTTTAATCTTAATATTTAATTTTGTTTGTTTATTTTGTGTGACAAGGCAGTTTATTGAACTTTTTTGCCTGCTGTATTTTTAATGCTAAAAAAAAAATAACAAAAAAAAAAAAAGAAACCCTCAACACTCGAAACTCTTACTACGTTGTTTTTGTTTTAATCTGTAGAATATATTTGTTGTTAACGTAAAACTTGTTCATTCACTTTAATTTGTTAGATTTATCAAGTCATTCATAAATTCACACTCAACCGTTAAATAAATGCAAATTATTTGTTGAGATATTTCAGTTATTTATATTCAATATGAAATATAACAATATTTCACTGTAAATATTCTCAACCAATGTCATTCACAACTTGATTTAAAGTATTTTACTGTAAAACAATCAACTGTAGATGGAGTAACTTTTGTTGCATCTAGAAGAAAAAATTACATTTTAGAGAATATAAATTAAATAATTCCTAAAGCATTTCGCATAATCGAAAAAATACAAAATTTCTTTTTAACAATTTTGTGCATTTGATGATCAGCACAACAATTCTGAGAAAAATAAAAGCCGCATGACATTTTCAAATTTATTTACTACTAGCAACCCTCCACGATGCATCTTAAATAAAGTTACGCATTTTTTGTAAAAAATTAGTCTTATTATCGTTTTAATAGGTTTATTTTTTCCATGACATATTAATTACAATCATGTAAGAATGTCTGTATAAACAATGTTTTTTGATGTGTTTGTGTTATTCATAAGAATAAATTGATTTGATGGATTTCCTATCCTAGAAAAACCAACATAAATATAACTGCCCGGGGGAAAAGAACCTTTCTCGTAAAAAATAAAATTCATTCATAGTCTCTACATTTGTGTCGATCTGACATCAAGTTTTTTGATTTTCAACTGATTTTCTGGGTTGGCTCATAACCAGGCTCAAATTTGTTTTACGTAAAAAAAGAAGGTTTTAGGCAATCGTTCATAATTTTTTTGCTTGTAACTAAATCGTTAGGGGCTGTTTGGGGAAAAGTAAGCTTAAATAATTTACTTTCGTTTGACATAACAACCATGGGGAAAAATATTAAGCACAGGCAATTTTATGTCGATTTAAACATGGCTCATAACCGGAGACATTCCCCTACTTATTTAATTATAATTAAATAAATAATTTATAATATTTAATTATTAAAAAAAAAAAAAAAAATTTTATGCAATGTACTTCGGCTAATTAACACAATTTTTATCTCAATAATATAAGACTCGTATTCGATAACGTGACATGTTTTGGAAAGATATTGGTTTTAATAAGTCCTAACCTTTTCAAATGTATACCTTTCATTAATTTTATTACCTTTTAATAAATAAAATCAAATAAAGTTAAATTATTTTCATAGGTCTTATCTCAGTGACGAAATTATACACTAACGCTATGTAATGCCGTAAAAACATACTAAAGAAGCCATTCAACCCATACCAATGCGCAGCTTCAAAGCGATGAAATTTGCATCGCACGGCGTTTCAATTTAAGCTTAAATTGTTACCATAAATTTCATGCCCTTCTATTTTGCAGCTTAAGAATTCTGCACGCAGCTATTCAACATTTTGAATAGAAAAACTCTCTCTGAATAATGAAACATTGAAGCAGCAGCAACAACGACGCGCTTGGAGAAAATGCTTTAAACTTTAATTGTCGGGCATTCCGCTGTTCGCGAACAAAAAGCTATCTCTCTCTGCTTCCATGCAGAGAATCTCTTTTCTAAGCATTGTGCAGCATTTTGTAGCGAAACCAAAGCAACATTCTGCTAACTGCAAACAATGACAGCGTCGATAAGCGTCAACAAATCAATACTTGCAAGAAAATGATTTAATTTTTCAACAAAATATGAATTTTACGACCAAAATATTGATATAAGATGCATGTCACAATCGATTTTTTTGTTGGAATCGGCAAGATCCTTCATTTGTCCATATATCATATTCACTTATCTCTTACGGTTTAAGCAGAAAATGGAAAAAAGCGCCAAATTACTCCAAAAATACCGAATTTTGCCAGTTTCTTAGCCAAATCCTTCTAAGCTTTGAAATATTTCAAAATTTTAAGTATACTTTGTCAATGTAAAATTAATTACGATTTGAATAGTGAAAATTTCATTCAAATGCGTTCAGCCGTTCTTGAGTTTACTTGCATCAACGCCAAAAAGGCAATATTTCAAGTTTCATTTTTATATTTATTTATTTATTTATTCTTATTATATCTTATAGAGTAAGATCCCAGGCCCCCCAGACACTCGTTATTTTCAAAGTTTCAAAATCATGACGAACGAATAGTGCAATATATACTAGGGAATGTATGCGTACCTGCTAGGTTGAGTAGACGGCCCGATTACAGGTAGCAAGTAGAAAAGGTACGTAAAATCATTACATACTTTCTGTAAATTTAAACTGCTAAATTTTTTATATGTTTTAAAGAATATTGTTAATTTTCAATATTTAGTATTGCCAGACACTTCTCGTCGGCAGTAATTTCTGCCAGACGCTTTAAAGTTGGCAAAAAAATGACTGAACCTTACTTATTTTCTGAGTCGCAAAATTTAAATATAATATTTAGGGGACTATTTTAAAACATTGTGTAAAGAGCCAGACACATGCGATGGGCAAAACATCCCCCCAGACACCTGTTAGTGTTAACCGTGTTACAAGAAAATTACAATAAAACATAAATTTTTATTTTTAATTAACATTTTTCAACAGCAATTAATTTAATTAAACGGTTTTTTATTGAAAATTTCATTTTACAGTGATGAACGATATGTGTATTATAAAATTATTACATGTTTGCACAAAATTAAAATTTATTAATTAGTATTGTTACTTTATTGACTTCTAATTTTCTTCGTCGTCAACGTTGGTGTTTTCTTCGTCCCCATGAAGCCAATCATTGAATTGAATATTTAAATCATCGTCCTCATCATCAGCATCGTCGTTAAATTCGTCCGTAAAAACAAATAAATAAATTAAGATTCAAGTAGCTACAAATATACTATGAAGTGAAAATATAATACCTGATTCATTTTTAAGTGATTCACTGACAAAAATCGGCAGTTGATCCCCATCGAACCACTTAAAATGATACTGATTGTCTTCCAATGTCCACCCATTATCCTCAGGACTGACAATACTTAGGTTTTTCATATGAGCATTATTCCAAATACTCGAAATATAATTTGTTCGGCGAAATTGCTGGAATCCAGTTGTGAAGATTCATGCCGTAAAGATCTTTCATAATCCTTGATTGAAGGTGTAAAATATTGGTAAAAAATTACGTCGAATCTTTTCGCACTCAGTTGTTACCATTTGTAATAATTTCTTTGAAATATTTCCAAAAGTTTTAGGAGCATTTTTCATAGTGTGAAGTAAAAAAAAACATAAATTTTACCATTACTGGACCAAATCAAGTTCGACCTTCTGACTTTGGAAAAGAGTTGAAAAATGGTCGCTTCAAACAGGCAGTCGTTGATTTTTTCATTTTGCATTAGGCAACTGATGAGATGGCACCATTCATTAGCAATAAACTGGTTTATATTAATTTCAGACAATGCCATTCATTTATCATTCATAATAATAAAGTTGTGTCTGATATCGATGAAAGTTTTTCGTGCCCAGAGCATGAAGAAGCTGACATGAAAATTATTTACCACGTTTGTAACATTAATGAACAGGCAATATATTGTAATTAGATGTTCTGATACTGATATTACAGAAATAATGCACATATTTGGATATTTACAGGCACCGGAAATAAGCAAAGATATTTTGATTTAACCAAAATATATGAGCACTTAGGACCGTCATTGTGTAGAAGCTTAACAGGATTTCATGCTATCACAGACTGTGATTATAATCCTGATTTCTTCAATAAAGGAAAGCAAAGACCTTTTAATATATTAAAAAAAACGAAAAGTATCAACAAGCATTTCTTAAATTCGGCGAGCTTGAATCATTTATTCATAAAGACACGGAACAAAATATATTTCATATAATTTAGTAATTTGTTTGCGAAGTATACAATGTTAGAAAAATACGTGATGTGGATGCTACCAGGCTTCAGCTTTTCATAAATACTTACACGGTTTCCGATGTAAATGAACAATTCAATCGCAAAAATTTAAGAAGTTTTGATGCAAGCAATTTACCACCAAGTAATGTGGCGTCCGTGGCGTAGTTGGTTAAAGTGCGTGGCCGCTATGTCACCGAACTTTGTAGACTCAGGTTAAAACCCCAGCAGCGACAGAAAATTATTTGAATTAAAATAATTTTTCTGTACGGCCGCCACCTCTCTACAAACAATGGCAAGCCTCAGAGAGTAATAAAAATGCCATGTAAAGCTTCTTGAGAATAAGAACATTCCGTTCATCGCCGTTGGAGTCGGCGTTAAGCCTGTAGGTCCGGTTCTCGGTCAATTGTGTACAAACTTAATAACACGCACAACACAATTGATCATAAGAAGCTAGGTCAAAGTCTTTTCAAGGGCTGAAATGGCCAGTTATTTATTTATTTTTTTATTTAATTTACCACCATGCAAAAGTGAATTATTCCAGCAATTTCGCCGAACAAATTATATTTCGAGTATTTGGAATAATGCTCATATGAAAAACCTAAGTATTGTCAGTCCTGAGGATAATGGGTGGACATTGGAAGACAATCAGTATCATTTTAAGTGGTTCGATGGGGATCAACTGCCGATTTTTGTCAGTGAATCACTTAAAAATGAATCATTATATTTTCACTTCATAGTATATTTGTAGCTACTTGAATCTTAATTTATTTATTTGTTTTTACGGACGAATTTAACGACGATGCTGATGATGAGGACGATGATTTAAATATTCAATTCAATGATTGGCTTCATGGGGACGAAGAAAACACCAACGTTGACGACGAAGAAAATTAGAAGTCAATAAAGTAACAATACTAATTAATAAATTTTAATTTTGTGCAAACATGTAATAATTTTATAATACACATATCGTTCATCACTGTAAAATGAAATTTTCAATAAAAAACCGTTTAATTAAATTAATTGCTGTTGAAAAATGTTAATTAAAAATAAAAATTTATGTTTTATTGTAATTTTCTTGTAACACGGTTAACACTAACAGGTGTCTGGGGGGATGTTTTGCCCATCGCATGTGTCTGGCTCTTTACACAATGTTTTAAAATAGTCCCCTAAATATTATATTTAAATTTTGCGACTCAGAAAATAAGTAAGGTTCAGTCATTTTTTTGCCAACTTTAAAGCGTCTGGCAGAAATTACTGCCGACGAGAAGTGTCTGGCAATACTAAATATTGAAAATTAACAATATTCTTTAAAACATATAAAAAATTTAGCAGTTTAAATTTACAGAAAGTATGTAATGATTTTACGTACCTTTTCTACTTGCTACCTGTAATCGGGCCGTCTACTCAAGCTAGCAGGTACGCATACATTCCCTAGTATATATTGCACTAATCGTTCGTCATGATTTTGAAACTTTGAAAATAACGAGTGTCTGGGGGGCCTGGGATCTTGGACTATTATAATAGTAAGATAAGATAAGATAAGATATAATAGTAAGATAAGATAAGATATAATAGTAAGATAAGATAAGATAAGATAAGATAAGATAAATCGACGGGGCTGAATAGGGTGGCTTACTCAGTTTTTGAAACTAATTTTTGAGCTTTAGGCCAAGTTCGTTAATGAGGAAAACAACAAACAACAACAACGGCTCTGTATAGAGCAAATCATACAGCAGACTAGACAAACTGTTTCGTTATCCGCTACACTAACTCATCAGTAGTCTTGCATGACTTTCCCTGTAATTTTTTTTTTTTTTTTTTTTTTTTTTTTTTAGCTTTGAACCAAGGATTTCAGGTGGAATACCTATTCAGTCAAGTCTGCCTTGGTTCGAAATGGGGTGATAGTTTTTTTTTTTTTTTTTTTTTTTTTTTTTTTTTTTTTTTTTTTTTTAGTGGGAAGGAAAGGGCAATCAAGTGAAACATGTGTAGAATGTTCTAAGCGTGGTGGAAAGCCAAAGAAACATGTGAATTTGAATCAGAGGTAAGTGTTATGCCTTTACCTCAGTCAATTCGAGTTATAAGGCAATCTCATCCACAAACTTCTCTACCATCAACTACAACTTCAAGTCGTAAATATTGATGAATTTTTAATTTCAGTTGATTAGAAATGAGGAGAGAAAATTTAGAAAGGTTTTAAAGCGAAGGACCATGGCCTGGCCGGGAATCGAACCCGGGACCTCTGGGGTGGCAGTCGAGCACGCTAACAACTCGACTACCGAGGCGCCCAGTCACTTTTTCACTAATTCACTTATCTACTTAGGTCTTACTTAACCGCCAATTATGCCGCGAAAGTTATCCGGAATTTTTTTGGCAGAGAGAATGCATTCCATTAGTAACTATAGTTATTATCTACTTTTGATGCACCTCATCAAGGTTAACCTTGATGGTTTCATACTTTTAGTCATAGCCTTTAGCTTATGTGCATCTGTCGAAAGTCGATCACAACGTTTTACTTCTATCAGAGCTTGTAGTTTTGTTTCTCTGTTGTTATTCTACTTTTTCCAAAGTTCCGTTTAGGGTTCAACTTTTTTGGCTGATGAACACCTAAGCAATGTGGAGAAATTTGTTATGGAAACATGTTATTTGTTATGCTAAACACACCAACTACTCCAATTTTATTTTTTATTTAATGGTCAGGATCTACCAGAAAAAATTGAATTAGCTTTTGTCTAACAGGTACAAATTTTTTATGTAAACGTATTAAGCTTTTTTGCAGAGATTTCGGGATCAGTAAAATGTGCTTCCATCATCAGTGCTAATGGCATGTTTCTATCCATATATTACCTAAGCGTTTTAAGTTACATGGAATTGTTACTGTTAATGGAACTGCCTTGCTAGTTTTTAATCCTTCTCTAAAATGAAAACGGTTCTGATCAAATAGTTGCGTACAATATGAGATGTAAAAGCCGGTACGTTGTCGTAGAGAAGAAAAAACGAGTTGTTTCTCCACAATTTTAATATTTCTCCACATGATACTATGTTAGAAACACAAAATTTTAGACAAATGCTTTGCCCAACTAAATTCTGACATGGCATTCTTGAAATTGCAATTTTGAAATTCTCAGAGCACAACAAACACAAAACTGTCACGCACAAACTGCCGAAAAATGACACTCAACAGATATTCAAGTCCCAAATGACAGATATACCAACCCAAAAAAAAAAGATTTTGACAATATCTCAAGCGCGGTTTGTTTGAATGAGAAATTCCGAGTATTTTTTGATCAGAACCCAGTCGGAAGGTAGGCGAACACCTATCTAAAGTGATCTATCTTTTCTTATTGCCTCAAATATTGGAAAAAGCACTAATATCTTAGGAGATGAACAGCTGCAAAGCGATGTGTTTGAAATAAAATGTGTAAAATGTAAAAGTAAAAAACAAAACAAACGAAGACCTCTCTTAAGCGAACTATATTTTCTTATTGCCTTAAGTATTGGAAAATGGCAATAATACCTTAGGAGATGAACACGGGAGCTGCAAGGCGATATGTTGAATCAAAAAATGTTGAAATAGAACATTCTCACAAACTTTTTCGAATTTTGATTCAGAAGAATAGAAATAGAAAATAAATAATAGTGGAAAACAAAAATATAATAGGAAAAATATCTATATCCATATCGATATCGACTGAATGTGGCATTCAAAAGATTAAATCTTATTTGCCAACAATAAAGCACAAATACAAAATACAAATATCCTTCCTTCATTGCCAAAAGAAGGTACTAGGGATTCTTGACTAATCACTTCTTACGTGCTCGAAGATGTGACGAAGGGACTAATACCCCTTTCGTAGCAGCTCCATACAAAAAATATATGGCATTTGGAAGTAAAGGGGTATGATCGCCGAGTCTTAAAGGATGTGCCAAGAAGGTATCTTGAGAAGATAGCTTTTCCTACTGGGTGGTTACTATTTTTTTATAAATGTTTGTACATCGATCTTCCTAAAGCACTTTGCTTTGCCTCCTAAATTACCGTAATTTTTTGTCCACAGGTGGAGATCATGAACACGAAGATACCATCTGGGCGGTATACGAAAAAAAACCCTGTATAAAAAACTGTTTCTCGAATAATATTGCCACTAGGGTATTGAAATTTAATACAGAGATAGGCACAATTATTGCAAGGAAGTGGGCGTTGTACAACAAAGAGGTTTGGCAATATTATAAAAACATATATTTAAAATAATTTGACACTCGAGTAATAAAATTTGCTACAAGAATGGGTAGAGTTATTACAAAACACGACGAAGAAAGAGGCATGTCACTGTTAGAATAAACGTTGTATTTCAGCTGTACTAATATTTGGTACGCGGGTAGGCGGGTAGCAACTCCATACAAAAAAATAAATGGCATTTGGTAGTAAAGGGGTGTGATCGCAAATCTTAAAGGATGTACCAAGAAGCTATCTTGGGATGATAGCTTTTCCTACTGGGAAGCTATTTTCAATGTGTTCGCAGAAGGTTTTTCATGATTGCCGTTGGATCCTTCTTAGTTATGTTGTGTAAGAGTTGAGAGCATATATATTCAGAGTCTAGTCTCTCTCCTATTTATTTCATTTGACTTCGGCTAAACCAAGGTATATTAAGGAAGGTAGAGTTAGTAGTTGAAATTATCTCTTGTGGTGGGTACAGTACCTGTCAAAATCGGCTATTGAACGAATAAAAGCAAAACAAATAAAATTTTGCAATTAGACTTGCGTTGTTGATGAAAATTATTTAAGCGATTTAATGCCCAGAAGTTGTGCAATTTGTAAGAAGCCTTTTTAAAAAGAAAATGGCTCGTCTTTGAATGTGCCTCTTAATGAAGCAAGACGCAATCGCTGAAACGTTGCTTGTTCCACAAAATTTTCCCAATAAGCGCGGGTCTGCGAAAAGCATTTTTATAAAACGGATTTTATAAATCCTCCGGGGAATAATTGCGGTCCACTCCGGATGCAGCCAGAAGCAGTGCCTTCCTTAGTGTTATTTTACCTTCACGATAAATACTAAAAATAAACATTCAGCACGCACAAAAATGAAAACTATGAATTTTAACATATTTGACAGTTTTTTATTCACTGTTTTTTTTACGCTCTTCTTATATTTGACAGCTACTGTACCCACCACACCGAGACGAGACTAAAAATAATAAATAAATAACTGGTCATTTCAGCCCTTAAAAGGACTTTGACCGAGCTTCTTATGATCAATTGTGTTGTGCGTGTTATTAAGTTTGTACACAATTGACCGAGAAATGGACCTACAGGCTTAACGCCGACTCCGAACGGCGATGAACGGAATGTTCTTATTCTCAAGAAGCTTTACATGGCATTTTGATTACTCTCTGAGGTTTGCCATTGTCTGCAGAGAGGTGGCGGCCGTACAGAAAAATTATTTTAATTCAAATAATTTTCTGTCGCTGCTGGGGTTCGAACCTGGGTCTCCAGGTTCGTTGACATAGCGGCCACGCACTTTAACCAACAACGCCACGGACGCCGAGACGAGACTACCTCGTTGAATATACCTTGGGCTAAACTGTACAGATCGGAGTTTTCAGCCATTTAGTCCAATTCAGTTGAATTTATTTTACTTGGGTTCTTGAATGGTTCAGGCACATGTTCCTTTTGTGTTAATGCCATTGAAGTCAGAACCGAATAGTTTTCTGAAATGATCTGAAAAAGAATACAATTGTAAGAATTTATGAAGTTTTTTCTTTTAATGCCTATCAAGTAGATGAAGTCAAGGATATAATGTCTGATTCTTTAATGGAATCATAAACCATCTTTAAAATAGTTAACTCCTTTAAAATAAAATAAAATAGTAACGGATACAAACATAGAACATAGAACAACGGCGATGGTAAAACTATTCGACAATCGCGACGAACATTCGCCAATTTAGAATCTATTCTACTAATTCTCTAGCAATCCTCCTTTTGAGTGCTGTCAAACGGAATTAGTGTGCCCTATTATTCCTTATAATTTGGAACTTTTGTTTTTTGTTATACTCTATGCCTCAAATGACAATTGTTACATTTCCAAAACGAAAAAAAAAATAGTTTAAACCGTGTCAATCGTCTATGGCTACCTTCTGTTCATGTTCTCAGCGATTGGCAATATGAGAAGATCGTCGGCCGATAATCACTTTAATTCTGTTTCGAATCATACTCTCACTCCCTCTGATAATTCCCCACTCAAAAATCAATATAGCCAGCTCATGCTATAGTCATAAGTTTTATTTAAAGTTGTTCCAGTTGGCTTATCTGCTTTTTTTATTTTAAAAGCTAATAATGCCTTCTTACAAAGGCCGCCAATTAAATTATAAGTGAAGGCACTTCTGACATTAGTTTTTGTTGTTTTTATTGGTATTGTTGTTGTAGCCTAACGGCTTGTTTGTCCTCCCTTTTGTGCATTGTGTTCAATAATTAGGCAGATAAGTTCGATTTTTCTTCTCCATAACTTTTTTGCCAATAAATTATCTTTAATTTATTCAATGAATTCAATTTCATCGTGTGCCTGTTTTGTTTTTTTTTTTCTTAGCAGTTGCTAATTACCGCCATTTGAAGTCTTTCTTGCTTGTTGCTTATTTTTGTTTTTTTTTTTTTTCTTTTTTTTTTTCTTATTTACTTTGGTGATTCTTTCGAAAAAAGTTATTCTTTTATTTATATTAAAATGCCGACAATTTTTTCATTGTTATTTATTTTTTTTTTATTTGTTAAGAAGAAACTTTTTACATGAGAAAAATATATCATTCGCTTTACGCAAATTTATTCAATATTTATTAAAATTACTCTACGGTAAATTTGAATTGGTTTAAAATTTTATTTAAGTGCCTTTCGATGCTTTGCTTTCTCGTTTTATTTATCTCCGAATTGGGCGCTTACCTTATAATTGTGTCATAGACCATGGAGATTTCTCATTTCAAATTCAAACTTCTGCGCTTCAAATTCAACTTTTACACAAAAAAATTAAAATTGTTTTGATTTGTAAAATTTGAATTTGAAGTATAAAAAGTTGAATTTGATGTAAAAAGTTTAAATTAAATTGTAAAAAATGGTTAAATTTTATTTGAAAATTCTACAAACTTGTCAGTTTGGTAATATTTTAATGGTTTCTTCCAATGTTTCAAATGAAACATTTTGTTTTTTAGAAATAAAGCAAAAATTCTCTATTTTTTTTTTTTTTAAATTTCCAAGTTCAGCACAACTTCAATGAACCCAAAACCAATCAAGGCATTTATTATAAATATTTCTCAAAAAGCTGCGTCTGGCCTCGTTCCACTAGACACAATACTTGTTCCGTCAAGTGCACAAATGTTAAGCGATCTACGAGTACATACAAATCCAACACGCCAAAATCTTTCAGTGTACAGCGGACACTGTATTCTTTTTGTATTTATAGCATTTAATTGCTTCAAATCCCGCAAAAAAAAAATTTACTATTTTTATTAGCTAATAAATCTGAATTTGCTAATAAAACCACCACTCATTGCATAATTTGGTCATAAGTGAGAACAGTTTATGTTGAAAATTTGAAAAAAAAAAATTGAAAATGGGGCTTCCGATCTGTTTTGATAACAAAAATCATTGGTGGACATTAACGAGAAAAGTTTCTGGGTATGAGAGCATTTACAATAAGCATTTCGGATTACGTTTTACGTTTACTACAATTTACAACCTACCATAGAAAAATGGTAAACCATCGACAAATGGTTTGTGCCTCTGCTTTAAATTGAAGTTACGCAAAAAACTTTATTTTTTCTCTGGACAAATTTTTTTAAATTACTTGTGCGTCAGAAAATTCGCTCACCAAACGTCTCTTTCAGTAAATTGATTCAACGAACGGCTGTATAGTTCGTTGTGCCATCTTGCTGGAACCAGTGTGCATAGACATCATGTGTGCCAATGTTTGGCAGCAACCAGTCCTCAATCATATAGCGATAGCTGGGTCTATTGATCCTCACGTTGACTCCGACCTCATTTTTGAAAAAAATATGGACCAATGATACCTTCTGAGCGCAATCCGCATCAAACTGTGACCTGCCTGCGGCTGTTCATGGCGGCAAAATCGGGAATTGTGATTGATTAAAAACCCATTCAGCTAGAATAGTTGAATACATTAAAAATTACCATTTAAATTCCAATATTTGAAGACGTTTGTCACTCGTATATATTTGCATGATAAAATGTCAATCTTTACTGAATAAAATATATAAAAATGGCGTCAATCTGTCAGATATCTCCATTAGAAAAATTAAAGCGAATTAGAAAACCCTCTATTATCTCAGATTTCCTGAAATATTTTTAAAAGCAGTTCTTCTACAAAGTAGTTCTTATGTTATGCAAAGTTCTTAGCTGAAGGATTTATTTTATTTTCTCTTCAGTAAATGTAAAAGCTTTAAGCAGGTGAATCATTTCTGTATGATTCAGATTTTATATTTTCCGAAAACGGCCAAAACGGGTTTGAAGATTGAAGTATGCACTTTGTACAACTTTGATTCAATATGATCGTGATCCAATGCGAGAGATAAATTAACTTTTTTATATTAAGTGTAGATTAGAATCAGCTTTCCCTAAAAGAACTCAATTCGAATGACAATTTGGATCCGACAGTAATCAAAGTCAGGATAAAGTGACATACCAAATAAGATTTATTTTAAACGTGTTACTGGTAGTAGAGAAACTCTTCAAATTTTTGGACATACCATTCCAGAATCTGGCTGTTCTGATTAAAAATAATCTTTCAAATTGTGACGAGGAGATTGTAAGGTAAACAATCTAAGGGTTTCGAGAGGAACGGTAGACTATGAAGGAATTAGCGATGTACTCAGGGATTTTGCATTTTATAGAATATAACCATTACTCTAAGAAGGACAAAATCAGAAAAGGATCAATTTAAAAATCGGTTAGAAACATGATCTCTCCATGAAAAATTATATAAAAATCATACTAACTACTCCTTTTTAGATAGAAAAGATCGTGGAACTTTTAACTTTTTTGATTTTAAGCAAAATAATTCCCCATCAGATCAGCCGTCACCTCTCTGTAGACAATAGAAAACCTTAAGAAGTAAATAAATGTCATGTAAAGCTTCTTGAGAAAGCGAGTATCTACAGGTTTGCGGAGTCGGCTCAAAACTAGAAAGTTAAGATTTCAATCACTTACAATGAATGAAAGTTAATTTTTTTTGTTTTGTTTTTAATGCACAAACTCTTTTCAAAAGATTACGTGGGCTGACATGACTGAGAATGATATTTTCCTCGAGCACATAGGTCATGCCACGCTCATTGTGGTAGCATATAGTCTCATTTAACCAGGTGTATATCTTGTGTTCGTTGATCTAGTGTTTGGAGTTTATGGATCTGTCAATTTTATTATGTCCTATTCTCGAAACTGCTGATACGGAAAAAACAAATGGTCGACCAAGAGTGGATAGTCTCTTCTTCTTAAGACAGTGCAATGGCAGCAAAGATGCTCAATGCTTTCTTCCTTTACAACGTGTTTGTACAGCTTCTGCAATAATCATTAGCTTAGAAGCCTAAACGAAGAGCTTGTAACTCTATTAGACAGTGAATATTAACAGATGTGTTCCGACGTTACGAGTCCCAGTATGGAGGTGGTTTGCTGTCTTTTTTCTTTTTGTTTTTAGCTTTAAACCAAGGTTCTAACATTTCAGGTGTTAAAAACCATTCAGTCAAGTCTGCCTTGGTACAAAATGGAGTGTTAGATAAAGGGGAAGGAAGGAGTAATCAAGTGAAACATGTGCTGGATGTTCTTAGCGGGGCGGAAAGCCGAAGAAACAATTAGTATTTGAGGAAAGTGTTCTGACTAGTATCTGAGGGAAATGTTCAGACAATTCCAGTTATAAGGTTATCGCATCCACAAACCTCTCTACTACCAACTACAACTTTTAAGTTGTAAATATTGATGAATTTTCAATATAGGTTGATAAGAAATGAGAAAAGAAATGCAGAATGGTTAAAACGTAGAACCATGGCCTAGCTGAGTTTCGAACTCGAGACTCCCTGAGGTGGCAGTTAAACACGCTACATACTCCTCTTCGGAGGTGGCCTAAAGAGCAGTGTTCTGCCAACATTGTTATTTAAATGTGGCTTAGGGTAGATCTACCCTATCTTCCAGGAGTACAGTGGTGGTCGTACCCTTCCTACCAGTTCATCTGCTTTGCAGTTGCTTTTAATGTCGCTGAACAAAGGCCATACCATATCATGTGCCTCCTGAAAAGCTCGGCAATCTCGTTGGGGGATCTGCGAAAAATAGCGATGGATTTAGAATTGTTGCTGTAGAAGCATAACTTCTTTAGAGCTGCCTGAATATGTGAAAAGATGTAGATAATTTTGTTCGTGGTATGCAACTAACTAAAGTGGAGGGCAGTTTCTTGATTAGCCAAGACCGCCGCTTGGTATACGCTACAATATGCGGGAAGTCGGAATCTTAATCCTAGTCTTAATCCTCAGAACAGGAGTATAAACTCGTCCCTCCTACTCGTCCTACGAGTAGGGCCTTCAGTTAATATATTACGAGGTACATGCATGTGTTATTCCATTCCCGGGGTGGAGAAATGCAAACATCGTATTTCTTGGCCAACATTACCTCTAACATGCAGTAATCGGTATTGGAAGGTATGGCGGTCGAAGTCACTACTATCGTGTATCCAATATTAGTGCAGGATCAAAGTTCAGATTACTTCAGACCTACAACTACGATGGTTGCAACTTCATTGACTGTTATTTCTAAAGGGTTACCCACTTTGATGAGAGAATGATTTTAGGGCATCCGTGAAAATAGAACGAAGTGCACTGAGAAAGTGCACCGTGGCCCCAGTGAATGAATAGTTCTGCATATTTTGCAGTTTGTGCAGGACTGAAGACTAACAAGTGATCGTCCACTAGATAATTGCTCTGTAAAGAAGTATCAAACGGACAATTGCCATGTAAATCCGGCAAATAATAATAAGAAAAACCCGCATTTCTTACCTGTCGATTTCTTGCAGGGGAAGTGTGCCATTTTTGCCTTCTTGATGCGTTCGTTCGTGTGCTTATTCCAGAGTAGTTTCTTATATGTAATTACAAATAGATACTTGAGCTTTTCATAAATTAAGTCTGACATTGTTGGGACTTGTGGGCGTCAGACTGGAGTGGAGTATTATAAAAAATGCAAATTGGCCATTTCAGCCCTTGAAAGGACTTTGACCGAGCTTCTTCTAATCAAGTGGTCTTGTACTTGTTATTATAAATGTTTGTATACAAATGATCGAGTATTGGACCTACTAGTTGTTTTATGCAGACTCCAAGCTTGCATATCCTCAAGAAGCTTTAGGTGACATTATTTACTCTCTGAGGTTTGTCATTGTCTGCAGAGAGGTGACGGTCGATCATAAAATGAATTTCAATTGAAACAATTTTCTATGACTGTCATAGTCACCATTATACTGTGTAAATTTGGCCTTTATTAAATTGTCTTTATTAAATTTTTGGCCTTTATCTTTAATACACTGTAAGATATCTGAATTTATATATTTGTATTGTTGATTAAGTGGGCCTTATTCCTCCGGGTCTGTCACGTCTGCGTCTCGGCTTAACAGGCGGGCCTACAAGCCGCAGCACTGTTACTCGATGAAAAAAATGCGAACAATGTTCTGGTTTGAGCAGGCGGGCATACAAGCCACGGACGCTGCTAACAAAAATGTGAAGACAGGTGGGCCTACAAGCCACTGACTCTGTCTACTGCTACTGCAGGGGGCCTACAAGCCACCGACGCTGCTCTTGCCGTTGGATAAACAAGTGGGCCTACAAGCCACCGAAGTGTTTATCTATTATTTTTGCAGGTGGGCCTACAAGCCAACGACTCTGCTTTTTCCGTTGGATAGACAAGTGGGCCTACAAGCCACCGAAATGTCTACCGATTCCTTTGCAGGTGGGCCTACAAGCCAACGACTCTGCTCTTAATAAAAAAAATATTTCACTTCTCACAATTTCTCACCTCCTCTGTCATTGCAACTTTCCACTCTTTTCTTCGGTCGGCGTATTTTACTCAAATACTTTTCGGTCCAATTGCACTGCTTCACTGTTTTATTATTTGTTTATTAGATCACTTTCACTCTGCGCACTTTTAATGTATAATACATTCTGTCCTCTTGTTTTCGATTGCGGCCTATTTATACCATCGTCTTCTTGTTGTTTGTGACAAACAAGGTACCGCAATCGAAAGTTCTGGGCTGATTTTCCCGTAACCGAAGTCCCGTAAGATGCAGCCTTGTTGTCTTTCATCAGAATTTGTTTCCACATTTTCTTAGCAATTTGCCTTCTGTTATTTCCTTATGTGATCCGCTATTTGACTCTGAGCAAGATCACGCCAGCTTTGTTTGCGCACGTTTTGCCAGTTTCCAACTTTTTTTTTACATGCGTCCCTTTCTCTCTCTCTTTTCCTAAGAGAAAAAGTGTATGGGTGTTGTTTTTTTTTTGTGTGTTCATGTGTTTATTTATTCATAATATTCAGTGTTTATGTGTGTGTATGTATATAAATGTAGAAAGTGAAAAAAAAATAAGCAACACTGGCGGTGTTCACCAAGTGTCCTCCTCGCACCTTGGCTGTTGTGCGGCTAAAAAATCGCCAGCGATATTTTAGTCGTCACAACTGCCTGATAAAGAGGACCAGATTCGGCTTTGTTGAATTCACGTTGAGTCTGCGGGTAGTAACCTAGTTCGAAAGTGACCAAAACGCTACCTTCTTGATCTTGCAAAGCGTTTGTGGAAATCCATGCGTCGTAATAGCTAGTTGATTGTCACAACCCATTAAAGTTTAGAGAGGACGCCTCTTTGTAAAGTGCCCTGCTAACAGATCGGTGAACTGAAGACGCGTTTCACATTCCGTTGAAAGGAATGTAGCATAAGTGTGTGTAAAAATGTGATATACCAATTCCGGGTTTATCAGCTGCCACATAGCTCATTACCAATAATGAATGCATTACTTTTTTGAAAAGTGTTCCACAAAGTAATTTGCCTTCGAGCATTGATAATTATGCTGTTACATTCACTTTTTCAAAACGCCATCTACAGTACAATTTTCGAGAAAATAATGCATTTATATTTGTTTTGTTTATTTCCTGTGAAGATAAAACAAATTATAACGAGCAAACAGTTATCGCCAAATCAAACAACCAATATCCAAAATCAAAACTGAAGATATGTTTCATCTCAAAATAAATCTCTTTAATACTACTTTTCTCAGTACAACTCAATTTAACCCTTACATAATCCAAATTAAGGACAACATTCTGCACGAACTATACTCCTTTTTTTCTTAGTATTTCGTCGCTTTCCTTTAAACTGTGCTATTAATAACTCCACTCGAACCAAAATAAGACAAAAGTAAAAATACACAAACATACATAATTTAATGTTTGACATAAAAAAACTTTGCTAATGTTACGGAAGATACTCTTACCCAAAAATCCAAAAGGAAATCATATTAAATTTTCCCTTTTTCATTCTCCTAACAATTCAAGATAATCACTTATTTCTCACTGTGTACGCGTGACACACAGTAAGAGCTTGTCGTGCAAACACCACCCATACACAGTCAATTAGACAAAACAAACAAATACAACAAACTCAAAGGACTTAAATGCGTGCGCGTGTAAAATAAATACTTAGGTTGCTGTGTAGGCCGTTAATGCTATTTGGATGTTGTTAGCTTGTGTGTTTGCGTGTCTATATGAGTTGGTGTTAGTGTGTTGTGTATGTTTTTGTGTCTTTAGTACACAAAGCCAAAAACAGATTTCATTGTTATTCACTCCCTGAAGACAACAAATGTAAATAAAAGCCAACACATAAAAGAATTTCCAGCACATGAGTCCTTAGAGACACCGATAAGTAAGATTTGCAAATTGTTTTTGTATCCGTTGGGTGGAGTGCAACCAGCGAGTTCAACACTAGCACGTATATTAGACGGGTAAATTATTTCATTAGATGTGTGCATGTATTTGTGTAGGTATTTTGGTGTATTATGAGTGTTGTATCTGCTCGTCTGCATACTCGTATTTATTTTTATGTATTTATGTTTATGTGTTTGTATGTCTGTTGATGGCGCAAGTATATGAGCTGATCCCGGATTAAGTGGTATTTAATTCTGCACGAATAACAAAGTCATTTTCCAGCGAGGTCCTTGAATTATTTTTTGGAAAAGATTGCTTGCGAGCTTATGTTCTCTGCTGGTCCTACAAAAAGTTCTTTATCATTTTCTGGTTTTGCATAATTTCGGTCATATGTTCAAATTAAATTTAACACAATTTGAATAAATTCTATTCTATTTACGATCCAATATATAAATGTCAACTAAGCTCGAAGAGATAAAAATTTGGAATTTAAACTCCCATATATTAAATAATAGAAAAAGAGGGCTTGTGAAGGCATATGATGTTTAAACTTTATTCATAGAAGAAAAATTCAATTGCAACGTACTTACTAACCAATGGTTGTATTCATATTTTCATAAAAGTTATGAACATGGAATATAAACGAAATTCGAGAATAATATAAAATTTATTTGAAATAGAATTCAATTTGAATAGGGTTATGGTTGGAATTGGTTGGAATTGGCACTGCGACCTTAAGATCTATTGTGCCCCTTACTTACTTACTTATCTGGCGCTTACAACCGTTGGTCAGTTTTTGCCTCGTATATAATTGATGGCGCAATTTCTGTTTTGCGCTTGCCAGCGCCAGTTGGCCTGATCCTTCCAACGAAGATGTGGGCGTCCTCTTCTGCGTTGACCACCACCGGGCACCGAATCAAATATTTTTTCGCCGGAGTCTTTCGTTTTCGCTGAAAATGACCCAGCCAGCGGAGCCGCTCGATTTTAATGCGCTTAACTATGTCGATGTCAGCGTACAGCTCATGCAGCTCGTGGTTCCATCGAATTCGTTACACGCCATTGACGCAGATTGGACCGAAGATCTTACAAAGGATCTTTCTCTCGAAGGCTCCCAAAGTCTTTTTATCAGAACTGCTCAACGTCCAGGTTTGTGCTGCATATAATAGCATGGACATCATTATTGCCTTATAGAGCGTGGGGTTTCCCTCGTCGAGAGAGGGCTCTGCTTCTTAATTTCCCACTCAGCCCAAAGTAACACCTGTAGGCAAGAGTTATCCTTCGTTTTATTTCAATACTGACATCGTTGAAAGCGTTTATGCTGGATCCCAGGCAGACGAAGTCCTTTACAACCTCTAAGGAGATGTTGTCAACAGTGACGTGGTTTTCAAGACTGTTTGTTTGTTGACACGAGGTATTTCGTCTTATCTGCGTTCACTGCAAGATCATTCGACTCGACTCTTTCACTAATCTGGAGAATGCTGCACTGATTTCGCGTGTATTATGGCCAATGATATCGATATCATCAGCATACGCCAGCAGCATAAGACTTTTGAATCTAGATCTAGATCTAGTTTCTAGATTGAATCTTTTAGATTGAAACTAGAATATAGTGGCACTATATCTCAAATCAGCAGCTCGTATGATCTTCTCCATCATTAGGTTGGAAAAGTCGCACCATAAGGAATCACCTTGTCTGAAACCTCGGTTGGTATCGAATGGAGGAGTGAGATCCTTCCCGATTTTAACAGTGCTGCTGGTGTTGCTCAGTGTCATTCTGCAAAGACGGATGAGCTTTGCAGAAATACTAAATTCAGACATGGTGGAGTATGGATGATTCCTTATTGGACTGTCGAAGGCGGCTTTGTAATCAACAAAAAGATGGTGTGTGTCGATTTGTTTCTCCACTGTCTTTTCCAAGATTTTTCGTAGCGTAAATATCTGGTATATGGTGGATTTGCCAGGTCTGAAGCCACACTGCTAGGGTTCAATCAGCTGGTTTATGATGGGCTTCAGTCTTTCACATAATACGATCGACAGGACCCTTTATATGTCCTATATCTCTTGATTTTAATGAGTCATCTGGTATATATTATGTGGTAACCCAGATGTTTGTGTCGCATTTGAACAAGTGCAGGACACTGCCCTCAGATGTGCATCGCAGTTTCTTCGTCCTCCATACAATGCCTACATTGTCATCACTAAGAACTCCCAGTTTTGTTAAGGTGATAGTTCAACCTACAGTGACCTGTTGGCAGTTCTGTGATGAGTGTTAGATCATTCTTTGTTAGCTTTATGTATTCTTTGAATCTCTTAAAGTCGTATGCCCCTAAGAGTACTTTAGACTGCTTAAATCCTGGTAGGTTTCCTCAGTATTTCCTCTTTGTTTTTCTTCCTCTATCTTTATTGAAAGGGAGACGATTCCTTTGCCCATCCCACAGAGTGGTTCCGGACCAATAAGGGAGTTGATGCTCTTTTTTTTAAGTTAGGTTAGGTTATGGTGACTGAGCCGGCAGACAACTCATATACTTAGGCCAGTGCATGCCCGTTGTGATACCACAGAATCTCTTTTGAACCTATGATAGATTTCCTTCCTCAGCAAACCAGTTTGAACGGATAATAAACTTTCAAATATGATTGATTTCGAGGTATGAGACTTCGGCAAGTCCATTTAGAATGGATGGCCCAGAGTTGCCATTATCCTTTTAGTTAGCGCCGGACATTCGCAGAGGAAATGCTAAACATTTTCTACCTCTTCTTCACATTTGCAGCTTCTGCAAAAATCATTCGATGTAAGTCTTAAACGAAGAGCATGCGAAGACAGTGACCGTGAGGATTCCTACTATTTTAGACAGGTTAAGCCTGCATAACTCAAGCAGGAGTTGGTGTGTTTAAGTCGTAGGAAGACCACGTTAGCTAAGCTGTTCTACATGTGGCAAAGTGTTCCCAGCGTTCTTGTGCCCATAGGAGGACATGGGTATACCAATAAAGTGGTCATTCAAGAGGGTATTTGAGGTCGTACCCTCTCTTGTCAATTTGTCAAGGCTCTCGGTATCGCTATGTCCGGGTACTCATATGAGGTGGATTCTGAATAACCTTGCCATCTCGTTAAGAGATCTGCGGTACTCAGTGGGAGTTTTAGAGTTGTCAATATGTGAGTTCAGCGTCTTAAACGCTTCTTTAAGTTAAGTTTTCGACGACCAGTTTTGAGCCTTGATGTGCCTTGATGGCCGCTTGACTGTCGGAAATGTTAGCTATGGTTTGGTTCCAGTATTTACGCTTCAGGTTAAAGTGGACGCACCTGTCTATCGCGTATATTTCCGCTTTAAATATACTGTTTATGCCCATGGGGGTACAAAGTATTTGATCCCTGGCCCGTAGACTCCTACTCAATATGTGAGTTCAGCGCCTTAAGCGCTTCTTTAAGTTAAGTTTGTCAAGACACTCCATAACCAGTTTTGAGGTTAACTGATGAGATTTCAGTGCCTCGATGGCCGCTTGACTCTCGGAAAGGTTAGTTATGTTTTGGTTACGGTATTTACACTCCAGGTTAAAGTGTACGCACCTGCTTATCGCATATATTTCCGCTAGAAATATGCTACTGTTTTTGCCTCTGGGTACGAAGTATTTGATCCCTGATTGGTTAGAAAGTCGTGAGTATATCATGTAATCATGTACTGGTTTATCTTATAGGTTTCAACTAAATCTTCCCATTTCTTTTTGCTACTTAGTTCAGTTTGGAATATTTTAGTGAAACTGAATTTTGGATGCATGCTTGGTATTGTTATGCCCTTGGTATTGTTATTTCAGGATGTTGCCTCTATATAATATTAATCTTCTTTCGGCTTACGCGATCGCTGAGCCCGATATCATCATCAGTTATTCTTATAATAGCGTTTTTTCGCCACGCACGGAACATCAATGTAAAGTCGTGTTCGTTCTAGTAGAACCTCCATGGATGCTGTTGGACATGTTCGCATGGCTCCGGTGATGCCCACGCAAGTCAATCTCTGTATAACTGAGCCATACGCAATTATGGGGCGTACGATCATTGAATATATCTATCACAATATTTTTAGAGTGCAGTCCCAGCTTTTTCGCGCGATGGATTTGTAGACCATGAATGTTCTATCCGCCTCCGTTCTTCGATATTTCATTCAAATAAGTTTTTCAAAGTAGTTTTTTGTATAGAAATACTCCCAAACATTTGACTTCCCTTTGGAATTTTATCTCTATATATCTAGCTTTATAGACTTCAGATGTTCAAGTTTATATTTCCTGGCATTCGGCACAATGGTAGTTTTTACCGGATTTATGTTCAACCCCACGTTATTGCACCGTTTTGTTGTCCCCTTTTGGCCCATTTCAATTCCATCGCACAGGGCTTCTACGTATTTTCCCCTGCAGATAATTCCTATGGCATCAGCATAAACCTGGAATGTTAATCCTGTTTTAGCCAATTCTTCCAGTAGTTCATCTACTACAATGCTGCACATTAGAAGACACAATCTTCCCCCGTTTGAACTCAGGCCCGTCTTGAGCCTTGCGTGTTTAGCTGAATAAATGGGAGCAGGCTGGACCGTTGACAGGATCAACGGTAGTGTTAATATCTACGAAGGAGTAGCGATGGTTCGAAAAATAATTTGTCAGCAAGGGGATAGTCCTTACCTTAACGGAAATATGAACACAAAAAAACCGTGGGATTGCAGGTGCAGTACATGGTGAGCTACCAGTTGAGTCTGACATCCTAGTTTTAGTATGCCATGTGTGATATAGTGTGAGCTAAAAAACTCGGAACGATGCGATGTGTTGTAATGTTGTGAGCTATTAAACTTTGAGCGAAATGCGAAGTTTTGAAAAGCGTAAGCCAGAGTAAATCCAGAGCGGATAATTTGAAGTAAACTGAAGGCGTAAGCTTGATATATTATCTGAAGCATTAAGGGCATGAAGAGATTCACCTTAGTCCCATATTCTAAGGTGGTCTTGGATTGTTCAGAATTATAATAGGTGCGATGAGTTCCTGAAGTGGTCTCGAAGCATTCAGGGTGAATATGGGTAGGAATAGAATTACTCGATTCTAATGAAGAGTATTCTTGGAGTATTCAAGGTGATATTGCTGTGGTTGCCAATGCATTAGTGCAAAAATGGTGATGCTGGACAGGGTGTTGGATGTCATTTGGTGGCTCAAAGTGATGCGTCATGTGATATGTGTCAGTGCGTGTGAGTGCTATGTCGTGGTAAAACATTAAGCCCACGAGACTATCGCAGGGCTGGCCCTTCGGGGAGTTTCATGCTGGCTGTGGTGGCTGAATTTCAAGAGCAGGTCTGTGGTCAGTGGCGGATCTACATACGCGCTGAAAGGGCTTTAACCCCCCTTACAACAATTTTTTGTATGGGAAAAAAATTAAAATGAACCCTAAAAGCCGTTTACCTTTCCCCCTTTTGCTACAAACCTGTGAGTTTAGCCCCCCACCCCCCTTCCCCTGTAGCGAATCCAAATCCGCCATTGTCTGTGGTGATCGGCGTGGAGTTACGCTTGTTTACAACCGGGTGACAATGGCCTCATATTGTCAGAGATTTTAGATCGGTCTCAATTTCTACCAATAAATGTGGATGGTAATTAAAGTAGCCTTTCGTGATTGGTACTATGGTTCCAATATCGGTATGTAATCCATTCAGGATATTTATTAAATATGCTGAAGTGTGGTGGTGTAACCGATATTGAAACTACAAAAATAGGGCGTTGGTCGCGTCCAGAATCAAGGAAGTGAATTGCCGGAGATGATCGGAAGGACGCTAGTTAATGAAACGTAACTGGTGTTAACGTTCAGAAGATCATTTGTGTTGCATGGACGTTAATTACCGCAAGTTTCTGGATTAGTGATCCTGATCCACTCCTTGTGTTAAGGGGCACCGTAGAATAGAGCTGACAAGGCAGGTGCCTACGTTAAAGCACTAATCGGAACTTTTCCCCCTTGTGGACATCCTCTCATTATAACTGCTGCTATAGTGTTAATACTAGTTTATATTGTCCTAGTACTCAGCATGTTACCCACTCATTTCGTAAGGGGGTTGTTGAATCCTCTGTGGCTAAGAGCTTTACTTATGGTTTCATGAGAAGTAATTTCAAAGGCACCTTCAATGTCGAGAAAAGCACATAGTGCTATTTCCTTCATTTCTAAGGTTTCTTGAAGTACATTTGTCGGTTAATATTGTGCAGTCTCTGTTGATCTACCTGTTCTGTATGCATGCTGACAGGGGTACAAGGGAAATTTTCTTAGAACGCTGGTCCTTTTTCTGTAGTTTTTAGTAAGAAGGATGTTAGACAGATTGAGTTGAAGGATTACTGGAGAAGAGGGTCCCTTTTCCCTGCCTTCGGAATGAAGACCACTTTTGCCTCCAAACAGTTGGTACGTACTCAGTGTCATGCTACCTCTAGCTAGTTTTAGAGCACGTTTAAGAAGAATGTCTATACCTCTGTGCAGCAGTGTCGGAAAAATGGCATCGGCACCTGGCCATTTCCGTGGTTTAAATGTATTCAGCACCCACCTTAACCTCGGCTCTGTACATATTTCCTATGCTACTTTCCAGCTGTTTCTGCTGAATCCACCTAGTGTTTCTATTGTTCCATTTTCTGTCTCTGTTACAACCAGAAAACCCTGGAAGTTAGTACTAAAGAGAAGTGGCGTCTTGTTTTTCTCGTACTCGGTAAAATTCCCATCACTTATTTTTCAGACTGCTAGAGGATATGCTACCTAGCACCTACTAGCAGTCTTGATGCCTTAGTGGTATTTTATATGCTTTCGCAGAAGTTCCTTAAGCTGGCCAGATTAATATCGGTTGTATACTGTTGAACTCCGCTGTTCCATTTTTTTTTTTGCTTACAATTTAATGTATGAAGACATCAAAATTAAAAATACAAATTAAATTAAAATGAATTCCTTACACTAATTTTACTTTGTGCTGAATTTAACTATAGCTTCATATCCGTTGTACAACTATCCTTAAGCCGATTATATATCTACCTCTTAAATCTGCAAATACAACTAATTGTAGCATATTAACAAAAATGTCCCAACCTCTAATGCTACAAAATATATCTTGCTTTGTCAGCACTTTTTTTTTCTTTACCAAATCTTACAAAGAACACCAGAAAAGTATCTTAATTATACCATTACAAGCTAACCTTACATACACACACACACACACACATACATACATAACTGCGTAATCTTTCAAAATGTTGCCTTCAACTTGACGTATGTTTGCCTTTTTTGCAACAAATAAAAGCCTCTCATCAATTAAATCTCCCTGCTGGTCGTAATCCACGAAACACTCACTTGTTCCCCGACAATATTTTGATCGACCTGCATTGATTAGTTTTGTTTTCCTTCATAAGAATCCAAACTAACCGGAAACTTAATCAATTCTGAAAGGCAGTTCGCATCAGTTGAGCTGGGAGCAGCTTAATGACGACCTCTGCTGGCCACATCCAATCACCAATCGATCAATTCATCAATCATTTTGCAAAGTTTACGCTAGGTGGCAACATCGAATTACACTGATATATGGCAGCAATATTAAGTTTGTATAAAAAAGTTTGTTAATTTGCAAAAAGATGTAATCGGTGCGTGTGAAGTCATTAAACAGAAAATTTATGAAACGTACTTTCCACGTGCGTCTAAGAACAATGAATGACAATCTGAATTCGATTCGGTATATGGCACATTTCGAATGGCAACTGTGAGCAAGCAGCCAATAATAAAGGCTCGTGCTTAAATGTGACAGTATTAAGATTGATTGATTGATTGATTGATAAATCGATGAAAGTATTAAGCTGAAAAAGTGCGACGAGAGTAAAGGCAGCAGCAAATTAAAAAGTTTGTCAGAGATTTTTTTACTCCTTTCTCTCCCCCAATTATTGCGATTGATATCAGCTACATTCTGGTGATGGTGACGATGATGATGATTGGATGCATTACATGATGTGAAAAAAAATAAGTATTTGAAGTAGAGTTCTGTTATAAACTTTTAAGTTCTTGAATTTTGTGTTGTATTTTTTGATATTCTCTGAATTTAAGCTTTTTACTTATAAAGGCGTATTCACTATGTAATGTATTGTAATTTACAACATATCTTAACTCTCCAGGCGAAGGAATTAAGCCCTTTTTTGAGTTATAGCTGCAGTACATTACAGCTGCATTCGTTATATTGCTATTTATCAGCATTTAGTCATACGTTGATATCTTAATTGTATCCCTGACTTCTGGCAAACAAATGGTGGTGTTCCATTCAGAATTGGCCGTTCTACGTTCTTCTAATGAAACGGTGGCGACATATCCATTTATCGCGAAAAAACAGGCGGTAATTTGCTTTGTCCGCGAACAACTTTTACTGTATTTTGCTCGTTTTGAAAGACCCATGCAGTCAATTGTTATTTAGTTTCGGGTTCATACGCATAAATCCACAATTCGTCAACTGTTACGATGCTAGAGACATGTTTTGAAGCACCGCGATAGTATTTTTGATCATTTCTTTTGACCAATCGACGCGAGCCTTTTTTGAGCGATTCTCAAATTATGCGAAATCCAATGCGAACAAATTTTTTTGACGGCCAAAATATTTATGTAATATTGAATGTGTGCTAGTCCCACTAATCCCCAAAGATGACTCTATCTCACGGAAGGTCACATGACGATCAAGCTTTATCAGTTCGCGTACAGCATCAATATTGTGTGGCACAACTCTAGATTTTGAACGACCTTCAAGCAATTCGTCCTGTAGCAAAGTGCGAACACGATTGAATTCAGATAACCAGCAAAACACGGCGACACAAGATGATGCTTCAACAGCAAAAGTCAAAGCGAGTTTTTCGGAACACTGCTGTTGGTTTAATATACATCGAAAGTCGTTGAAAATCATCGCACAAAAATGTTCACGATTTAATTTCATTTTCTTACCAAGATGAATATTCCAAGTATCTGTAAACAACACACATAACACTCGAATGACAAAACGTTCTGAGTACGTTCACCATTAAAAATGTTAAACTTTACAATAATAATGTCAAATTTGACATATTCACATTAGTGTTGCCGTATCTCATGACTTAAAAGTCAACCTATTGGTAGCATACGGAAAAAAGAACTATACTATATAGATAATATCGCACACCCTCTTCAAAAGAAACACAACTCTAAATTTTTAAATTTTGACTTTTTAATACAAACCAACTCGTAATGCACATCTCCATCGACTGTCAAAAGTTTGTTTTAATCTGATTGCTCTTTAATTTAAAAAACATCATTTTAACGTAGAATACGTTATAGGGGGGTGTTGATCTGGAGCACAAAATTTTGAGAAAATGTTTGTCACTTTCATTATAAGTTTTTAATATTTTATGCATGCATTGAAGAAAATTCAAGTATGGTCGTAACATATTTAATATGTCTTCTTTTGATTTGTATTTAAATAATCATATTGCTACATATAATTTTTTTGATTCTATAAGTAAATCAAAATTTAACTCCTTCAAATATTGTATTAATTTTCATATGCTTTGTATTTTATGTATTATAACATCATGTGTAAGAGCAGTACGATTATCTGTGTGTTCATCACAGAACCAGTGTGAGAAAGAGAAGAAGTATAATGACCAAGTAGCGAACGATGTGTACATACACAACATTGATAAGCGATGCAGAGAAACAAAACTGTGCTTACCCAGTTGGCCACGTCTTTAAGACATCCTCAATGTCTTACAGCCTTATTCATAAACACATTTTAGAGGCAGCGTAACTTTAAACGGGCTTTAAACAAGAAAACTTTATTCATAAACATTTTTCGTAGTTGTTTAAGAGCTGCGTAACTTAAACGCCGAAATTGGCGTTTAAAGGTTACGTAAATACAACCCTGATTTTTGTTTGTCTTTTCTTTTAATATCAAAGACATGCTCCATATGCGCCCTTTGCAGCATTTTTTTATGCGGCGGCCATTGTAAATCCATAGGAATTCTTAATTTTTGTAGAGATTTTCTATAGTTCAGACACAAACCTTACAATCATAAGCAGAAAATGAAAAAATGTTTATGAATAACAATGTTAGCAAGGTTGCATAGAAGCTGCGTAAAGCCTTAAACAGTGCGTAACTAAACAAGCATTTAAAGGTTGTTTAAGGAAATCTATTGAATAAGGCTGTTAATGACTAAAGTATTCTACGTCTGACCTTTGCGCCCGTGTTATCTAACACAGGCTTGAGCTTTTGTGTCTTTCTTTTGTATGAAGTTGCTTGAGAAACGAAATAGTTTTTTGACTCTCCTTAAAATTTCAAAATTTTGAGTTGTGTCCCTTTTGAAGAGGGTGTGCGATATGTTCCTCGAAGTAGGACACACTCATTAGGAGTGCGACACGGATCAGGCTGCCATTGAAAAGCAGAAAAAGTCTTCTGGAATACAGATTTTCCATCCCTGTGAGTGGTATCAGTTTATTAGAACCGTTGGTGGTAAAAAACCAGTCCATGTAATCGAAATGAACCCATCAAAATTAAAATATAGTTAAATCTTTCTCGAAAAAGAGTCTGTTTAGATCAGTAGATGAAGTTGGAAACAAAATTATTTGGAAAAATATGAAATGATTGCGATACACAACAACGTTCGGAAATATTTTTTTAAATGCTCTCTGCAAGAAGAACCTCCGTTAAGAACTTTAAAAATTTTAAAGAGGGAAACAAAAGATAAACAATTCTCAATATAAACACTATCGACCACTATTTACCGAAATAAAAGTTGAAATACAGATTTCGGACGAAAAAATGCATATGTTCTCTAAAATAAAAATCGAACGACCTAATGCGACTAAAGCTCAAGAAGTGTTAGCAGAACGATTTTTTTTTTAAACCGATAGAGAATTAAATTTTAGGAAGCTAACTGGAAGCTAATTTCGATATCTAAACTGGAATTATGTTAAAAGAGCGCTCAAAAATGAAAAAGGTCTGGTCAGACGCGGGTGTACAACGGAGGGTTAAATAACATCGCTTTTTGGGTTAGTAATAAAATTACAATTATCTGTCATTATACTCATGTTAGATTAGGTTATGTTATGGTGGCTAAACCGGCAGACAACTCATACACTTAAACCAGTGCAGACCCGTTGTGATATCACATAATCTCCTTTGAATCTATGAGAGATTTCCCTCATCAGCAAACTAGTTCCAACGGATAATAATAAACTTTCAAACATGCTTTATTTCCAGGCATGAGACTTCGGCAAGTCCATTAAAGAAGAGATGGCCCAGAGTTGCCATTCTCTTTTAAGTTAGCGCTGAACATTCGCAGAGGAAGTGCTAAATATTTTTTGCCTTCTTCTTCACATTTGCAGCTTCTGCAAAAATCATTCGATGTAAGTCCTAAACGAAAAGCATGCGTTCCGATTAGACAGTGACCCGTGAGGATTCCTACTATTTTGGACAGATTTAGACTGCATAACTCAAGCAGGAGTTGGTGTGCTTAAGTCGTAGGAAGGCCACGTTAGCTAAGCTATCCTACATGTGTCAAAGTGTTCCCAGCGTTCTTGTCCAAGACTTAACGATCTGTTACTGCACCGGAATTTATAGGAGGGCATGGGTATACCAATAAAGTCCTCATTCAAGAGGGTATTTGAGGTCGTACCCTCTCTTGTCAATTCGTCAGCCAAATTATTTCCCTCAAAAACACTGCGACTTATAACAAATGCACCCTGGTTTGTTACAAATATATCTATAAAAAGAGACCTTGCCATACCGAAAGTAAAGGACGAGATCAGAAATTTCAGCGAAAGATACTTGCAGAGGCTAAGTGACCATAATAATCCACTGGCTATCTCACTTCTCGATGACACTCATGAAGTACAAAGACTTAAAAGATTCCACCCACTTGATCTACCATTCAGAAAATAACTTACTTTAACTTATACTCTTAAAAACTAAATTAAACGAAAGACTTATCCTTGTTTATACCTAAATTGTTAATAAACTTGTAGTGAACATGTATATTTTATTGTAATGCTTACTGAAGTTTTGCAATTCCTGTTGCATCTTAAACTCTTTAAATAATTTGCTTAATATTTAACACAAAATAGATTGCAAATAAATTTTAAACAAAAAAAAAAAAAAAAAAAATATTGCCCCCGATATCCCTATGTCCAGGTACCAGAGCTCTGCAACAAGTCAATTGAAAATCAAGTTACTTGAAAAAAATCAAGTTGTGAGTTGACTTGTAGTAAGTTGATTTGTTTCTTCATTCTTGCTTCTGAAAAACGAATCATAAGTCAGACTAGATTCTATTTTGTTTCTACCCTACATGAATTGGTAGAAAAAAATCAACTTTCTACTTTTCAAGTCTGTTTTCAAGTCTATGCGACTGCGCTACCGTATAAACCCACTGACGAGCATCTACTTATACTTTTCTATACAAAGTGACAAAATTAATATACCCCTTTTACGTTTTTGTATAGGAGCCCCGGTTAGAAGTGGTCGGAGGGGATGTATCCCCAAGAAAAAAATATTCCTTTTGAAAAAGTAATGAGGGTCGTTGATGCATATTCACCCTCTCTGGCTCTCCCTTAAAGCCCCCCTGTTCAGGTGTGGGATATACATATATATACAAACATCATAAAATGTGTATGGGAGCCCTCCAAAAGGAGTGGTCGGAGGGAATAGCTTCCCAAGGGAAAAATGATCCTTTTGCAAAAGTAATGGTGGTCGGTGATGCATATTAACCCTCTGCGGCACTCCCTTAAAACTCCCCTGTTTAGGTTAAGGGAATAAAAAAACAACAACGACAACAAAAAATAAACAAACAAACATACTTCAATCCAATGTTTAAAGTTAAACTGATTTCTCAACTCAAGAAACGAAGCTTGCACTGACGACACGAAGTTAATCCCATAAACTTCGTAAACAGACTTGAAAATAAAGGATTTATGGGCAAAATAATTGCTTTTAACCTACATTTCAAGTTTTCTAAATACATTTTTCTAAATTCAAGTACACTTGATTTTTGCTGCCTATGATTAGCGCAAACTTGTTGTTTGCCTGCCTCGACTTGCAGGGAGTTGAAAAATTAAAGGAACTTAAAACAGCAAACAAATCCATTCATGCAGATATCTGCCGGGTACCCATCAATAATGATGGAAACCAGATGACGCGTTCCGCAAATGAGAGAGAGAGAGCATGACGTCATAAGCGATATTGTCAGACTTTGGAATAATTTTACTCCCACCCTCACGCCTAAATATTTTTTTTTTCTTATTTTTATAATATGTATATGGACCTCTTTAACCCATTGGTACAATAAAATTTTGTCAGTCTCAAATAGTTTAGGAGATAAAAATCTTGAAAGTTTAAAAAATTCATATTGTTCGTGTACCTAAATATTCATATATTTATACAGAATAGTAGATATTTTTACTTTACTTTTTTGAAAGAATTTATTTTCAATTTCGTCAATTCGCCTAAGAGCTCACACATTTGTATACGTTTTTGTCAAGCAAAATTACTGTGTGACGTCATGCACTCAGTTGAGCAAGAGAGCATTAGATAACGGGACTGCGGAACGCGTAATCTTGTTTCTATCATTCTTGGGTACCCATATGAGGTGGATCTTGAATAACCTTGCCACCACTTTAAGGCGGTCTTCTCATTCAAAACCCGTTTTTTGGACCCTTTTTAAAAAAATTCTTATGTGAAAACGCAAAGAATAATTGAAAACTTTTTTTATTTATTGTATTACAAAAGGTTCAAAGTAAATAAAAAAAATTTTTTTGCCTCGATACGTGGGCTGTTCAAAAAGTAATGAGACTTCAAAGTTGGTGGTGAAAAAAAAGGTGTCGTCACGGCGGCCACGATTCCGGGTCTCCGGAGCGATTGAAATGAAAAAAAAAACGGGGTTATAATCAGTATAGATGTAATTCTCGGGTGAACCTCAAGCTTAATTTTGTGATTTTTTTTGACAAAATGGCGGCCATTCAAAAAAAAATTTCAATTTCGGGTTTTTTTTTTGTAGTTTAGTGTAAAAAAAAAATAGTAAAAACTTTTTTAAAATTATGGTCGAGGTTCACCCGATTGCACAATTCTGCGTCGATTTTACTTTGTTTCATGAAAATCGGTTCAGTTGAACTGGAGATATCATGGCCGCCAGTTCGAAAAACGTGGGTTCGAGATAAACGCGTTTAAAGTTTGAAGTAATTTTTTTGGGGAAAAAAAAAAAAAAATCAAAAATGTTTAAATGCAGTTTTAAAGAGCTGACAATTCTCCGTTGAATTCACTTTGCATCATCAAAATATGTGTGCAAACACGTTTTTACCTAACAATAAACATTTTCAATGGAATTCGGTGGTTACTTTATGCTGCTTCGTTCGAAAATGAGTCGAAAAAAATAGCTCATTTTGACGAAGACCTTGCTTCACAAAAAAGGCTGTATCTTCTAAAGTATTTCGAATTTCTAAAAATCCTTTTAGGGGCATATTCACAACTACCCAAGCTATAAATAAATGCAAAAAACAAAAGTCGAAAAAAAAAGTTGCTCAATGAGAAGACCGCCTTAATGTCAATATGTGAGTTCAGCGCCTTAAGCGCAGTTTGACTCTCTGAGAAGATTTAAATGCAAAATATTAAACTCATGTACTTTATGTACTTTAAAAAACTTAATTGTATATGAAATAATAAAACGCTATGTAAATTTAACTTGAATTTTTCTAAATAGTCGCTCCACTTTCAGAAGATAAATCGCCGAATAAAAAACTGGTTGAATCATTGGTTTGATATGACTAGTTGTAAAGAAAAAACTTTTTTTTTTCATAGACAGCAAAATTTTTCATGAACATGATAGGAGTTCTTTGGTAAAGTTTTGTATTTAAAATTCAATGCATTTAATTTTTGTGAATGTCAATAATTTACTTTACAAATCAAATTTATCACAAATAATCAATCCAATACCAAATACACGATATTGTGAATACCCCTAATGTATTTGTTTAATTATTATAACTTGGCATAATAGCTTAAAAGCTCTACTTAGTCTGAAGATTGGCTTTTAATTCTGCTTTGAAAGTGCCAAACGTGATTTAACACAATCTTTTAAAATATTAAAAGCTCTGTAAAGTTCTTCTTCAACTCTCAGCTAAAATTTTAAGAGTAAAAAAAAAATAAAATTACAACAATTATTTCATCAAATATCAATATCAGTTAACATATCAATCGTTTAAAGAAATACATAACTGTAACATCAACTAAGCTCTAGCTTACAAAGCTTTTTACTATACTTAAAGTGCTGTCGTTACCATTTATGTACTTCCAAAGAAAGCAAAATATTTGACAGCATTCTCAGTCATAAGCAGCAATTCAAACACCGTACAAAGTCACATTCACAGCCACATCATGATGATGATAGCACTGACTCTTATCTGCCAAAAACCATATTTTATGACATCACCACAAAAAGTACGACATCGTAGGCGCAAAGTTCACAAAATACTTCACGCCGTTCTTATCTCTGGCTACCAAACACTTTTTATTTGTCATCTTCTGCTATCCTCTGCATTTCCCTCCTGTGCCATGGAAAGCTTTAACAAAAAGGTGTTCATATCTTCGATAAAATTAGATTTATATATTGTTGAAGTTGTTGCTTTTGTTTGTGTTATTGTTGTTTTTATGTTTGTCATTAAATAATGTTTAGTTATTTTCCGGTCCTATGCTCAGGTGCTACTCTAGGTCTATTGAAATTGTTGTGGTGCAGGTGTTTTGAATAAAATCATGATTCCCTCGGGGTGTTTTTTATTGCGTCTGTTTTGAACTTAAAGGCGTTTATTTAGTTTTCGGTGCTTTTATGCCTCAGAGAGTGTTTTACTATTTATTGCCAAAGGGGAGGGAGGGTGTATCCTACTACCCTCGTAGCATAGCATGTTAATGACTATTGAGCGAGTGAAACTTTTGGTGAGTTTATTCATCACTGGTATTTTAATTGCTTCTTGTTTATGTTCCAACTGTTTGGTATGTTTTGAATAGAGTTATGTTTGCCTTTAAGGGTGTTCATACGACTATTTGTTCAGTGAATATAACATGGAGATTTATGTAGTTATTTAAAACGCATGTTAATGGAAGCAGATATGTTTTTTTTGAACATTTCATAGATTAATTGGATTTGAGTTTAAAAGTTATATTATTCTACACAAAATCTACATAAAGAACACTTTTATGAGAGTAGGCATAAATTATGTAAAAATCGTTAAATTTATTGTGAATTTCATGGCACTTCTGGCAAAATAATAAAAATTGTGTATATTTAAGTGATTTAAATATTTTAAACCAATTACTTAGATATTATTATGACTAAGGTGACCACTTCTACGGAAATAACAGGAACAATAGCGAAAAGAGCAGGTTCACGGTTTCATCGAAAAATGGTTTAAAATACGTGGAATTCATTTGTTAGAACCATTCAAACAATATTAAGTCAATTTTAGGTAAAACGAATATAAAAGAGAATTTTGAAAAGTTAGTTACTTTTTGAATAAACGTACTTTTCGGAAAAAAACACTTTATTTCGCAACATAGTCTCCTTTTCAATTGATATATTAAGTCAAGCGGTTTTATTAATTTTTTTTTTAATTCATATCAAAGAAAAGGTTTTATCAAGCTTCTCAAAATAGGCCTTTGTTTCAGTTAGATCTCTTCATTCGACCCAAATCTTTTATTGCTGAGCTATATTTTCTGATTTTGAAATATGAAATAGTCGCAAAGGGCTAAATCTGGAGAATACGTTGGATGGAGTAGCAGTTGGTAGCCCATTTTAATTTTTGGAGCCCAATTTATTAATTTTTGCCATGGTGAATGCACAAATGTGCGCCGGTGTGTTGTCATGTTAGAAGAATTTTTTTTTATTCGCCAAATACGATCGTTTTTTGCTTAAAATCAAAGTCAAGTCCAATAGCTGTGAAAAATATTTGTCGGTAATCGTTTAACCCTTTCCAGGTAATCGATATTAGTGCCTTTGTTAGCCGACAGACCCAACTTGGCTTTTGGAGCACGTTCACAGGGAGAAGTCAACTGCTTTGACTGTTCCTTGGTTTTTGATGTGTTTTAATGTATCCATGTCTCGTCTACGGTTACGAAACGGTACAAAAACTCCTTCGTATTGCGGTTGAACATCGCCAAACACTCCTTTGAAGTGGTCACATGGCTGCGCTTATGGTCGTGTGTGAGCAATCGCGGCACCCATCGTGCGGATAGCTTTTTTATGTCTAAATATTCTTGTTAAATTTGATAAAGCTGCTCAGTTAAGGTGCCTACAGCTTCAACCATCTCACGCACTTTCAATCTCTGATCGTCCAGTATCACTCCATGGATTTTATCGACGATTTCTGGCAAGATGACCACTTCTGGGTGACCTAAACGTTCAGTGCAGTGTTACCGAAAAGATAATCTCAAATGGACCACTATTTGAGAAAAAATTTAACACTTTCGGAGAAAACTTACCTTGTCCCAAAATAAAACAACTAAAAAATCATTAAATGATTAACAACCGTTATAGTTTTTTTTGTTGGTATACATATATTTATAAAGAAACAACAAAAACATGAAAATAATAACATTTGTACAATTCTCACAGCGAAAAGCAAAGCTGATCCGACAACCGCTCCTATTCTGGACGTATTCTCAGTGGATTTCTCCGAGAGACGATCGCCAACCGACAGCCACTTTCCGAATAAACCTTTTTGTTAGTTCTCAACTTGAGGTGCGTTTGATATCAAATAGGTTTCTCAAATTTCCAACGTTAATTCTCAACAGAATCTCAACACACGGATTATAGTGTTCTCAACTTAAAAGGCACTTTTTTTGTATGGTGATTTTCTTAGTTCTCAAATTGAGAAATTTGTAATTCTCAACTTAGAAATATTTTCTCAAATCTCCCTCAACTTCATCTCAAGTTGAGAAATAGCGTTTGAGAAAATGCTTAATCTCAAATGATAAGGAATGTTGAAACTCAACTTGAGAATCATTAATTTCTCAAAAGTTAGAGAATTTTTTTTCTTGTGTTTGCTGGGTTGGTTCTGTTCGGGCCATGGTGTAATAATAATAAGGTGTTAGTGAGGTGATGAATAGCTCTCTTTCTGTCAAAATATTGTGAGCGAAAGAGCGGAATTGTCAAATTGTATTATTTGTTTGAGTTGCTAGATGATGATGTGTTATAGTTTTTCTTTTTTTTATAGGTTATTGTGTGAATTAAGTATAAATTAATATTTAATGCAATTAATTGTGCCGAGTTGGGTTCCCTTTCTTCGATTTACCAAGTTCTCCATTCAATGTTTTTTCCATTTTATAAAAAACGTGCGCTGGAAGGTGCCACCGACATGAAGCTTTGGCCAGCATGCAAATTGTCTTGCATTCACATCATCTACTTCAAGAACATATCGAATCCCATGAAAGAATGTTCAATGCCTCATTGAATGTCTTACAGAATGTTCATGGCATTGAGTTTCGATCGCTTGCACTGATTTATTTTCAATTCAATTCACCATCAGCCATTTTTGACACGAGCGGAGTGACATAAATTTATCATTTTCGAGAGAAGTTTCAAACTCACTATCACCTGATTGTTATTACACCCTGGTTCGGGCTCTTCAACTACTTGTGAGTATGTCCAGAGAGGTTACAGTGGTGCCAATAACACCAAAAATTACCTAGTTTAAAAAAATTATTATTTTCGCAAAATTTAACACTTTAGGTCAAAAATTACCTTTTTAACCTCTGTCCAAAAAATGAGTCAAAAGTTATCTCAATTAGGGAAATTTACCTTAATCTGGCAACACTGGTTCAGTGTCACTTGTGATAGTATGACCACAATAGAATTCAGGTGCAGAGTCCTAGTAGTATTTATCAAAACGTTTCTTAAAAAACAAAGCTTGATTAGTACACAACCTTCACTTTTTTTCCATTTTCGTCGATATTCACGAGGTTGCCTGCTTTCAATAACTGTCAAACACAAACTAAATGCCACAGCTTGCTAGAAATTTGACAGTAGTCTATTAACAGATGGTAGTTGACAGAAGCAGTGTTGTATTAAAAGTTATTATGCGAAAAATCCAAAAAGTCACTGACTTCTCAAAATGCCCTGGTAGCTAAAACTGACAAATGTTAGGAAAATTTTGCATTTTTGGTCACAGGATACAAAAAGAAAAACTGTGGTTAATCCTTTTAGTTTTCTCACAGAGCTGTGTTTATGAATTCCAAAAGCATTTCCGTTTATATATCTACCACGACTCCTTACAGAGTTACAAGCAGTAACAAACTTAATATACTCTTTACGCTATATACATATATTTAGTATATGCTTGAAAATGGCGGCTATTTGAGTGTGTCTATAGTGAATTCATATCCACTCAATCAACTGACTTAACGGAAGATAATAGGATTTCTTGAACTTAGGTTCACTGGGTGAATGAACCATTTGATAAGAGAGGGATGAAACTTTTTCGTGGACATTTGTCAACATTTTCCAAATGTTTTTAAAGAATGATATAAAGTTCCTAAAATAAAAGGCTTGATATGCGAGTTGACTTATATATCACTATCCTTTTTGAGAGTATACAAAATGAGAATTACAAAAACTTTTTCTAACCCATTATATTGCTACGCTCCACTGACAGAAAGTCAAAAACAATTTACGTTTTAAGGTGGTATACTCTCCATCTTAAGTTCCATTTTATTACTTTTCAAACACTAAAGTCCATTTAATCCCATAAATATTTGATTTAACTGAAAATTAACAATACAAATTCAACAAACAATTAACATCGGGCATGGATATTCGAACAAATGCTCTTATTTAGCAATGAAAATATTTAACTCCCGGTTGACCTGCATAATTAGTCTCAAGTTAATCATTCCGTTATTCCATTAGTAAGCAATTTGTTTACTCGAAAAACTTTCGTGAATAGCATTAATTTGAATTTGATGGACTATTTACATTAATACTTCAAATGAAGTGAATGTGCCAGCTGCTCGTTCAATTTAATAATAATCATTGAATTGAGGACTTAGTTCGTAAAGCATGTGTCAGATTAAGAAATTTAATTAAATGTATAAGTAATGATGTTTGAAAACTCTTTGATAGAATTTGTTGATAATTAATTTTGATTGAATTTATATAAAAAGTGATGCAATACTTAAATTTTGTTTTAAACGCAATATATTTATATATATATATAAATTGTATATAATTTTATTTTATTTATTATTGTTAATCATAAAATATAAAATCTTACAACTAAATAGGAGAGCAATAGCTGCCAGGTCCTTCAGCTCGACTTAAATATAAAAAAGTAGATATAAGTTTTTTTAAAAATGTGCATATATTCTATATAAATTCGTTTAATTTGCAGGATTTAATGTATTTTTCAATCAAAATAATATTTATAGGAGTTACGTTACTGAGATAATTTGTTGGTAGGTTATTTCCAAAGATATTGTTTCGAATGGTTGTTAGATTATGACACTCATTAAGGATATGCCTAATAGATGCTGGGTTATTGCAAAAGGGGCAGCTTGGTGCAGTCTTACCACATAACAGGTGTTGGTGGGTTAATTTAATGTGTCCTACGCGGAGACGAACAAAAATCTGACATTGATAACGTGAACAGGAGTTTGGATAAGCTGGCTTCAGTCCATTGATGTTTATGGAGCTGTAATGCTGATTGTAAGTTGCCCATTTAGCTGCTTTCGTTAGTTGAAGGTGTTGATTGATGTACCTGGCCATGTCATGCTTTTCTGCAGTGGCGAACATTTGGAGAGGAGATCTGTTTGCAAACGAAGCGGCCTCATCGGCTAACTCGTTTCCCTTAATTTCTGCGTGCCCGGGTACCCACATTATCTTTATTTTGTTTGGGTTTTGAATGCAGTTATTTCTAACAGCGGATATTATTTCGCTGTCGTTATGTATATTCTGGATTGCCTCAATGGTAGATTTGCTATCGGAGCATATGATAAACTTGCCCCGGTTTTTTTTTGCGTGTTCAGTAGCAAGTTTTATGGCAAGAGCTTCGGCTGTAAAAACTGAAACGTATGGAGCAAGTAAACCGTTCGTTATTAACAATCCGTTGTGATTGACTATAGCAAATGAGGTAAAGTCTCTTGTTTTTGATCCGTCTGTGTAAAGGAATTTCCAGTTCCTTTTGGTATATTGGTCCGCGCATTCTGCGAAAAGTTTTTTGAAAATTGTTACGTTGGTTTCGCGTTTAGAATATGATTGCAGGTCTGTGATGAAAGATGCGTCATTCAAAAACCATGAGGGCTTCAATTTTTGCTTCGTACGACGGGGTTTTATATCGAGATCAACGAGTTTTGCGAAATCAATGCAACGTTGTATCGTGGATTTTATTTTCTTAACTCGTTTCCGTTTAATTGTTTTCGCAATGTCCTTGTATAGCAGAGCGTTGTTGCTGTTGAATAGTTTTGGTATCAGTTGGTAGGTTGTTGTTTTGATACGTTGCGGTATAGAAGGGAGGCCAGATTCCGCTAATATATTTTTAATTGGGGATGTGGGAAATGCGCCAATACAACGTCGGACTGCTGCATGGTAAGGTGCATCAAGCTGAAAACAAGTATTTTGTTATTATCATTAATGTTAGAAAATATGATAGAATCATCGGCATAAAGGCAGTGTTCTAGTTTATTGTTTTGTGAAATTATTTTGCTAAATTGGTGAAAAGCTGTTATAAATAATATAACTGATAATGGGGAACCTTGAGGGATCCCGTTGTATAGTGCTGAAGGCTCTGATAAATAATTATTAATTTTAACTCGAAATCTGCGGCTGGTCAGAAATGCCTTAACAAAATCAAAGATTTTTCGACCAACTCCCCAAACTGCAAGTTGCTGAAGTACTACGTGTATCCCAATGCGGTCAAAAGCTTTTTCAAAATCGGTAGCTAGAATAGATACGTGATTTTTGCTAGAAAGAGCGGAAGACGCATAATGCTGTAGGTGAAGTAGTACATCAGATGTACTTTGTTTTCTTTTGAAGGCGACTTGGTTTGGGGATATTAAATTGTTTGTTGTTATATACCACAGTATACGGTTAGAAATAATTTTTTCCAAGATTTTTCCCAAGCACGATAAAAGTGAAATGGGCCTATAGCCACTGATCTCACAGCTAGGTTTGTTGGGTTTGGGTATTGGGATGATTACGGCTTTACGCCAGTTTTGTGGATATATACCCTTGCTTAAAATGTTGTTATACAAAGTGAGCAATCTTGTTTTAACTGAAAGTGTTAGATTATTTAACATAGGATAGGATATTCGATCGGCACCTGGTGTTTTTCCTTTCACGTTGTGTAGCACGCTTTCTAATTCAATAAGGGATATATCTAACTCAATTTTGTTTGCTGAAGATGATAAAGTATCATAGGAATATCGATTTTGCAGATGATACAGATTTTGCGATTGTATATAAAATAAAAGACATTTCATTAAACGCACTTCAATTTTTGTCAATTGTTTTCTTGCATTGTTCGAATTTGAGGGCCTCTAGACAAAAAACCAATGAATATTATTCAAAAATATTTTGGATTTATGCTAATTGAACAATTCTTAAACGATGTAAATTAAAAAAATTTTAAAAAGAGAACATGAATTTTTTATTTTTTATTTCCACCTTTGAACCACTGCACTATGGTCCAGCCGATCACTTTTCTTGGCCAAAACTATTTGATACAAAACAGCTAGACCGATTTTGATGAAATTTTCAGGGAATCTTCAGAATCACCTGGAGAGTAACATAGGTTATCATTTTTTGGAAAAGGGGGCGTGGCACCGCCCATTGGACCCTATTTTTGAGAATGCAATATCTGGATGAAAGATGCACCTATCGCCTTGAAAATTTGTGTAGATGAGTTACACAGAAAAATTCGTGACCCAACCAAAAATGGGCGGGATTGGATCAGTGGGCGTGGCATATAACTTCTACTAAAATATAATACTTACTTAAATATTCTGGTTTCAATTTCAAGTGATATACAGATTGAAAAATTATAATTTTTGGTTTTTTAAATTTCAAATTATATTTTGTTTAAAATATTTTTTTTTTAATTCAGTGTGTAATATTCATTCTCAATTTTTATTTAATTTTCACTTCCGTTTATATTCAATTCGTTTTCTAATACTAAATTGTCAGATTCATATCCTTTTTCTTGATTTTCGTCATATTCATCATCCGAAGTATCACTTTTATCTGAAGTTTCTTCAGTCTCCAAAGTTTCGGCAATGTGTTCACAGCATAATAATTCTGTAACTTCTGGTGGAAGTACTAAGCGTTTGCGTTGGTGTGCACGGGTACTTAAACGTATTGATGAAATAAGTGGATCAGAAGTATCGAGGGCTCTAGTAAAAACATCGGAAATATTATCAATACGACTAGTTCAGCGTGCATGATGTAATCTGTCACTTTTGTATATTTTGTTCCGAGCCTCGGCCGCTTCTTCTCCAAAATAGCCAACAGGAAGTGCGGTATTCTCCATTATTTGTTTGGAGTGGATAAGGACCTTATGTAACGTGGGTGTCATGGGTAACCAAGGGTATTGCTTATGTAATATTCTGCTGTTTCAAAACAATATTTTTCAAATTTTTGTAAGTCCAGGGCAAATTGACATGAAATGGATATTAAGATTACTTTTAAACGGAATATTAAGTCTTGGTCAACTTGTGTAATTGCCGAAAATGTTTTGTGTTCTGCAAAAGCCCGACGAGAGGTGTTGCCGTCGTTCGTGCTACCGGATCCTCCAGCTTTTGGAACATCAACACGAAGACCAAGCTCTTTCCAAAACTCTTTCTGAATTGTAGCCTTTTTTTCTAAAACTGCTTTCTTATCTTCATCGGATCTGATTTGCCGTTTTTTTATATCTATTTTGTAGCCCAAATGCAATACAAATTCAAAAAGTCGTATCCAACAGTGCAACAGACTAATTCCGTATTTAAGATTTCCCTCAATCGGATGGAACTTTTCAGAAGTACAATCACTTACCGCGACAAAATCCTTCGGAGTTGCATGACATATAGGCCACTTTTGAGTTGATGTAGTTTCGGTTAATACATTCAAAACTTTGCCGTCGATTACAGTTAAAAATAAACTGAATGATATTTCGATTTTCTTACCCTCGCCAATTTCTATTTCTAAGTTTTCAATACTTTCAATTTCAATTTCTTTCTTTAAGTTGTCAGCTTCTCTTATTATTACTTCCTTCGTTTCATTCGTGAATTCCAGTTTTAGGGGACGGCAAAATCTTGTTGACTGCGGAAAGCGATTATTCCACAGTGGTTTTCCTGAGCTCGTTAGAAGTCGTAATGGAGTCACTCTTGTCGCTAAGAGACATGCATCTGCATTGCGAGATGTGGTTGAATCGGAAAAGCGTTGTTTATACTGAGCTTGACCGGAGCTGCTGTCAAATCCGTAACTCAAAATTAATTCTGCTGACAATCTGTTGCTCTGAGTGGACGTCATGACTGCTTGTATTACTTCATATTGTGTCTCAACAATTCGTGAAGCAGTATGAATTAACAACATATTTAATGGAACTCTTGCACATTTTTCGCTGAGAACTATTCCACTTGGTCTGCATTTTCTTTTATATTCTAAAATGTGGTTGTAAGGTGGAAAGCGTTGCACGCATTCATTGCGAATACTGCAGTATTGTCGTTTAGAAAAATTATTTTCAAGGAGAAACGCTAACGCTTCCTCTGCTGTCATGGCCGTGGGTGTTTTTACCTCTTGCGTGCATTTCTTTCGAATTTTTGAAGGTCTTGATGGACTCTCGATTGTTTCTTTTAAAACGACAGCTAAATCTACGTGACCTTCTTTTCGAGCCGAAATTGCTGCTGCCCGAACTAGCAGATCCGTTTCGTTGCTCTGAGAAATTGACAAGTCTGCAGCCTGTCTTCTTTTGCTGCGTTCACTTTTCTCAGAATACGGTAGTTGTGGGCGCCCAGTTCCATGTGAACTGACGTTCATTTGACACTCCATTTCTGGGGTAGACATTGTCGTGGCTATATTTATATTGAAGACTGTTTTTGAGTTTAGCCAATCCGAATACTTTGCTTGAAAAAAAATTCAAATTTCTGTGACATTTTGTCACATTTTGTCCACTTTTGCTGCCAAATTAATGCAAAAAAGGCTCAATTTTTTTGACAACTGATGATTTAAATCTGTTTGTATGACCTCACATCCACTTTTGTTTATAACATAATTCAACAGAGCGCCCTTTTCACCGCCTCTCTTCTATTTTGTCAGCCAAATATTAAATAGTTCAGAATTTTGCAAACTGAAGTAGTCTGAAAAATTATTTTTTTTTTAAAAAGTGCAGAAAACTGCGCATTGATGCTTGTTCAAAATGTACAAAACTATCTTTTCTAATTTTGGTTTTTGTTTTTATGCTTAAGAAGTCTAGAGAAAATTTTAAAAGCTTGTATGAATTAAAAAACAAAAAAAAAAAAAACCCAAAATTTATCCCAAAAGAACAAGTAAAATATTTGCACCAACACATTTTTCTTTTTAATGTTTGCTATTATATAATTAAAATACTCACTGTCACCTTCGTTATCCATATTTTTGGTTTCACTAAACACGTGCTTATCGTTCGTAGACGCAACTTGAACTAGACACTAAAACAAAAGCACACGGAATTCTATTTGTAAACACTTTAAGAGAATCAACTTCGATGGTTTGTTACATAACGGTAAACTGCCGCTCAATAAAACAAAATATGAATTTAGTTGTCTCTAAGTGTTAGCTATAAGATTTTCTTAAACAGAATTCATTTAATGATCGTAAAAATATTGAGTTTTGGCCAAGAAAAGTGATCGGCTGGACCATAGTGCACTGTGCGGCGGCCACATGTCCGAAATCATATCAAACTTATGGCAGATAATAATGATCTTTCTAATAAAGCCAATTCTCAGAATTGTCAGTTGTCGCAGCATTTGCTTCAATTCAAAATTGTAAAATTTGTTCCTCCTCCTCTAAAAAAACACACCCCGTACATTCAACATTAATATTAAAGTCTGCATAGACATAGATTAAAGTTCTATTCTATAAATAAGATAGCGTGCAGTCAGCATATATAACGGATTAAGTAGAAAAATTATGTTTATGAGCAAGAAAGAAAATATGAATTTTTAATTTAAACAGATACCATTGCTAAGTAAAAGAATTCAAATATTTTAATAAATTATGTAGCTTAAATATTATAATATTCATAACTTATACGAAAGCAGCATCATTAATAATACTTTCATTATTAAATCCGACGCCTGTGAAAACTAATGGCTGCTTAAATGAACGCAAAATAAAGCCATTTAAAAACGCTTAAAATGTGCTTAGCCAAGCTATTGCCGCTAACTGATGATTAATAGACTGCGTAAGCAATTTTCTAAAAACTAATAATGCAACAACTAAATTAAATATGAGCAAATATTCCAAAATATAACTAAGTGGTAGCTTAAATTAAACTTTAACAAGTAAAATAAAAAAAAAACAATAAAAAAAAAACTAAATTATTTCAGTCAACCCTCAAATAAATACAAGCAAAAAAACGTGAGTTTTACTTAATTTAGAGGCAGAGTCAGCTTGAAAAGTTTTTCGTTGAAAAAACAAGTGATTTTTTATGTGTTTATTTATGCCCTGCAAGCTTTTTTGTTCAGGTCAACACCGAGTTTGTTAATTATTTGAAAAGTTAAAAATTTCAGAAAGTTTTGAAGTGAAATACAATTTTTTTATGGCTACATAAATATTTTGCTACACTTAGATTCATTGAGAGATGCTACCATACTTGCTAAAAAATGTATTGCATACTTTTAGGTGACCTTTTTTTCATGCTACTTAAGCTTTTCATTAGAAAGTGGTATAATAATAAAAGCACTCTGTATTGATTTATCGCGCTTTAAATGAATTTTTTCAAGTATGTAAACCATAAAATATGCAACAGAATTGACAATTTATCCTTTCAACTTTTAAAACACAGCACGCTGTATTGATTTATCGCGTTTTAAATAAATTTTTATAAGTATGAAATGCCTAAAATATCCATTCAAATTGACAACTTATCCTTTTAACTTTTAAAACACATAAAAAGCTCTTTGACATCATCATAAAAATATGCAAAATTTTTTCCTCTTGCTTTTTTTTTCAACCCTTCTCTTGGCTGTATTACTAGCTGTTTTCAAAATAAAACAATCATTTGTGCTGCTGTTTAGAAGCTAAGCAAACATTCAATACTTTGTCAGCCAGTTATTTATGCTAATATTTGCTCTACTCTGCAGTGACGAATGCATTAAAAATGGCGCCAAATAGACAACAAAATATTTCCACAGCAACTTTTCACACTGGGTCTTATTTCATTTAGGGTGTGGGAAAAAGAAAAACAAAAGGAATGTATTTTTTTTTATGTCAGTGCAAGGATTTAAATATTAAGCGGGCGAATGTTGCCGGCGGTGCTACACTTTGATGCTGCTTTTATTTGCTTTTTGTGCTGAGGAATTTTTTTATTTTCTGCTACCTTTTTTTCGTGTTACATTGTTAAAGCGTCCAATACACACACACAGCCACTCTGAGAGTTATATACACAACCATTCAGCCAGCACCTTGAGGCGTCAACCCTATCTAAAATCAACCACCCAAAGTCCACCCACCCGCTTGCTACTGTGCTGAGAGCAAACTTTAGCGGATGCGGAAATGCAAATTGAATTTATGGATTACAAACATTTTCGCTTTTTTTTTTTATATTTTATTTCTTTTTTCTAACTACTATTTTTCACTGTTCTTGGCTACATTTTCCAAACTTGAGTGTTTGTGAAGCTAATAAAAATGTTGAATTTAGAAACTGTTGCTCTACCTCAGAGACATTGTGCACAAGTTTGTCAAGTTAAGCGTTCTGTTTTTTCTTCTCTATGCAGCAGTCTGAAATATGTAGGTCACAATTCCACTGTGACAAAGTTTTTTTTTAAAACAAAAAAAAAAAAAAACAAACGAATACTTCAAGCTGCTAGTTATCCTTGAAAATCTCTAATTAAGCCAAGAGTTGTGAGCTTGCGCCAGTTTTTATGGCTTCATTAAAGCATTTCAATCTTCTAAAAGCTGCCAGTTCAAAGTTAATTAAAACTCAAAAACGTTGACAGCATCACAAGCTCTGCAGTGCTATTAGTTTTCATAACAAAAGCTAACCTCATCAATGTTGCGGCATTGAATTTCAGCAAAAAAGAATTCTCAAATGGAAAATTAAATTTTCGCATTTGACGCCTTTCAGATTAAGTTTAATTGTTTTAAAGATTATTTAATCATTTTATGTAAAATGCGATTGTTCATGGTTTTTTTTTTATGCAAATATGAAGATCTCACATCTTCCAGCCTTTCAAAAATAAGCTTAAATTGCCTTGATTTGAGCAAAAATTTACAAAGCTTTAGTTGGCTTATCTCTGATATCATCATTCTATAGTTCGGATCATTCTCTAATCCTTAAGACTTTATTTAATGACTTAATGTTTTCGTTCTAAATGATATGAATTTTATAAAATATTTTTGACATAAATCTTCGTATGATATTGATTTAAAATTCAATTTGTAAATGTTTACAAGGAAAACATTTCAAGGAAAAAATTTATTAATAAGGTGCTTCATGTCACTTCGTAAGTGCTTCGTAAGCTCGTATTTCGTAAAAACTTACGAACCGGCAAGTTTTTCATATGAAATTTAAGATACGAATATTTTTCAAATCTACGCAACATATTCGAGGCTTATGTCGTAAGTCTGCTTGTGTAAACTTACTTTATTTGTCAGAATAAAAAATAAAAAAAAATAAAATAAATTTGATAGAAATTTTTTTGAAGTGAAACTTCTTAGGCGGCGCTTCGATATTTCAACGAGATTATTGAGGAGTGAAATTTCAAGGTCAATTATTGAGGAGTGAAATTTCAAGGTCAATTTACTTCATTTCGTTACAAGATAGAGAAGAAAGATATGTTTTACAGTATAGAGAATCAGAGAGATTTACATTGTATACAAGACTTAAAAAACTTGCTTGTCACCGCTGAGGATCGAACCTGCGAACTCAAGATTACAAAGACAACGCTTTATCTAACGAGCTAAACTCTTCATATGGAGATTTACTCTATGTATCAATTAATCAAACTACTTTTGCTGTAGATGCTCAGCGGGAAAATAAAAAGCGTTCCTAGAAATAGCGCTTTTTATGCGAATTTTTGGTATGCTTTGAGGGTGTTCTTTTCAGAGTTCAGAGTTGAGGAGGTCATATTTTTATACACATTTTGTTCATATCAAAAATAGCGGGGAAATAGCAGATCAGTAAGACATTTGATTGTAATGTCAGTGGTCCGAGTTCAATCCTCGCATCTTATAAAATTTTCTCACTTTGTTTTTTGTTTTTTTCAAAGAGCTTTTTAACTATTTGTTTGTTAAGAAGCGCTTTCATCCTAGGATATCCAATATAAATTTTAATATGAATTTGGTTTACTTAAAAAGCGCTTCAGATGTGTGAAGCGCTATGGCAGAAGCGCTTGTTTAGTGCTTTTGAAGCGCTTCGATTACCGCTGGGTGGCAAAAGCCGCAGATTGTGTGCTGATTGCGTTCTATGTGTGGTAGACAGGGGGGTGGCCATGACTCGGGTAGAAGAGAGAAAGATTCAGCGAATCAGAAGTGAATAAGGAAGGTGCCCTGAGCGCATTATGATTTTCGCAAAGTAGACTCTCATACTAGGGCTGCCATGCCAATATTTTTTTAGAATACCAACGTTGGTATAGCTCTAATTCAATATATTAATATAACCTCTATGAATTTTGCTCATATTACACATATTATATTATTATTCATAATTTTGCGATAAAAAATTATATAAAAACCCAAATTCATGAAGCATATGCTGTCGCCCATGACGCTAACTTGACACTGTGCGCAAGAAAAGTTGGAATAAGTTCTTTCAATAGATAACTATTTTATACATATTGTAGTTATATAATTTTATATCGAAGTATTATTAATAATAGTAAGTATAATACATAGGCGCCGGAAGCTCATTTCAACTGGGTGGGCAGTACAACTGGGGGGGCAGAACATTTTTTATTACATTAAAAATGTCATTAAGACGAAAAAAACATGTCAATAAAATATTACGAAAAGAGTAATGTAAAAATAAATTCGATAAAAGCATGTAAAAACAAACAAAACATTTAAATTCAATATGAAACGAAAAATTTGTTAGTTTATAGTTAAATTTATAACTTTAAACAACCACTTTATTTTTTCTGGTGCGAATTTGTACTAGTATGGACTCCACGGGTTAGAAACAAGTAAAAACAAATTTTTTCAAAACGAGAACAAAATTGGTGAAAGCAATAAACTTAAATATTTCCGAAATATTTCTTCCTATCCTTTCGAGAAATAAATTCTCGCATAATGTCTGATAAGCTTAATTCTCCGTTTTTTCCTTGTGGATATGAAGAAGTGCCGCATGCGTGAGGCGTTCCTGCGTCATAGTTGATCGAAAATATGTTTTAAGGCGGCGAAGGGTACTAAAAGAACGTTCAGAACCCGCTGCAGATGCTGGTACCGTCATTATCAAAGCAATAAATTTAACAACTTCGTTTAACAATTCCTATATCGAATGAGATTTTTTTAAAGTTGTGAGTTTAGAGCTTCACAGCTGATTACAAAAATTGTTTTTTTTTTTTTTAGCTTTGAACCAAGGATTTCAGGTGGAATACCTATTCAGTCAAGTCTACCTTGGTCAAGTCTTCGGAAATGGGGTGATAGATTAGTGGGAAGGAAAAGGCAATCAAGTTAAACACGTGTAGGATGTTCTAAGCGTGGTGGAAAGCCAAAGAAACATGTGAATTTGAATCAGAGGCAAGTTTATGCCTTTACCCCAGTCAATTTACGTTATAAAGGCAATCTCATCCACAAACTACTCTACCATCAACTACAATTTCAAGTCGTCAATATTGATGAATTTTGAATTTCAGTTGATTAGGCATTAGGATAGAAAATTGCAAATGGTTTTAAGCGAAAGGTTTTAAGCGAAGGACCATGACCTGGCCGGGAATCGAACCCGGGACCTCTGGGGTTTCAGTCGAGCACGCTACCAACTCGACTACCGAGGCCGAAAATTAAACTTGAAATTAAAAAAATTTAATCTGTTGGATAAAAACAATTGTATTAAAAAAAACATTGTGGGAGTTTTTACCCAGGGGGCGACTGCCCCCTTCCCCCCGCTTCTGGCGCCCCTGGTATAATATGTTTGATATAAGTAATATTAATACGAACATATGTTGAATTAAAAATATATCAAGTCGTATTCTGTATTCACATCTATATGTAAAGACGACGCAAATTGGTTATCGAATTAATTTTTTTTCGGCCATAGGTCCATACCAATGAATACTAAATAAACAGAATATTTTTTTTAGAAAAACTTTTTATTGTATTTCTTTTGCTTAAAAAGCTCTCTCTTTGCATTTAAGTTTCGATTATGCAATCGTTAAGCAACGCAGCGTAACGTGACGTAGAGTTCTATCTTATGAAAAATACGTGTATGTGGTTAGTGAAATAGTAACGTAACCTAGCGCAGCGATGGGTTCTATTCCAGATAGAATTCTACGCCACGTTACTTTGCGTAGCTTTACGATTGCATAATCGAGCCTTTACACTAAAATGGTCCTTATTCTAGAAGAGAAAGAGTGTATACAAAGAAGAAGTTTCACTTCTTTACTGTATACACGGTATACTGTGTCTTTTTTTTTTTTGTTTTATTCGTATTTTGCTGAAGATTTAATTTTTAAAAATCATGATCTCAGAATTCGGGCCCTCTCCCTGATAGCCTTCCAGAAGAAGCTGTAGTCGCCGAATACAACTCGCCGTATTTTTGCTGGTGCAAGTTTCTATCAGCAGGGGGTCTTGCTGCAGTTTCATTCAAGCTGTTTGATCTCGTTGGCCGCTTTCAACAGAAACAGCTGCCCCGTCAGATTTTAGCTCTCTGCGACTTACCACCCGAAGACTGGTTGTTTAAATTGAAGTCAGACAAGGAAGACATTTTTGCAATGATCGTTTCCACGTGCACCAAGTCTGATGTGTTATCATCATAAATTTTTTTTTTAAAAGCTAGGTAATTTTTCTGGTTTGGGCTTGACCCTTTACCCAATGGCTAACCACGATAGAGATTTGTGGCCGATTTGTGTCCACCATCTGTCACCTCTCATGACACTACTTGCATGGAAGGTTAATATTTAAAATCGGGAATTGAAGTGAATATTACTTCACACAATTACTTATATATTACTTAAATATATGGACAAGACTGGACAGCGGGTGGTTTAAGTTTCTTTTAGACCTTCAACCGTTTTATTTAAAAAATTATATAAACGAAAAAATAATTAATTGCGATCATCAATTAAAGCATAATCGCGAATAACGTTGTAAACGACATTTTTCTTAAAAGTGTTTTTTTCGCGGACACCAGTTAGAACTACTCTCTTATCTATACTATTATATAAAATTAAAGTGAAAATTTTTTGTTGCCGCAAAACTCCAAAAGTACTGGTCCGATTTTTATGAAATAATTTTTAAAATATCACATTTATGCTACAAAAGGATCATTGGGTATTTTCTTTACGAAATTTCAATAATAAGTATCATTAAATAAAGTGTTAAGTTTTTTAAAAAATCATCCAGAATGCCATGCAAGCTTGATAGCTTTGCATGCGTTTGTGCTGCGAGAGCCTCAACAAACTGCATGTTGCTCTCTACTATAATCTTTCTGTTCTTAGCAAGCACAACACAACAAAACAAACAAACAATACATACTTTGCTGCGCTTAAAGCTAATTGGACCGAAGTACATTCTAATATGTTGAAATTAGTTTTGATGTGGTGAATTAATCTAACACAGTTTTGTTAAAAAGGGGATTCACTGACCACCTTTAGCATTTTGAGGATTTGTTTGATGAGAATTTTTTTGATGGAGCTTATATTATTATATACATTTTGTTCACAAGTAATCAAGCAAGGAAATAGCAGATCGTTAAGACATTTGACTATAATGCCAGCAGTTATATCCCCGCATGTTACAAAAAATAAAATTTTGTCGCTTTGTTTTTAGTCCAAGTGCTCGGTTCTCGCTACGTTTTCTTATTCACTACAATGAGAGGGAAGCATCTGATGACATGCCAATGTTAAAAAAGGCTCTATCCACAAGGAGAACAAAGCGCTCTACTGCTTTTCAGGAGCGCTTCAAATGCGCCAATGAAGCGCTCGGTTTCCTGCTGGGTTATAAATGAATAAAAGAAACAACCGGCTGACTTTTTACTTTATAGAATTGACATTGCGTGATTCAATAAGTTTTGTATAAATAAACAATAGAACGGGGACGAGCATAGGAAAAGGGGTTATGGCTTCGAACACACAAGTCAAATTTTTGATATTGAATAGCTTTCGAACTAAACGTCGCATGACAATAAAACTCAGTATGGAGTTACTAATTGCCAAAGTCTTTCTACTGGAAAACTGGTATGTGCATTGGAAAAGGGGGTGTGGCCCGATTCTCTATACAGAATAGCTATGGAAGCTAAAATTACAGGCCATTGAAACTCATAACGGAATTGTCACCTGGGAGTGATGTTCTGCTACTGGGAAACTGGCAGTGGAACATGAGCGTGGTGTCAGACTAACGGACTAATAAAAGTTTTGAATTTACTTATTATTTCCAATATACTTGCCGGGTGCAGTAACACGTATCGCTATTACTATATAAAAACAGAAGTGTGTAAAAAAAATGCAAGTTGGGACATTTTTAACGCATTTTTAAATGCCAGTCAGTGGAAGAACGTTGCACGTACTTGTAAAATGAATATCGAAAATGGAAAAAATTTGAACTATAAAGAACTAAGAGATAGTGATCAGTCTCATATTTTGAGAAATGGAGAGACCATAGAAAATAAAAATGCTTCTGTGAATCTAATTTGAAAGAGCGTTGTAAGTGCAGTTGGCTGTCGTTTTTAGTAGTGGGAAAACGTTTTAAGTACCATAAGTCATATGTAATGTTCAGTGGAAAAACGTTTCATCATCCATTCAGCTTTGGATATTAAACGTTATTCCACTGTAAAAACTTTTAGACGGTAAATTTAGATGTAATTAGATTTGTTATTTAATTTTTTTTATATATTTTATATATATAATAAAGTTTTATTAAATCAGAGTGTTTAACAAAACAAGCAAAAATAAATGCCTACAATGTTTAAAACTTTTTTTATCTCTAGTCAAAAATTACAATTTTTCTCTACATGGCAACGTGTCTGACTGTCTCAACCTGGTGAGGCCAGCATTATCCATGTCGAAATCGTCTCAAGTCGACTAAAACCTCCCCGAGAGTCCTCTAGAAACGGCAAGCTGGCAACTGTTAGTTTGACGGCTAATCTGAGCGGCGGGCCACCTGATTTTAAAGGGTTGTGCGTCGGGTTTGAAACCCACCACGTAAAAACCGTTTAAATGAAAAATAAACGAATAAAGACTAGTGATAGATATCCAGAGTACACTGACGATGTGGAGAGAAAACTTCTCTCGGCTTCTGAATTGCGACGATGACAACAGTACCATCAATAGAGATGATATCGCGGAATCCCCAATTCTAGACGACAGCGTTGAAGTTCGGCTGCCCGACCATAGTGAAGTCTTGAAAGCTATAGCTCGGCTTAAAAACAACAAAGCCGCAGAAACTGATGCCTTACCTCGAACATGGTCGGGAGAATGCATTCCAAACGATTGGAACCTCAGTGTACTCTGTCTAATCCACAAGAAAGGCGATCCCACCATTTGCGCCAACTATCGTGAGATAAGCCTTCTTAATATTTCATATAAGGTCCTATCGAGCGTATTATGTGAAAGACTGAAGTCCATCGGAAACCAGTTGATTGGACCTTATCAGTGTGGCTTCAGACCTGGCAAATATACCATAGGCCAGATATTTACGCTCTGACAAATCTTGGAGAAGATCCTAGAAAAACAAATCGACACACACCATATTTTTGTCGATTATAAAGCCGCCTTCGACAGTTCAGTAAGGAATCATCTAACATATACTCCACCATGTCTAAATTTGGTATTCCTGCAAAGCTATCCGTCTTTGCAGAATGAAACTGAGCAACACCAGCAGCACCGTTAAAATCGGGAAGGATCTCACTCCTCCATTCGATACCAAACGAGGTTTCAGACAAGGTGATTCCTTGTCGTGCGACTTTTTTCAACCTAATGATGGAGAAGATCATCCGAGCTGCTGATTTGAGACGCAGTGGCACGATATTCTACAAAAGTATTATGCTGCTGGCGTATGCTGATGATATCGTTAGCATTGACCATAATACGCGCGAAGTCATAGCAGCATTCTCCAGATAAGTGAAAGGGTCGAGTCGAATAGCTCTTGCAGTGAACGCAGATAAGACGAAATACCTAGTGTTAACAAATAAACAGTGGAAACCAAGTCACTGTTGATAACATCTCCTGCGAGGTTGTAAAGGACTTTGTCTACCTGGGATCCAGCATAAACTTTTTCAACGATGTCAGTATTGAGATAAAACGAAGGATAACTCTTGCCAACAGGTGTTACTTTGGGCTGAGTAGGCAATTGATAAGCCGAGCCCTGTCTTGACGAACAAAACTCACGCTCTATAAATCAGTAATCTTGCCCGTCCTATTATATGCAGCACAAACCTGGACGTTGAGCAGTTTTGATGAAAAGACTTTGGGAGCCTTCGAGAGAAAGATCCTTCATAAGATCTTCGGTCCAATCTGCGTCAATGGCGACTTTAGAATTCGATGGAACCACGAGCTGTATGAGCTGTACGCTGACATTGACATATTTAAGCGCATTAAAATCGAGCGGCCTCATCGCTTAAGATGATTTGAACGGTAAAGATAGGATTTAACTTCCAATTGATTTTCATCCCATATACCGAAGGTATGACACAAACAATGAACTTCAATTCCTACACCAGTTAGATTTTATACGTATATAGGCCAAGGTCTTTCCTCAGAATCTTCCACGAAGTGGACGGGCAAAGGCCGACTTGTTGAGAACGGCGTCGAATCGATAAATTTGGGTCCTCGGTCACACTCACCTCTACAGTGGCGATGGCTTTTTCGGCATGAACAGTATGAGCTCATATTGGATGCATATTGTATTATGTGTACAAAGACATAAATTCATCGTATAGCGTTTAACCAGCTTAGATAGATGATTATGTACACCATTATTGGTTCGAAGTGCTCTGTGCACTTTTAGAAATGTACACGCGAATTTTAGAAATAAATTTGTAAACGTTGTTCCGATGTAAATCTTTGAACGGTAATTTGCCAAAGTATATTGGACATAAATGTCAAACACTTGTGTTTACTTTAACAACTGATATGACAGCTATGAAAAAAACACCCTATACTATAAAGTTTTGAACCGACAATTTAATTACATTCAAACTTACCCATACTGTCACTAAAGTACAACCACTGCGTATGAGTAACATTTAAACAAATACGAGAACAGCCTGACTGAAATACTTTCTTTAAATGAATTTTCTGTTTATTGGGTGTTATTAAAATAAATTAAATTAATTAAATTCAAATCACAATAACTCATTTGAAATATATTCAAATACTTGTTCGAAATAAAAATTAGTTTCTAAAGTCTGCACAAGGACTAGGATTGTCCCTTAGGGTACAGTTGACATTTGTTGTTGTCGTGTTTATTGTTTTACCATCAGTTGAATGGTCCTAAAACAAGCTACCAAATGCTGACAAGACTTCATTAAAGCTTATAACACACAAAAAAAAAAAAAAAAAAAAAACAGCAAAATGCCGCATGAAGTGCACAAACTACTGCATTTATGCAAACTACCAACAGCCATAAAATATGCAAATATTCGGCATGAAAATGTAACTAAATGAAACAGTTGTGCAAATGTGAGATCTCGTTTTTGTTGTTGTTGTTGTTCTTGTTTTTATTGCATGCGGCAACAGATGTATGCACCAACGTATGTAACAGTTGAACGCCATTTTGTCACACTCAAACATGCTTATGGCGTACATGTGTTTCGTTTACAACGTGCGCAAAAATTACTTCATTTCAACACCTAAGCATACAAAGTTGCCTCCACTCATCATCATCTCTCTCTCTCTCTCTACCCGACTTTTCATCCTACCTTTGTTCGGTGACAGTTTAATTGTCGTTGAATGGTGTGTAAAGTAAGCAACAATAAGCATCATAATAGAACAGTTTTCAAAAATACCGTAAATTCAATCATTTAAGCCAGGATACAGCAAAAAAAGCACAGTGCTAAGAATAAATATTTCTTGTTTGTCAGTTATTCTTATAGAATTAGCAATTTTGTTTCCCCTAAATCATGTCTTCCGCATGATTACCCAAGAGACTTAAACTGTCTTGTAACTTTTGAAGGTAATACTTTTGACAGCTGTGAAAAGAATACCCAACGATGGATGGTATCACTTATAAACCATTTTGGGGTTTCTAGGTTATTTTTGCACTCATTTACTTTACATTAAAGTGTCACTTAGTGCCATCCATATCATATTTAAATTTTTCCTGAACTCAATTTTGTGTTCATGTGTGAAATTTATGTGTGAAAATTATAGCTTTTGTTGGTGTTTTTATTTGTTGTTGTTTTGTTGTTTCCTTTATTATTTCATAATTTGAAGGTTTTTACACCAGTAATTTGTATTAAATTCATTTTTCAAGGCTTATGCCTCTTAAATATGGTGTTCTACGGATGTAAGTAACATGTTTTTCTTTTCTCTATAGTTATGTTAATTATGTGTTTGTCATATTTTTCTTGAGGCTCGGGTGAAAGTACAGAAAAGTGAACTAAAACCACTGTAGGTATGGCTCTTACTACATTAGGAGGATAAAACTTGGAATGTAGACTGACTAGAGTATTCCAAAAGTGTCATTAAATAATGGAAGTGACACGCTCATTTATATGAACGTAAACGTAAATCAATATAGATTTTGGAAAGAAGGTAACCGAAAATTAAATTTTAAAAAACTTTAATAGAAGTAATACCCCTGCTTCAAGAATACTACTGGAAAAAGTATCAATAAATTGCTTTTAAATATTTTTTGCAAAAATTAGTAAATAAGTCGATAAATTTATTTTTCCAATTTTTTTATTCCTTCCAAATAATTGGTTTTATTGAGATCCTCAACTTAGGCGTTTTATCGCCGAGTAATTTTTTCAGGTTTAAAAATAGGAAATGGTCGCAAGGGGCTAAATCAAGACAATATGATTGATGGGGTACCAGTTCGTAGCCCAGTTTATGGATTTTTGGCATGTTGACTACAAACATGTAAGACGGAAGAGTGATCCACATCAGTGTTTAAAGTAGACATCTGCCGTATGGGCTCAATTCTACGGTGCCTCTTGATACAGGAATCCAGGTTCATAATAAAGACATAATAAATAATAAATAAATAACTGGCCATTTCAGCCCTTAAAAGGACTTTGACCTAGCTTCTTATGATCAATTGTGTTGTGCGTGTTATTAAGTTTGTACGCAATTGACCGAGAAATGGACCTTCAGGCTTAACGCCGAACCCGAACGGCGATGAACGAAATGTTCTTATTTTTAAGAAGCTTTACATGGCATTTTGGTAATAATAATGACAATAATGTAAATAATAATGACATAGAAAATTTATTTCCTGTGTGTCACCTCCATGACTTCAGACTCGACCATCGCCCCATAATATCAGTTTCAATACCGGTGTTTCTCGTATTGTTTAAACACTAAAGCACACCAACTGACGTCACTGATATTTCAACGGCTACTCTATGTGAATGACTATTCCCGTGCTAGCAAGTTATGTTGTTGCTTTTGCTACTTCATTCATAGGTATAAAGGCTACTATTACTATATGTAATAGTCCAACCTACTCCAAGATTAAACTGGGATATACAGCAGGCTCAAAGTGGGTATTTTTCTTTTTACACAGATATAAGGGTCAAAAGAATTAAAAACCCCCTTATATCTGTAACCATCCTCCTTTATCCTAGCTTTGAACTGGCTGCTCGTGAGAACAAACGAAGTTAGACATGTGAGGCAGTGCGTTGTAATGGTGAAAGAGCACTTTTTTCTTTGCCAAATGTGGTCGTTTTTACTTCAAATCAATGTCAAATCTGTCCAACAGCTCTGAATAATATTCGTCGGTGATCTTTTTGTCCTTGACCCTTGACGTTTTACGTCATGACCATGTTGTTCGACAGACCCACCTTGGCCTTCATTGGTGCACGTTCACTCGGAGAAGTCAACTGCTTTAACTTTTCCTTGGGCTTTGGTGTGTTGTGATGTATCCATGTTTCCTCTATGGTTACGAAATGGCGCAAAAACTCATTCGGATTGCGGTTGAACATAGCAAATCACTCCTTTGAGGTGGTCACGCGGCTGCGTTTATGGTTGAATGTGAGCAATTTCTGCACTTATCGCGCGGATAGCTTTTTATAACTTCACTTTACTGCGCAAATAATATGTTTTCTTATTTGAATTGCTAGCGATCATAACGGTTATATATCTCATCGTAATTCTCGTCAAGGATTGATCGCATATTGCCGTTTCGTTTTTTTACTGTGATCACTTTAGTGTGAGAAGTTGGATTGTGAACACAGAAAAGTTCCCAACGGGCTTTGGAGCGCTCTTTAAGGGCTTTACGAGCTCTCCTTTTGCAATACGAGGCGCTCCGCCTATATTCCCATCTACATTGTAATTTTAACATAACATGTCATTGGAAGGGAGCACTACTGCTCCATTCGTGCTTCAAACTATAGTGAAAGTTTAGCACTCAATACTGTGCTCCGTTTGTGCTCCGAACTGCAGCGAAAGTATAGCACTCAATTGTTCGTTCTATTATTATTATTTTGTTTTTTCTTCTTTAGTGCTCCGAAGCTTCTCCTAAGCATAGAGTAGCAGTAGCAGCTGCACTTTTTCTTCTTCTTTTCCTGGCTTCACACAAAAAAGCTCAGAAAAGAGTGCTCTTATGGTACAATGAATACTATCATCTTATCACATAATATCAAAATTCAAGAATCAGAATAAGGATCAGAATCAAAGTTTTGATTCTTGATGCAAATACATATCTCTGCGGTTTTTTTTTTTAATATATTTTATTCAATTTTGTTTTGTCTTAAAGCTAATTTTAAACACTCAGTAAAAATTATTTCAATATTTCCTTGAGCTGAAAATTTATATATTGGGTTTTCGAAAAAGTTCGGTTATAAATTTCACCAAAAATTAAATACTTTTTTCTTATATTTGAAACGAGCTTTATTTAACCAAATATGTGCCGTTTTGATCGATAATCCTTTTGCCATTTTTGAGCTAAGGCCATTATTCATCTGTATAGAACTTCTGGGTTTTCTGAGCAAAAAACTGATCCAAGTGCGTTTTGCAGTCCTCCATAGAAGGCCTGAAGGTGCAAGGTCCGGACTATATGGTGGATGCATCAAAACTCCCTAGCCAAGCTCTTTCAGTTTCTGCCAGATCTTCAAAGATGTGTGTGGTCTGGCGTTGTAATGATGGAACACAACACCTTTTCTGTTGATCAATTCTGGCCGTTTTAATTGAATTACTTGCTTCAATCTCGTTAATTGTTGACAGTAGAGGACAGAGTCAATCGTTTGACCACGTTGTAGAAGCTCATAATAAACAATTCCCTTCCAATCCCACCAGACGCACAGCATAAACTTTCTTGGGGTCAATCCTGACTTTGCCACCGTTTGCGAAGCTTCACCTTGCTTCACCGTGCTTCGTCTATGATATTTTTCGCACATCATTATCGTACGTGATCCACTTTTTATCGCCCGTTATCAGTCGCTTCAGAAATGGTTCGATTTCGTTCTGTCTTAGCAGTGATTCGCAAATGAACAATAGATCAATTTAATTTTTCTCCACTAATTCATGTGGGACCCAAACATTGAACTTCTTTGTGTATCCAGCTGTCTTCAAATGGTTGATAATTATTTGTTGCTGAATGTGTAGTTCCCTACCAACGCCCACGCTGCTTATATGTATGCCGGTCTTGCTTAATTTTTTTCATGATTTCATCGACTTTTTCATTCATTGGTCGACTAGAGCGAGGTGTATATTTAACACCAAAAATATTAGATCGAAAACGAGCAAGCCACTTCGCTGCTATTTTTCTAATTACAGCACCGTCTCCATAAACTTCACAAATTTTTTCAGCAGCCTGCAATGCATTCTTAACTTTTCTATAATAGGAAAACAAAATATGACGATACTGTTTCGAATTTTCACTCGTTTTTAAACTAAGATAATTTCTCACAGAACAATGCGATCTTAATAATATCTTCTACCAATATTTAGCTTTAAATGTTATCTTTCAAACAAGCTATAGCATTGCCAGATGCAATTAATATTACCAGATATATAAAATTTTAGAGCCATCTAGCGACAATTTGTAACCGAATTTTTTCGAAAACCCAATATAAAGCGATTTAAAAAAAAGTCTAAAATTTTCAATCTTTTCTTATTAAATTAAAAAGTGTTTCTGTTATAGAAATAATTTATTTTCAAAATTGATTTTTTTTTTAATATAATTAAAACATATTCGAGATAAATAAATACAAATTAACAGTTTCTTCCATTAAAAGAAGGGTACTATTTTTTCCTTTTTTTTAGTCGAAATTACATTTTTAAAAAGGTTGTTTTGTGCTTAAAAAAAATAAAATTATATTGAAAATATAAAATTTTATAAAATTTTTAAAAAATAACAAGTTTTGTAATAATTTCATTGAGATAATGGAAATCGAATGCGGAACCTATCTGGCAGGTCGATTTTTCATATAAAACTAGTAAGAAATGATCTTCGACTGGATCGAAGTTAAAATACCCCCACGTCCGAACCAAAGTATATTCAAAGTCTTAAACAGTCAAAAAAATGTTTATTTGTAAAAACATTTTCGTCATAGTTTTAAGAGAAAATATTCTCTTTTGTTTTTTGATAAAGTCACTTTGTATGGGAGGTGGGTGTGGTTTTCACTCGATTTGGTTGAATTTCATACACAAAGTACAAGTTATATATCAAAGTTCATATGCAAAATTTCAAGTCCATATATTAAGTTTTGGAGAATTTAAAGAAATTTTACATTTTTGGTAAAGTCACTTTGTATGGGAGGTAGGCGTGGTTTTCATCCGATTTGGTTGAATTTCATACTCATAGTGTATATTATATATCAAAGATCATACGCCGTTTTACCGTTTTGATAAAGTCACTTTGTATGGGAGGTAGGTGTGGTTATGATCCGATTTGGCTCATTTTCGAACTTGACCTTTATTTTTTAGATAAAAGCTTAAATATCGAGTTTCATGATGATAGCTTCAAAATTACGGCTGTAATCGTGACGACAGACAGACAGACGGACAGACAGACGGACATAGCTAAATCGACTCGGGTGGTGATGCTGATCAATAATATATATACTTTTCTATACCTACCACGCCTCCTTATGGGCGTTACAAACGGAGTGACAAAATTAATATTCCCCGTTTACGTCTTTTAAACGTAGGGGTATAAAAATGTGTGCAAAATTTGATGTGTGCCAATGACGGCATTCAGTTGATGTGTCCATATGCTCAGCAATCTGGTGCAGTTTCACTCGCAACGATTCCTTACGTTATATCTTCAACGAAAAACAAAAAAAAACAGTCACGAGTCACAAGTTTAACAAGAGCATTATGGGGAACTTCTCCACTCAAGAAACCCTATTAAATTAGAAGAAATAGGGTGAGAAATTCACTTTTTTTCCATCTTCAGAGTTGCTTGCTTTGGATGGGTATCAAGAAAGAACTATGTCACCCAGTTCAGTCTGAAAATTTAAATGCGTTCTAGTTAAGGGATGGTACATCCCTTATGTAATATAAGATTTACGATTGTGGCGCCATGTGCTTTATTTTTCAGAGACTTTTTCCTAATTTCCTAATAAGATAAGTGCAGCATGATATTTATTTACTTCTGTAAAAATAGATTGAGTCGCACTTTGATTGAATTGAGTTTCAAGTATGTATTTCAAAGTCTTATATTTAAGCCCCTGAGTTCTTACTTAATGTTCCAAACACTTTTCAAAATTGTTGTGTTCTATTATATTATTGTACTTTATGTGTTCTATTCGATATATTCTATAAAAATATTTAGACCTTCTTAAAGCTCTTTATTACATAGTTAATCATTTCTTTACTACTGAAGTATCTCCAATTTTTCCTTTATTTCCAGTGTTTTTAACTTCGTAATTATGTCACAGTAAATTAACTAAATTAAAGTTATAATTAAATAGATTTCACGACAGAACAAAAACCCAAGATTTTAAAAGCGGCCACTGTCAGCAGTTTCTTCGCCTTAAAGTTAATCATTCCCAATATAGCAGTAATAAAGTTAAAAATCATTTCGCTAACTATGCTCAATTTTCCACCCATTAAACATCTTTATAGCCGACTTTACTAAATCCGCTAAATTATACCCTCTTGTAAGCAATGAATTTAGCAGCTTTTACTGTGCACCATGCACGAAAACATAAAAACCTAAATGTTGCCTTTTAACTACAAAACAAGCTTAACAACAGGCAACTTCCTTTCGTCCATTTTGTAGTTCCTTGTTGTTTTTTTTTTACACGCACCCTTTTGTGCTTAGCATTTAATGCCAAACGATTTGCTTTGTGGCTGAACACCTTTTGGCTACAATGTGTCAGCACTTTGTTAGCTCTGGCCAACTTGCTGTTGCATGTCATATCAGAAGCAACAAAGTAAACAGCTTTCGAGCAGCCTCCCAAGCCCCTCTTTAGCTTACCTATGTATAAATTTTCTAGTTTTATTTTAAAATAAGGCTCAAAAGGAATGACTTAATTATAGCGAAGCAAACATTAACATGAAATTGTTGTTTTAAATTAAGAGACGATGCAAGGTATGTTTCATTTATTTCAACTCCGACAAAAAAAAAAAACAGAATGGGTAAAATATCTAAATTCAATGAATATAAAACAGCCCTTCATGTCTAGGTCACACGGAAGTTGCAAAGAGAAAAGTTTTAATGATGATTGCAACTTTTTACTTTCTTTCTTATATTTTAATTTTTAAAGTGTGGCAAGACTGAATTTACTAAAACCCACACATAATTATATAACAGTTTGAACACAGATTTAAATATTCAAATTAGATATTTAAAGCTTTCAAAATCCTTTAAACATTTTTTTAATGCAAAACTCATCTAGAAAGATCTTGACTCTACCAAAAGATTTTGCACGACTTAGCGCAACGTAAAGTTGTATGTGTGAAAAAACGGGATTGGGCAAGTATATAACAACTTTGACTAATGACTGACCTTGGCTTTTGTTTATAGTTATTGCAAATGCAAGTGCTATTGGAAACTGCAACCTTTTCATCTTAATTAGGAGTACAGTTGCACATAGTACAAATGGAGATAGTTTTATTTTTGGGCCTTTAAAGTTGAAAGTTAAGTTTGAAGTTGAAACTTAGCAGTCAAATGAATTTAGGTGAAGACACATCAGCATCAGTATTCCATTACATTCCCAAGTGCTTCGTTTCCACTTCACCTTTACGTCTTCTCACAAACTCGTTTTTAGCATTTAAAATTTGAAAATATGACTCATCAGACAAGCATACTTGAAATAGGGTTTTAATGATATTAAGTGAGCAAAAGAAGTATTTTATGTCGACAGATAATGCTGAATTGGTTAAACTGACTGGTTAACAACTTATCCTCTTTCATTTGGTAACTGTCCAGTTTTTATGGATTTTAGCCCACTTTAACCGCTTTTTAGCCATAGATGGCGTAAGGAGTGTTTTTTTTTTTGCAGGTCGTCGAGATGAGACGTCGTGCAGTTTTTGAGGAAATCTTGATTCCTGATTCAGTTATACTATCAGCAATTTTTCTTAGAGGTTTTTCCAATTTTCAATGCATATGTCACGAATTTTTCTCACTTCTCAAGCTGTTGTCAGTCTTATTCGTCTACAATTCCCAGCTCGAGAGGCCTTTAAGGGCCTACTAAAGTTTTCTAATAGAAAAAAACCCTGTATTAAAAGTATATAAACAGTACGTTTCCAAGCTACTGTTTATTTTAAGTAAATTTTTTTTTTGCATTATAATTATAAATGTTTTGAAGATAAGTTTTTGAATTTTTGGATAACAAATATTAAAGCATACAGCAGGAATCCGTAGTTTAGTGGTGGACAAATATTAAATATGCGGTGGACACAATTTTTCAGAGCTCGTTTTTCTAAAAAAAAAAAAAAATACAAATGATTAAGGTTCTGCTGAAGCTTTCTGAGCTTTTGATCGAAGATTTTAGAAAAATGTTGATTTTCACCAAAATGGTAGGTAAAAAACTGATTTTTGACTAAAAAAGTAATGTTTTTTTAGGTTATAAAAAAAAAGAGTATTTTTCTAAAATAAAAATCGAATGATCAAAAGTACCGGTCATATTTGCTTAACAAGTGAAATAAGTTTGGTAGCGATCCTTGGCATAGTTTTCGAGTAATGCTGTCCACCGGTTTTAAACTGGCTATTCGAGAAAAATGCGTTTAAATTTTTAAAAGTAGTTTATTTAGGTATACATTGATTTTTTTTTCAACTTAAATAGAATTATCTATTCCAGGACCATACGAGATACCCTCATCATCAATTGTTGAGTCTAAAATTTTAATTTGCCACTGTCTTCTCAGGATTCTTCCCTCGCGCGTGGCTTCCTGTGCATTTTAGTTTGCGAGAATAATACGCGTGGAATCGACGTTTTTATTAAATGTATGACAGTTTTTGCCACAACTGATGCCAATTGCCACATTGCGTCCGCAGAATTTTTTGTCAGGGAGAGAAATTCTCATTAGTACTGTTGTTTTTATGAGTTATAAAATTGTGGCATTTTTATGTTTACTTAATTTTTTTATGGCGTCCGTGGCGTAGTTGGTTAAAGTGCGTGGCCGCTATGTCAACGAACTTTGGAAACCCAGGTTCGAATCCCAGCAGCGACAGAAAATTATTTGAATTTTTCTGTACAGCCGCCACCTCTCTGCAGACAATGGCAAACCTCAGAGAGTAATCAAAATGCCATGTAAAGTTTCTTGAGAATAAGAACATTTCGTTCATCGCCGTTCGGAGTCGGCGTTAAGCCTGAAGGTCCATTTCTCGGTCAATTGTGTACAAACTTAATAACACGCACAACACAATTGGTCATAAGAAGCTAGGTCAAAGTCCTTTCAAGGGCTGAAATGGCCAGTTATTTATTTTTTTTTTTTTTTTCTTAATTTTTTTATAATTCTTTTATAATTCTTAAAAAACATATTTTTTAAGAATTATATAAAGAGCTTTATGCCAAATAATTCATGAAGCAACAGGTTGCTACAACAACAAAGTTCTTTGCAGAACAAACCAAGCTGACTAGACCATGGTTTCGTGAAGTTGATATCTTCGATGTTCTAAGGTCTTTTGCATAAACCATGTCTAAAGTTGTATATCTGTTTGGAAAGTCTAGAGAAGGTGCTATTTAACATATTTTGTGTACACTTTTAAACATTAGAAAGTTATTAATTAAAAAAAAAAAACAAAATCCAAACGCTTCACTTCTTCAAACTTTTTATGACGAGCGTGATGTTTGCAATCAAAAATAATTGCATATGCGACTTTATCTTGATGCAGAGGAAGTAACAGTAAAATTGCTTCTGATTACTGTGCAAATAACAAAAGAGATAAGTTTTTCTAAAAAAATTGCAACAAAAGTGTGTTTTTTATAATAAATAACAAATTTTTAAAAGTGGCTCTAATAATTTGGCCACCCACTGTATATTCTATTTAGTCCTTAGCAAATAAGCAAATCCAAACTGTTGACAAAATGGCGCTAACTAATACCATGAGCTCACTATCAAATCATAGACATAATATTATTAAAATTAAAAAATAAAACCCTAACTCGAAAAAATTCTTAAATAGATAGGGATTTATTTGATGCCGCTTAAGCTTATCCAATAACAAACACAAACAAAACCCTTACATTTATAAGTATTCTTAAAACATGTATCTATGTTTGTATCTATGCTCTTCATCTGCACTAAATATTTTGTCCCTTAATGATAAAGTTAACCCCCCCTCTAACATTTATATAAATTTGATCCTATCGCTCGTATTTTAATTTCTCCATTAAACTGCTTTCTTTTGTTCTTCTTCTTCTTCTTTTTATTTTCATTTTCCATTACTTGCAATGTTGTATTTGCTGCATATTTGTGTATCCTGCATCCTGTAACCAACAACAACAACAACTACAACAACAACATCAACAACTACAACAACAACAAACAACAACCAACACCACCAACCACCACCACCACCACCAACTACCAAAAATAAAATGGCAACCGTAACAAACACAAAACAATAACAAATAAAAAAAATTAACTAAATTTGCATGCAAAAAACCTACCAACTGCACAAAAAAAAAATAAAAAATAAAAATAAAATTTAAACTAACAAATAAAACAACTCATACTCACAAAAAAAAATACATTTTAATTTTGCAACCAAATAAAAACCACAAAATTTAAAATACAAATAACAAAAATATCACAATAACAACAAACTTCCAACAGTTGGTCTCATTTCAACTCCAACCAATTTTTGTCAATTTAAAGAACCCCCACTATTGGGACCCGGCGCTGGTTTCCCACCGTTTGGACCACCAGAATTTCATCCCACCACGCCAGAGAACTGGAAGGGCGCACCCATACATCCGACTGGCTTAATGAAGGAACCACCAGTGGTGCCCGGTCGCAATGGGCCGGTGACATTCGCCGCACAAGGACAAGGACAGGTGAGTGCTCAAAATAATTTCCACTCTTTGAAATGTTTTCTGTTTATCTTGTATTTTTATTCGCTAGCGAGCAATATATTTTTTTACTCTTTCTTTTTGCACTGCCTCTTGCAGCACCATAAAAGCTCACTCAATTTTATGTCCTTTTTTTTTGTACAGTTTTTTTTAAGCTGAGTATGCAAATAACATGTTAACATAAAATTTGAACTGGTGTTTAAAGTGTTTTCGACAAAAAAATAAAAAGGAAAAATTAAATATTCTGTGCAGAGAAGTGTTGAAGGAAAAAAATTTACGCGTTAAGGACATTTTTTGAAGTAAGGGCTTTAGTCGAAGTACCTAAATGGCACAAATTTTTGCTCAGATAAATTTCTGCTAGTTATAGGTCGACATTCCTATTTTGGGAGCTGGATTCAAATAGATCTTATATCAAAAAGGATATAAAAATCGGTGTAACGGTCTGTTAGCGGTTTTGATTTGAAAAATTAATTTTTCGCAATCAGCATTTTTCAAAAATCAGCTGTTTTTCGCCGCAAGTTTTTATCAAGCTGAAATAACTATCCAAAAGTAGGGTGCAAATTAAAGTTATCTGGGGTCACAAAGCTGTCAATAAGGAAAATTGTTAGATTCGAAAATTTTTTTAGTGGAAAAGTGTTCAAATTTCAGTCAAAATTTTGGTTAATTTTTTACACCCAAACAAAACGATCTACCTTAACCGATAGTTTAGCCATATTTTCTAAATACAGTGGCGTTGACATAAATTGTAACATTAGAAATTAAATGTTTTCTTTGCCAAATTTTCGCTGAATTTTCGAAACAAATTTTCCAGAGAGACTTTCTGACACAACAATCTATACATTATTTCTCGCAAATACATATTAACTAATGCAAATAAATTAAGTTTTAATACTTTTCGATGTCACAAGGTTACGTCTAACTTCACAGGCTTCTATACAAGTTGAAAAAGGCATTTTTACAAAATGCATCGGCTTTGCATGAACTTGTTAATCGCAGAGTGTAGGTGGTTAGATAACAGTTATGTATGTTACGACTGTAAAAGTAAAAAATGCTTGATCTAATGGAAAAAAAAATAAATTAATTACGTCATCGGGACACTGACACTTTGTGCTTTATGCTAATACAAATTTGGAAATAAATAGAAAGAATGCTCCTATATTAATAAAATTTTGTATGCTTAGTTAGTTTAAGCTATCTTAGAAATATTTAATAAATGGTTGAAATCGGTCAGTACATAGGGGTTCCTTGGAATTATATTAATATTTTAGATGATTTTGTATGGATGGTTCATACAAAAGTTGACTGATCTTAACGAAACTCAGTCAGAAAGATAGGCAATCAGAAAAATTAATCTTTACTAAAAATAGTCGCAAGCGGTTAGTCCTTGATGCATCTAAGACCTATATTAATTGGAGCGAGCAAAATTCTGTTTTAGATTTTTCCAAAAATTAAAAAAAAAAACAATGTTTGTGAATTTTTTTAAGAAACCTTAGGAATATTTTTAAATGAGGGTTTTTATACCTAAAAATATACAAATTCAAGAGTAGGCTTATTTTTTTTGTTTTCATTAAAAAAATTTAATATTAAGGTAGATACAGCACTTTTTATAGAGCGCTGTGAAATAAAGGTGAAATGCAGTGACCACGATTGCTCCTCCTAAATTCATCTAAAACAAAACTAGTAAGAAATGATCTTCGACTGGGCCGAAGTTAAAATACCTCCACGGACGAACCAAATACCAAAGGTTCAAGGTTATTACCTTAAAAAAAAAATCTACTTATTTTAGCTATTGTTTTAGTAAATATCTATCAAAATTTTCAAAATTTGCCTCTTCTGGTATATACGGGGTGATAAATAGGGTGAGCCAAATACAAGTTTTTTTAATTTAACTTTTTCCATGTATTATGGCTTTATTAGTAAGAGCAAACTTTTCCATTAATTATGGGAACACAATGTCGTTCAAATAGCTGCCTCGGCTGGCTTCGCAGTAGCGCATTCTGTCACTTCAATTTTCCAAGACCTTGTCGATGGTTTCCTGTAGCTCACGAATTGCTTTGATTATATTGGCCTTAAGTGCTTGAATCGTTTCCGGATTGTTCGTATAACATCGGTCCTTCACTGTTCCCCACAAAAAATAAATATCCAAAGGGGTCAAATCGCAGCTCCGAAGCGGCCAATTGACATCGCCTAGACGACTGATAAGACGCAAAAAATCGATTGTGGCATGGGCTGTGTGGCATGATGCGCCATCCTACATGAACCAGAGGTCGTCTAAATTCATGTCTCAAATTTCAGTAAAAAAAGTCGGTTAACATGGCTCTGTAACGCCCACCGTTAACCGAAACGTTGTTCCCAACCTCATTTTCGAAGAAAAATGGTCCAATGATGCCACCACTCCACAATCCGCACCAAACGGTCACTCTCTGTGGATGCATCAACTTCTCGACAATAACATGTGGGTTTTCCGAGCCCCAGATGCGGCAATTTTATTTTTTAACGTCACTGACATTTGTTAACGTTACGTTAAGCCACTGAGATGAAAATGTGCCTCGTCAGAAAAGATGATTTTTCGCCCAAAATCGTTTTCCAATTCAAGTTGCTATATGGTCCAAACTTCAAAGCGATAACAAAGCGGATGGTTATGCGCCTTCAATTGCTGAGTCAATTGGACCTTTGTAAGCGGATAATCCGAGATCTTTGTGCAAAATTCTCCTCAGGCTAGTGCGTAAAATGTTAAGATCTATGGCGAGTTGATGTTCGTGAATTAAGTCTCACACTCTCGGCTACAGAAGCCACATTCTCGTCTTCGTATCGTAGACGGGAACTATCAGTGTTTTTCACTAGCATACCAGTCTCATGAACTTTTTCCACAAGCTTGCGTAAAGCAGACGCGGTGGGTGCTTCATAACGTACTGTTTGGGCTACTAAGCATTCACTTTGGATATAAGTTTCCAATATTTCCCAGCGTAAAGTGACTCATTTTTTTCCGCGGAGGTATGATATTGACTTTATGTCAAAATTTCGAGCGGGATACAGCTGTCGGTGTCAAAATAACCTATGCTTTAAAAATAAACCACTAGATGGCCTACCCTATATAAACAAAGACAAATGTTATAAAACAAAAGTAATGGACTCGTAGATGGTAAGAAAGGATTGTGAAAACAAAAAAAAAAAAAAAAACAAACAAACAAAAAAAAAACTAGGACGTCTTCGGGTCGCGCACGTAGCCAACATAGAAAGAAAATCCAACATTGTTACATGGAATTATTACTCGCTCAGTATTGATTAAACGCTAAATTTTAATGTATTTCAGCAAGGTTAGGTCTTTCACCTCATCCAAAAAAAAAAAACAAATAAAAAAAATCTAAAAACAAAATAAAAAAATAAAATAAAATATATATATTTTAAGCGTTATGGAAGTGTTTATTTCAGTAGAGAACATGGATAACTTATTTTCAACAGTGCACGCAAAGAAATTTTTCGTTTATCACAACTGATAATTTAGCCAACTATACTTTGTTTGCGAGCTGTATTTGCCACAAACGAATATTCAGTTGTCAACTTGAAAATATATCTTATATATATATATATATATATATATATATACATATATACCGCAAGCTTTCTCCGTCAGTATAATTTATTTTATTAATTGTCTTTCCCCCTATGTCCGTCCGTCTTCTTATGGATTGTACTCATCGCACCTCTGTTGTTATCTCCGTCCGCGTATTAAGTAAATTACCGATCTGATTATATAGAACAGTTTGTCCATAAAGTAACTCTGAATTATATGCGTTGTGTTTATACAACGAAGGGAAAAACAAATGAAGTTTTCAGTTGGGAAGAATAAATTTTTCAATTGCTGCGATTTAAAAATTACTCGCGCCTATGACAAACGAAATTAATTTCCTGCAACTAAATGACGTGTTTCTCGCAACTGATTATTATTATGACAACTGTTGAAACGTTTGCAAATAACGATCTCAAGCACGACAAACGAAGATCGTTTGCGGCAAACTGGCGGTAAACGTTGTTTTTTCTTGGCGTGTAGGAGATAAATCTGAGGAACAAAGTATCATTCCAGCGAGTTAAGAGTTTATCATGAAACAGAGCTCATGAATCAATAGTAATAAGGTCATGGTTAGAAAGCACTTAAAATCGACATTGTGTTTTTATGAAAAGTACAAAAATTTAATCTTGATCTTAGAGAAATATATTCGATTTATCAGATACTACAAAATACTCGAGAAGACTGGTGTAATCACTAGAAAAGAAACGCTTGGGCATGTCATCGTTAACAATTGACAGACCATCTGTTGAAACATTATCATGCGTTGATTTTGTAAGAAAATCGTTTAAAACTAGGACTAAAACACCGTACAAAATATTTTCCGGAATACGCAATTGTTTATACTATATTCTTAATTGTAGCCATTGAAGAGTTGAGCTCTTAGTCATGACAGTAAATCTTGTAATACATGCATAATAAATTTTCCAAGGATGAGGTTTTATCCATTTCATATTTGTATTCAGTTTGAATTTAATAACATTTCCTTTTAATAGCATTATTTAACACTCCGGTTTTGATGTTGTAAAAGTAAAGTAGTGTCTTAAAAATTTTTTTGTTAAACCCTTTCAACTCCAAATTAGCCCTGGCTGTGCCAAACATCCGAAACTTCGTAGAGGATCAGTTTTTGACGTAATAAGCTAAGTATGAAGTTTGAAAGCCGTATTGCTTTCCTAATGAATACTATAAAAATGTTTACAAAAATTTAAAAAAATTCTGCGCAGTAAATATCACATATTTCTTCTAACTAAAAATATAAATGAGATCTCTTACATTCGTACTTTTACATTTAATTGCTTTTAGCTTTAGAAAATTTTCGGATATATTTAAAAATATAATTTTTTAATTTGCTCTTTTTTTAAAGTCGCGTAGTAGCGTGGTCGCGCACATGAGTTGACTCGGAATAACTTTGGAAAGCATGTTATAAAAATTAATTTTCGTATTCTTGATTTTTTTCGTCTTATTCACCACATTTCAATCAATCATTAAAAATTTATTGAAAAAAATCGTAGGATCCCAAACTAGAAACGGAGCCACAAGACCAGAAGTTGCCCACAGGAACTTTGGGGCTTAAAGGGTTAAAGTGACTGTAGAGAATACGTCTTTGTTATATTCTACACGTTTTACACATGCTATCATAGCTCCTTTATCTAAAAAAAAAAAACAAAAATTAAACCAAAAGAAACTCAGTTACCGCCAGTTAAAATTGTTTCAAACTATTTTCAAGCAAATCTTCAGAATCATTTGAGGCATGTGCCACATAAGCTATAAAAGTATTCGCAGAGAAACCAGAAACACGGTTAAAACCGTTAAAGACAAGTATAAAATTAAGTAGGTAAACGTTTCGAGAAATCACGAACACCAGTTTATTTGAATTTCAAAATATTAAATTCTTTCTCTGAAAATTTCATTTACTTAGAACTTGACAAAATGTTTTTCAAAATATAACTTGTTTAAAAATCGAGAAACTAAATTTTCATTAAAAACTCGCTGAATAATTTTTTGTTGACCTAATAAACAGAGGGACGCTCTTAAATAACCAATAAGTTTTGATTATTTCCAGTTTAAATTTGTTTTTTTCAATTTCATGCATTAGCCTGCATCTACTTTATTCTTATTTACTTTTGATTTTTATTGAGTTTATTGCCCTTTAACTAATATTTAAAACATATTTTTAACATATCAATCATTTCTTTTTCCAAAAAAGGGTGCCGTTATGATGGTCTACGGCTTGGAACACGACACATCAAACACAGATAAACTCTTCAATTTGGTCTGTTTATATGGAAATGTTGCCAGGGTGAGTACAAATACATTAAGCAAAAGCACAAAAAGTATTACCTTTTTTTTTAAAATTTTCTGAAATTTTGTGAAAGCCTTTTAGGCTTTCAATTTCTTATAAATATGCATTAAGTAAATATATTCAATTCATAAATATTATTCATTTTGAAATAATTGCATTTCTTCCTAATTTTCCAGTATTTTAATTGCAAGAACATTTTATGAAACAAAATAAAAAAAAAATTGAAATAATATTCATACATTTGTATGAAAAGTATAATTAGACAAAAAAATTTTTCGAATTGGTGCAAAATTTGATTGGAAAATAGTCGCAATATGTGTCTTTGTCATTCCGATTTTTTAAAATAATGTGACATATCATGTTCTGGCAATAAATCCCTCAATTGATTTTCAAAAATTTATTATTCTCCTCCAAACAATAACTTGACTTAATTCTCTATCTCTAAAAGCGCATTTTCAAAGCAATGATTAAATAAAACAAGAATTCTTATCACCTCTAGCCACCCCTGCGTATGAGTAACATTAATTTTTGTTCGAACTCAACAAAAATGTTGAACATTGATTGTAACGATTTGCACGTTCTTCCCACAGTCAGAAAATGAATTGACTGCATTTCAAATTTAACTGACAGCACAGTAATTTAGAACGTTCTCTGGGAGAATCTTTAAAAGAGCATAAAAAGTTCTTTCTTTGCTGCAGCAGCATAAAAAAAAAAAAAACTAAAATCTACGCAATAAATACGTGATTCTACTTTAAGTCACTAAAAGGAAAGCTGATAGAAATACTTTCATTTTAAGTGATGATATTTTTATCGAACCCTTAATATAGGGGTGAAAAAAATCAAAATCAGCAACGTTCTGGCTGTTCCGTTGGCTTGCGCAGACAAACGGAAATTGATTACCCTGCTTTTACTTGAAAGCAAAAAGGTTTCATGGCTTCTTTTCACAACTTAGGGTAGGATGGCCATGTTGCTGGAATAATACATATATATATAAGTAAACTTTAGAAAAAAAAAAAAAAACAAGCACAATGCCGGTGGTATTAAAAATAAACAAAATAACTCAGCAAGCAATGCTATTTGTCAAGATGAAACTCAGCACAACGCGTTATTCTTTTCTTCCATCTTATCTTGTGGTATTGTTCAGGTGTGTATGTGTGTGAGTGTGTAGATATTTGTGATCATGGGAGTACTACTGTCATCGTGTTTGTGTGGGGATGTTACATAAAAACACAACTACTCTGATTTAATTTATTTATTGTGAGATGCTCAAGAATGCTGCAAGTATGAGTTCGCATTTTAGGGGTTCAATACAACGCTTGCAGTCAATGTGCTGTTGATGTGCTAGTGCGGGGGAATTTGGCGAATGCTTGTTTTTATTGACACTGCTTTGCGGTATTTTTTCATACCCAAGCAATGACTATTTTTTGCTTATCTTACCCAAGAATGATGAAACATAAATAAATTTTTTGCAACAATGATGCGATTCCTTGATATAAATATACTTTTCAATTTCGCTTGTTTATATTGTTACTCAAAAATTACGATTGGATTAATAACAGAGTTGATAGCCGAATCAAAAGCAGATATTTGAGATATTAAAGCACCATAAAAAAGAAATAAAGAAAGAATATGTGCAGGTTTAAATGGGAAGCTATGAGGTTGTGATATTGAGGCTTAATCACCATAAACATTGGCTGTTTGCAAATGTTCAAAATTGAATTGAGAATGAAATCCGAGACAATTCCCGCTACAGTTTGCTTAAATTCATTTGCGTTGTCAAAATTCAAGTTTTGAGGAGTCGTAGTAGTAGTATTAGAACCAGGCTACTTATAAATGGTGTTTTTTTTTAGCTACATGAGAAGTTTCGGTGGTTGTTGTCTATGGTTTGACAGTTAGGAATGTCAAACTGTGTTGACATTTCTGTTCAGTAAGATTTGGCAATTCATCATGAATCGTTTAACGCCAGAACAACACTTCCAAAATGTGGAAATTTACTTTGAAGACAATAAATCTGTTTGCGAAGTTCAAAGAGCACTTTACCGAAGAATTGTGTTTAATGATGAAGCTCATTTTTGGTTAAATCGATTCATCAATAAGCAAAATTGGAGTATATGGAGCGGAGGGAATCCTCAAGCCATTAACAAATCATCATTAAATAAAAATAAATAACTGGCCATTTCAGCCCTTGAAAGGACTTTCACCTAGCTTCTTATGATTAATTGTGTTGTGCGTGGTATTAAGTTTGTACACAATTGACCGAGAAAGGGACCTACATGTTTAACGCCAACTCCGAACGGCGATGAACAGAATTGTTCTTATTCTCAAGAAGCTTTGCATGGCATTTGATTACTCTCTGAGGTTTGCCATTGTCTGCAGAGAGGTGGCGGCCGTACTGAAAAATTATTTTAATTCAAATAATTTTCTGTCGCTGCTGGGGTTCGAACCTGGGTCTCCAAGTTCTTTGACATAGCGGCCACGCACTTTAACCAACTACGCCACGGACGCCACCATCATCATTAGATCCATTAAAATTGACTGTTTGGTGCGGTTAACACGCTGGCGGCATCATCGCTGCTTATTTCTTTTGAAATGAGGAAGGAGCCGCCGTTACGGTGAATGGCGAGCGCTATCAAGTCATGCTGACTGACTTTTTTGTTTCCAAAAATTAATCAGCAAAACATCGACGACATTTCGTTCCAACAAGACGGCGCAATTTGTAATATAGCGCGCTTAACCATTAATTTATTGCAAAATCACATTGATGACAACTTTATTTCCAGAAGTAGTCCTGTTAACTGGCCCCCTCATTCGTGTGACTTAACGCCTCTTGATTACTTTTTATGGAGCTATGTTTAGTCTTTGGTTTATGTCGATAAACTAGCAACTCTTGAAGCATTGGAATCCAATATTCAAGCCATCATTGACGCCATACGGGCAGATTATTGGAAAAAGTAATGAAAAGTTGGACTGATCAAATGGACTATGTAACTCGTAGCCGCGGCAGACATATGCCGGAAATCATATTAAAACAATAAATACCATGCAATTATCTACCATATTATAATAGTAAAAAATTCATTCCAACAATATTTCTGTCTTGTATTATTATTTAAAGTTCTCAAGCTCTTAAAAAAACACCCTCTACTAAAATTCAAAAACTAAGTAATTAGAAATTTTCCCGGCTATTATTTTTTGAGATCATAAGAGACCATTTAAAAAAAACAAAAAAGAAACAAAATCATTTTTTCGAAAGTTTTAGAGGGGCCCAACCTTTTTAAGCTACCATAAACTATAAAAAATAAATATCATTAAACAACCTAGCTACCCTTCTTAAGCGGCCCAACTACCATAAAAAATTACATTAACAAATAATTTTTAAAAATCCCTTTAGATTTGAATACAAACGTAAGTGTGCCTAAAGGCATTGTTATGCAGTAGATGGTTAAACCCAAATTTTTTTGATGTTAGAGAGGAATGAGTGTCCTACCGCACGAGTGAAGTACTTGTGAACAGTGTTGCCAGTTTAGCCTTTTTGAGGCTAGATCTAGTCTTTTTTACGGTCGTCTAGCCTCAAAAAATACCATCTAGCCTCTAGCCTTTTTTTAGCCTTTTATTGTTTCGTTTTAGCCTTTTCTAGCCTTTTTGGATATATTGCTTAAGATGTATGAACCAGAGGTCTAAATGAATGGATTCATTTGTTGTTTCAAGTTCCTTTAATTTTTCAACTTCCTGCAAGTCGAGGCAGAGAAAAAACAAGTTTGCACGAATCATGGGCAGCAAGAATTAAGTCGCCAAATGTAGAAAACTGGAAACGTAGAAACTTGAAATATAAGGGAAACGTAATTATTTTGCCTACAAATCCTTTATTTTCAAGTCTGTTTACGAAACTCGAGGAAATAACTTCGTGTCGTCAGTGCAAACTTCATTTCTCGAGTTAAGAATACAGTTTAACTTTAAAGAATTGGATTGAAGTATGTTTGTGTTCTTTTTGTTGTTTTTTATTTCCTGCACCTGAACAGGGAAGCTTTAAGTAGGGCCGGAGAGGGTTAGTATGTATGACCGACCCCCATTATTTTTGCAAAAGGAACATTTTTCCCTTGGGGACCTATTCCCTCCGACCACTCCGTACTGGTTAACTGTGTCACTTTGTATAGAAAAGTCTAAGTAGACGCTCGTCGGTGGCTTTCTACTTCATCGCAGTCGCTTAAACTTGAAAAGTAGAAAGCTAGATTTTTTTCTACCAATTAATGTAGGGTAGAAACAAAATAGAATCAAGTCTGACTTATGATTTGTTTTTCAGAAGCTAGTGGTAGCTTGTAGGGTAGAAAGATATCAAGTTTCTACAAGTCAAGTCAAAACTTGATTTTTTTTCAAGTTACTTGATTTTCAATTGACTTGTTGCAGATTTCTATTATGGACCCAGTGCAACCCTGTGCTCTAAAAATAATATATTTGGCAGCACTTCATAAATGAAACGTTCTTTCAGCTGGAAATGGAAAAAACAAATATTCATTGCAATTTTGGTTTCCATTTACAAGATATATCAATTTTCTTTTTCAAGTTTCTAAATTCATATATGAAATTAGTTAGAAAATAGGTGATTCTAATGATGAAACTGAAAACACTTTCAGCTCCAGCAATGGGGCTACGTCTGATTAATGGAATTTGAGGAGCTGAGTGCAAGCAAGAAAAATCTGAAAAACTCGAAAAAATACGGTTTTTACACTTATTATATAAAATATATTTGAGCTTGAAAGACTGAATTCAATTTTAATCAATTTCAAATATGTTTTGTTCTTGGTATTGTTTTATACCATATTCATATTGTATGTAAATACATAAATACGTACGTATATTCACAGAGTAAAAAATAATGTAAACAAAGCTAGCCTTTTTTTAGCCCATTTTTAAATCCCATTTAGCCTTTTTCCCCAAAAATTTCTGGCCACACTGCTTGTGAATTCCTGTTATTTTATAAAACCATATGTTTTACGCAGAATTCCTCACGTCCCTTCACGCAGGACACCTTCACAATCTAAAACTTTTTAACAAAAAAAAAAACCCGACTTCAAAATCACTACAAAGTAAAAAATAATTTTAAATAACTTTTCCCATTCATTTCTTGGTCATATTTTAAAAGCTATTTATACGTGTTGTAATATTGGAAATCTTATCATTTTCATTTTTTCTATTATGTTTTATTATCATCAATATACTAATTGCTTTATGTACATAAAAGCTTTGAAGTCGGCGCTTATCTTACTATGTCGAAATCTTTTTATTTTAATTTTTTCTAATTTGTTTTATCATAAAAATATTATTAACTTTATGAATATAAAAGCTTCTTAGCGATTTTTTTCTTTCAATTGGCAATTTTTGAGTACGCTGAATGTAGCCAAAGCGTTCCATGCATTATTTGTGCAGCTGTTACACACTATGTCATATTCAATATGAGCTTTACAAGCTCACCCAAACCAGTTTAGTGAGAATTTTAATGTGTACAAAGCTTTTAAAATTACTACAGTGTCACCAAGGCACCAAATAGTGCACGGATGGTAAAAGGTCATGATTGTGTGTCAAAGATGAGCGCCGACTTCAAAGCTTTTATGTTCATAAAGCAATTAATATATTGATAATAAAACAAAATAAAAAAAATGAAAATGATAAGATTTCCAATATTACAACACGTATAAATAGCTTTTAAAATATGACCAAGAAATGAATGGGAAAAGTTATTTAAAATTATTTTTTACTTTGTAGTGATTTTGAAGTCGGGTTTTTTTTTTTGTTAAAAAGTTTTTATTTCTTCCTTTTTAGATAATATGAAATATTTTATGCAATAGTATTTATTCTTGAGGAAAATTTTAAACATGAAACTTTGTTCTTAACAAATTTGATTTATTATTTCCTGAAAGTTTGTGGGGTATTTTCCATTTCTGCTTCTTTACAATTTGTAGTGCCACGCCCTTTCTCTGATCCCGCCTAATTTATTTACCGTACCATATAATGATTCTACCTACCCCTATGCCAAATTTCAGTTTCCAAGTATCAATATTAACCGTAATATAGTACTTTCCTTAAAGTGACACATCCTGTGTACAATCCCGCTCACTTTTTTAATGATTCTACCTACTTATCTACCTGCATACCAAATATTAATACGCTAGTGTCAATATTAACTAAGATATAGTATTTTTATAATATTGACACGCCCCTTTAATGAATAACGCCCACTTTTTTGGCCGTAATTTGCAGTATCTGTACCTACCCATGTACTACATTACAACACCCTAGTGTCAATATTATTCGATATATAGTGTGTTTCTAATATTGCCACACCCATTTGTTGAATAACGCCCACTTTATTTACAGTGATTTTTAAAAATTGTGTCTACTCCTGTACTAAATTTCAGTACTCTTGTGTCAATACTATTCGAGATACAGTGTTTTTCCAATATTGCCACACCCCTTTGTCAAATAACGCCCACTTTATTAACTGTTATTTGTAATAACTATGGCTACCCATGTACTAAATTTCAGCACCCTAGTGTCAATATTATTCGATATATAGTGTGTTTCTAATATTGCCACACCCCTTTGTCGAATAACGCCCACTTTATTTACAGTAATTTTCAAAAATTGTGTCTACCCCTGTACTAAATTTCAGTACCCTAGTGTCAATAGTATTTGAGATACAGTGTTTTTCCAATATTGCCACACCCCTTTGTCAGACAACGCCCACTTTATTGACTGTAATTTGTAATAGCTATGCCTACCCACGCACTAAATTTCAGCACCCTAGTGTGAATATTATTCGATATATAGTGTGTTTCTAATATTGCCACACCCCTTTGTCGAATAACGCCCACTTTCTTTACAGTAGTTTTTTAAAATTATGTCTTCCCCTGTACTAAATTTCAGTACCCTAGTGTCAATACTATTTGAGATACAGTGTTTTTTTAATATGACCACACCCCTTTTTCAAATAACGCCCACTTTATTGATCGTAATTTGTAATAATTGTGTCTACCCCAGTGTTTTTACTGTAAATTTCAGTACCCTAGTGTCAATATTAACTGAAATACAGTGTTTTTCTTATATTGACACGCCCCTTTGTCGAATATCGCCCACTTTTTTAAAAAAAGACCTCCGCGTTCATGATATATATCTGTTGACAAAAAATTACGGAAATCGGGCAATTGCTTTAGGAGTTATCGATGTACATACATTAAAAAAAAAAAAAAAAAAAAAAAAAAAAAAAAAAAAAAAAGCGCGGACAAACCAACGAAATTGAGAACCTCCTCCTTTTTGAAGTCGGTTAAAAATGTGCCCGTATCAGTCGGACAGACAGAATGCGCCTAAGTACTAAAACATACCCCCTGTTGGCAAATATAAATTTCCACTAAGCTCATTGTTGGCTTTTCAGCGGAATTGAAAATTACATAAAATTAAATAAAATAGAAATTAAATAACAAAGAAATTAAATAAAAAATACATTAAAACAAAAACACATTCAAATTGAATTATTTTTGTGATCATGTAAATAAACATCATTGAACAGAAGCACATTTTGAATAAAACGAAGCAGTACAAGATAACACCCAAATTTCTTTACTAGTCGATTATAAATATTTATTATTGTTGTCATTCGGCTTGCGGCCAATGTCCAATGTCCCAAGAACCTCCGTGGAAAAGAAATAAAACTCTCAAACACCAAACCAAACTTCAAACGTAACGCAGATATATAAATGTTTATTGTACAAGCATAATATATACATATACATATATTCGGGTCACTAAAATTTGGGAACACCGAGCTAAAGTTAATTTTTGGATATCAGCCATTCCAAATTAAACGCATCAAAAAAACGTACATTACGGGTTGACCACCTCCGATTTTGCTCAAACTTTCAGAATTGAATCTTCTCATGAAATAAAAACACTAATTTGAGTAAAAAAATGTTTACATTTTTTTTCAAGTTTTTACGTAACATTCAAATTTCGTCAAAATGGGAGAAAATGTGAAATTACCTTATTCTTGAAAAATCATATATTCAACAAAACTATTTTGATTTTTACGTTTGAGGTATTTTCGAAAAGACAATAAATAGTTGTTTTTTTTTTAAATATAAAAAAAACAAAATTATTTTTTTAAGTTTCTTAACTTCAAGGTCAAATTTTAGAAGTCATAAAAATACGATTTTTCCCCACTTTAAAAATTGAAAAAAAATATTTTCAAGAAGTTCATTTTGTTACCTTTCTATCTGCCAAAAATCATGAGGGTGTTATTTTTCTTTCTATTTTATTAATTTATTTAATATTTTTTAAAACGACCACCTACTTCCATACAACCATACTAAGTACATTAGACTGACATATTTCTTCATATCTCTGGTGTTTACAGCCGGATTTTAGAGTTTGGTACATCAATGTTTTTGTCTCAAGGAGACCAATATGACCTCTATAGAGGTCATTGGCCTCAGGCGCACGGTTCTAGTACTTACTTTCCAGAGGTATTGTATGATATTTCTATGTAATATCATTTTCCGTTTTAAGACATCCACCGAGTCACAAATTAATCAAGTTTAATTTAAAATTGAAATCGCTACACATACATCGGAAGGGGTCGTGAAGGGAATAATTGGAAGTGCACTGACCCAACTTAAAAAGCTCCAGCTTCTAGGGATGCTAAAGTTTAGAGATGAGAGGAGGTATTGTGAGTCAATATCGCCACAAAGTAATTTATATAAAAAGGTGACATTAAGCATAATTCTTCTGCTTCTTAAGGAACTAGGGGAAATAATTCTAAGGCGGGTTTCATATGGGGAATAATATTTGGGTTCCAACGGTGATGTCGTAAGGCAAAAAGTAAAAACTATTTTTGAACCGATTCTAATGCGTCGACGAGGACATTGTATTGTGGGTTCTATATTACGGATGCATATTCAAGAATTGGTATAACAAGAGTGGTGTATGTATAGTAATTTAGTGGTAGAGGGATCACTAAATTCTTTAGCCCATCTTTTAATGAAACCAAGGACATCTCTAGCCTTATTTACCACCATATTAACTTGAAGATTGAAACGAAGTTTTGAATCCATAATTACACCAAGATCAAGAAAACTGTAAACAATTTCAAAGTTAGTGTTATTTATAGTGTAATTTATACTATTAGGAATTATACGTGAGAATGTAATTTGCTTATATTTTTTTAAGTTTAAGTTTAAAATGTTTAAATTTCACCATTCCTCTAGTCTATCAGATTGTAAAACAGATAAATCAGATTGTAAAAGTTGTTGTTCTTCGGGTGATTGATTTGTAAGTAAGAAAAAGTTTCGCATCATCGGCGTACATTAAGACGTCACAGTGTTTTATTACTGACGGAAGGTCATTTATAAATAGTAAAAATAATGCACATTTATTAATGCCATAACCTTTCTCAACCATCAACTCACAAACGGTTAGATAAATGGATAAAAGGTTCGCAAAGATTATTTACTCAAGAAAATCGTTTCGGAAAAAGTTCAACATGTTGTAAGATTTAAATTTTTCTGAATTCTTCTTTTCTCTTAGAATTAATGAATTAATTCTCTTTCTAATTTTTGTATGAAACAATGACAGTGTTGAATCAAACTGAATACCTTTCATTTGCCTAATTAATATCGGTGTAAGTAACTTTATCAACTCAAATAAGACCAAATTGTTTCTTCAAATGTTTCTTCCTGATTTTTCTTATCAAAAAACATGTTGCGCTTGCTTTTTAAGTTTGGTAAAAAATTTATCGCTTCTTCCCTTTCTTTCCAATCGATGTGCAGCTGTTGTAGTACTCTATCAATAATACGATTATTATTGACACTTTTGATTGGTATTAAGTAAGATGAAGCACACTTATAGGATTACTAGCATTTTTCACTGTTGAAAGCAAGAAAAACATAAAGAACACGGCTGAGCAGCTCATGGCAATGGAAATTAATGATAGATGCTTTTATACGACGATACATTATTCAACTTTTTTTAGTGTGGAATATAGTTCAAAGCGGAGTATGTGGAAACTTGTTATTTCGCAATCGAACGAAACAGAAACATTCTACTTAAGAGAAATCGTAGTTTTAAGTTTAGAAGTTTATTAAATATTAGAAGTGTAATGAATCAATAAAATTATTGAATTTCTTTTAATTTCAATTTATGAAATATGAGATATTTATTTGTTTAAAATTTTAATAAGTACAGTAAGATTACAAAATATCTTTTAGCGTACAACAGTGAGACATTTATCATCAACCGAAATCAATTAAAACAAAATTTTCAGACACATGTTAAAAACCTGAGTTTTGTCTACTAAAGAGCTGCACGAATGTATTTGATACAATAAAGTGCATCGAGCATTTGATTGTCTTGTTCTCTATTTACTTTATTCTTTCAAGTATAAGCAAACATAATACAGCATTCTCTTAAAAAAAGTGCTCACTCTACAGCATTTGTTAGCCTCTCACCAAAATATGTACTTTCTCATTATTTTGAAATGATTTATATATTCGATACGATCAAATCAAGACAATCAAATCAATGCAAAAAAAAAGAGCACACCGAGTAAAAAAAATATGTTATAGAGAAATAACAACATTCGCTGTTCTTCTCTTTGCTCTGATATGAAGCTGAAAAACCTTTTAAACACAAAACAATAACAACACGCATTATTTGTGCGCAAGTTGTTGTTTTTTTTCGTTAATTTTTCGTTAACCAGTACTCAGTGTCTAGCACCGAGCATATCAACACATTTCAAATTTACTTTATATGCTTGCTTTGAAGAAGTTATCGTTTGTCTTGTTTTCGATATGCTTTATGCTCATTTGTTCTTGGTCACTAAATTGTTAGTGTTTAAATGCTGTTAAAGATGAGAGTTGAATATAGTGAGCATGCAAACAACAAACGAATGTCTTGCAAACACACGCATGCAGCTCTTTATTGTCTACTATTCTTGTAAATTGAAACCTATACGAGTGTTGCCTTTTAAGTCTTGCGCCTAACAATTAAAAAACAGTGGTTAAACAGTGAAAATGCTTTGATTGTTTTTTTAAAGTATACTTCAAGATGATCAATACACTTTTGCAGTCATTTCAACCAATTTTCGGAACAGTTTTTCCTCTCTGAACCTCCGAATCCAGGTTTTTGAAGGCTTCAACGGCCTGTTCCGGCGTAGGAAAACGCTCACCACGCATTTTTACTAAATGTGAGGGACCAAGAAGAAGTCATTGGGTGCCAAGTCCGGGACTGTTAGGCGGATGACCCATCAATTCCACGTTTTGAGTGCTCAAAAACTATTTTGTTTGAGCTGATGTGTGAAAACTCGCATGTCGTGATGAAAAATGATTTTGGTGGTTGCTTTTCCTCAATTTTCCAAAGACTTCTGGTAAAAAAATGGTTACACTAACGGTTTTTCTGAAACAACTAGCAACCATTAAAAAATGTGCTCCGTCAGATTTTGCTCACTTTGAAAGAATCAGACAGTGGATTGCTGCTTTGTTTCAGGGTGATGAGCATAGATCCATCATTTGTCACCTATGATGATCTCGTTGACGTGTTTCGAACTACTCCTGCTGTATTCTTTCAGCATTTTCTACGGGATATCCTACGGGGTCTCTAACGGAAAAAATTCTTCCTTCAAAGAGTCAAAGAGAGAACGACGGCGACGCTCGAACTCATTACACCAAAATTTTAGAGTCTCCGGATGTGGTTCTTAATCACCACAAGTCGAACTGAGTTCATCGATGCATTCCTTTTTGTCAATTCAAGTCGAAAATAGAAATCATCAGTAAAATCATCAAAAATCCCGAAAACTGTTCACAAGTAAATTTAATTTTTTCGTTGAAATACAATTTTCAAGTCATTTCCCTGCAAACATTTTCTGAATGCCTTAAAAAAATTACTCTATAAAGAGTATAACGTATGCGTATTTTATGACTAACCAATAAAAAGACCCCTAAAGGAGTCTTTGATATGATTGTAAAATGATGGCTCAGAAATAAGACTCTCAGAAGAGTATTTTTTAAGCTTGTTATGAGTGCGCAATTAAAAGACTCCTAAATCAGTCTTTTATGTGATTTTAAAATGACTGCTCATAAAAAAAACTCATAAAGAAGTCCTAAATAAGACGGTATTATGATTGTTCATAACAAAGACTCGCAAAAAGTTTATACTTATATTGCATGATATATGCGTAATTATAAAAATTTCTCATAAAAGAGTCCTATATACGAGTGTTTTATGAGAACTCGACAACCATCTTCTTAATATATAAAAACGTTGGTGCATATGTATGTCTGACCATCACGGCTGATCCTCTGTAATTTGTAATGTGATGTTAATTTGTGAGTATGTGAATATTATTTTCGAAGTGAATGCCCCAATACGTCATAATTTATCTCTCAGTCGTTCAGCGTGCAGTTGAGGAGCTTGCAGAATCGAATGAAGCCGAATCGAATATGGAAAAGTGAAATTTTTAACTTTTAATTTTTCTACAATTAGTTTTTACTTGAAATGTTTAAAAAAAATATGTTTGTCATTTTTTTTTATTTTTTAATTATAAAATATTTTAAATAAATTTTAAACTAAAAATATATTTTAATCCAAACGGATCATAATTACTTCTATGAGTTCTGAAAGAGTCTTTATTATGAGTAGTTACAGAGTCTTTATTATGAGTCTTAAACGTGTATTAAATATGAGTCTTAAAAGAGTCTTAGTTTTGAGTCCAAATTTATATGAGTTCTTAAAGAGTCTTTATTATGAATTTTTAAAGAGTCTTTATAATGAGTCTTTAAAGAGTATTAAATATGAGCCTGAAAAGAGTCTTACTTTTGAGTCCAAAATGATAAAGCAGCCATTATTATGAATCATATTTTGAAGCCCATAACCTACGAAAATGTACTCATGGAAGAGTCTTTTCTGAACACATTATGACGACAAAAACTCATTTTGTATGAGTCTTAAAAGAGTCTTTTAAGAGTCATAGTGATTGCTGGGTTTAAAGGACAAAATAAGCGCACATACACCAAAACGTTCTAAGGACGTTTATTCAACATTATCTGACATTCAAATTCATCTGGCAATGAATCTTCAATGGTATTTTCGAGACTTAAAACGCAGCTCTCGTACACATACATATATTTTTTTTTAATACAAAATCATAATATATGTATTTCTTTCAAATCCCTGAATATTTAAAAGATTAAATATTGCCTGGTAGCATTTCACACAAATTGGTTAGCAATCGCATCACTATTTATTTTTATAAGAGTACATACATATATTTGTCAAAAATAAAAACAAAAATAAAAGATACTGTTTGACCCATTAGACAGCATGAGGTAATCTATGTTCTTCTCCTTTTTATCCTCATTGGAAAAAAAAGCCAAAGGTCAAAAAATAAATAAAAAATGAAGCAAGGAACAAAGGTTAGCTTGTATGTGGGAGTGTATCTATGTGAGTACCGTGGGTGTATTTGCCTTAAGCTTACTCGAATACCAATCTTTTGGAGTGGTTGAGAATAAATTGGTAAAGTTAGAAGTTCATATGCAAAAAAAAAACTTAATAAAAATATGTCAAGAGATATAAAAATAGATATTGAGCAAAATGTATTGTGCCATAAAATTGACAATAACTCTGCCATATTAATCAGAACTTAGCTAGAATGAGAAGAATTTTATTAACGGCGTAAATTATTCATAAACAGTGAATATAGTGTTACTGTTACTTCCTGAGATACTGTGTTCGTTGTAAATGTTAAGAATTATACAGACAAAATGAATGATTGATGCGACTTAAGACAATATTTCATTGAAAATTTGAAAATATGAAATTCATCTAAAATTAATGATTGATGCGACTTAAGACAAAATTTCGCTGAAAAAATATGCTATTCCTTCAGCTTAATGTACAAAATAGTTAAAAGAACGAGTTATTTGAAAAGGGTGATCCAAGTAGAGATACTTTTTTCAATAGCCTGTTTTTGACAGATCACTTGTGAGTCGTGTCATGCTGTCATGTTATTTTTGTTTAGTATTGTTTGGCATTTCATCATGGAAAGACTTACCATCCCACGTTTTGGGCCGGTCAATTGGCCACCAAGATCGTGTGATATCACACCGTAAGACTTTTTCCTGTGGGGATATGTATGACGCGTGTCATTCGCCAGTTACCAGTCGAAATGCTCGAACGAATCATCGAAAATTGGACTCAACGGATAAACTATCTGAGACGTAGCCGCGGCCAACATTTGATAGACATTATCTTCAAAAAATAAATGCCAAAAAATGTTCTTTTAAATGATAATAAACATTCCCCATTAAAATTGAATTTTCTTTTTTTGTTTTTCTTTTAAAAGGAAAGGTGGGGAACCTCGAAATGGATCACCCTTATTGATTCGAATGTCTACTGTCTTCAACTATCGAAATTGAATGAAGAAATCAAGAAAAAACGCCATTAACTGGACAATTGCAAAGGCGTGATGTTTCAACATGATAACGCCAGATCCCACATTTCTTTGATAACCCCTCAAAAATTGGCAGAGCTCTATTGGGGAATGATGGCCACATTCACCCTATAGTCGTGACTTAGCACCATCAGATTACCATTTATTTCGCTCCCTTCAAAACCATTTGAATGGTAAAACTTTTGATTCCGATCAAGCTGTTAAAAATGAGTTTCAATGAGTTCAATGCACGAGTTCTTCGCTTCTAAAAACCAAGACTTCTTCGAATGTGGAATTTTTCAACTTGCCGAATGATGGCAAAAGATCATCCAACAAAATGGTCAATATGTCATTGATTAATGTTTGTTGTTAATATAAATAAATTTAGTTTAAAAAATATGACAAAAACGATTTAATTTTAATTTAATTATAAAATTTGATAGAAATATGCCAACAGGTAGCAGAGATACCACTGGTAGAATTTTTTATTTATTTTCGGACAGTAACAACTAATAAATAACACTTTTCAACACGAAAATAAATAACAAGGTTCTGACAACGGATTCTGATAGAGGGGACGAAAAAAGTACACGTGTATCAGCTTTTTGAAAGTTTACATATGAGTCTTATTTTAGGGGGGATTTAAGTTTTCCCCTTTTTGAACATTCTTATAGTGAATCGGCATAAGAAATCATGTTAACCTTACATTTTGGGCATAGGATATGTTCTGAAGATTTATGTAAAATACTACGAGCAATATTTTTGTGGAACATTTTAACACCCTAACTTATCAATTTATGGGTCTTTTTGACCCTTTTGTGATAAAAGGCAAAAAAGACCTATAAAACAAGGATATAATGGGTTAATATGTTGTACAAAAAAATTTTTCAAAAATTCTACCATAAGTCTTTGAATACACTAAAGCTCAAAATTCAACTCAAATGGCAGGAATAAGTCAAAACTTAAAATGTGTTCAGCCCTTTGACGACCATTGGGACACCGGTGACCCTTTTACTTTCGAATTTTTCCTGTAAAAAGTATGCAAACGATTTTTCTTTACAAGGTATCGTTCCACAGGGAATGAATGGGGCTTCCAGAAAGTACTTAATTTTTAAGGGTAGATTCATCCCTTTACCTACCAGACCACCCCAAAGTCGAAACATTTTTACTTTTTCTCCCCCTTATTCTTGCTGCAATATTTTAGGGGTAGGAGGAGCTATAGGTATACAATTTTTTTGAAAGTTGCGGGCAACCTTCCACTTTTTAACAAAAAATAGCAAAAAAAGACTTCTGTGAAGATAGCCCAAAATCTTCAGCCCAATTTGTTGCTCAATTCGCCACAAAAACTTTTGAATGCTGAATTCGCCGCGATGAAAAAAATAGATGTTTAACAAATTTTTTACAAAAGAATGGAATTTAAAGTACAAATTAGTCTCATCATCAACAAATTGCTATCAATCGTCCTTCATATCGTAAAATGGCCTAGAAGTGAAAAAGACAGGTCATGAAAATGTTATGAGAGGAGAAAGCTGTAAAGTCAAAATTGTGAAGCGATTTGCTTGAAAATCGACAGATTACACCTTCAGACTGTCAAAAAATATTTCAATTATCCTTTTGATGGTAAAAATCGACCTTTCTATGACTAAGTTGCATGAAATGAGTTGCTAGCAATTTCGAAGTTTCTTTTTTTTTTGCAAAACGACAAAAGGGGTAGAAGATGAAAAGTTCTCATCCTGGTTTTTGCTCAAAATTGTAGTTTTATACGGTCAATCGAATGAAACTATGCCCAATTTCCGATATATCGTCCTTGGTACCGACATTTGAGCTGAAATGCGAAAAAATGTGATTTTTGTATAAAAGTCCGATTTCCATACCCCGAAACATGTCCCAAAACAAAAGTTCTCATCGTGGATTTTTGATATGTGATAACTGATGGTATAAAGTTGATTTTGTCCCTTGTTCCCCAAATTGCTATCAATCGTCCTGCATCTTTATACCATCAGTTATCACATATCAAAAATCCGTATAGATCATTTGAGTAGCCAGTTGCCCGCGGACTGCCAATGCAGATATAGAAAATGAATCATTTTTCGAAGTAGAAATTTTGTTGTTACCATAGTGCACAGCGGCGGATTTACATACGAAAAAATACGGAAAAAAATTGAAAAAAGCTGTAAAAGCCGTTTCAGCCTCCCCCTTGAAGTATAAAACTGTTAGCTCAGTCCTTCCCCCCTCTGGTGAATCCTAGATCCGCCACTGATTATGCACGCTCAAATCAAAACGATCGCAGAAAAGACGCAAGTAGAATTTGGTCTTTGATTTGCGATCATGTTCGTAGTAATACTGAAATAAAAACACAAAATCAAAAGTGTAATTTTCTTTCTAATGGTGGTATTTTGGCCACTCTACGACTAGTGTTCCAGAAAATATTTCAAAATAGGTAAAAAATTCGTTAAAAAATCCCAACCATTTTTTGTAACGGAGTTTTGTTTTGCATCAACTGAAAGATTCAATTTTTTGGAAAATTTAACCTATTCTGTGATATTTTGAACAGTCGTAAAGATGTCAAAGTACCACCATTGGAAAGGTTATTTTTCAACCTTTCATTGGATGTCAAACATTATGCCGTAGCAAATACAGAAGGCCAGATATATTGATATATTGATAGAACTTTTGGGGTTTTTTAACAATATTTTTAAATATTTTGGGAATATCTCCTAAACTAATATGGAGGTCAAAGGTCATTGCAAAGGTTATTTTTTAAACTTTCATTGCTTATCTTTCAAAACAGACTAAAAACAGAGAGTTCTCATGAAGTAAATGAAAATTCAACCTCGAACTTTTCGTTCGCATACTGTCAACGAGAGAAAATAGTGGTATACATTTTTACAGTGGACATATAGCTAGCTCCCTTGATTTTTCAAACTTGCAGATAAGAAAAATTGTTTTTTGCGACACTTTTGTTTAGTAATTTGGTGTCGCTTAACACGAATCCGTTGTCGGATTAACGAATTTTCGAGCGGTTTAGGCCCAGTTGTCAAAGGGTTAATTACAGCGCATGCTACTATTTAGTTTAGACACAAACCTGTGTAGCCTTCATGTAAGAGAAAAATAATAACCTTATTTTTCCAACATCCCAAGTAAAAGACAACAAGACCAAACAGCTGTTTTTGACATTCACGGTTAATATGTATAAATCTAATTTGATTATAATTATTTTGTGATTTGCGGAGATGCGTAAATCCAGAGCAGAGTATATGCGAGATTACCGGCAGAAAAAAGTGAGGAAAAATTTGAAAAGCCAAAAGAAAATTGAGAATAATTCAACTCAGCGTAACAGGGACTTGCGGAATGTTTTTAAAACTTTTCACATGATTTTAATCACTATAAATGTTTTTTTAACCAGGGTTATTAACAAGGCAGACAATGGCAAGCCTCAGAGAGTAAAAACTGCCATGAAAAGCTTCTTGAGAACATAAGCTGTTCGGTGTCGGCATAAAGCTTGTAGGTCTACATCTCTATCATTTGTGTTCAAACATTTCGCAAAAAACACAAAACAATTGATCATAAGAAGCTCGGTCAAAGTCCTTTCAAGGGCTCAAACGGACATTTCGTTTTTTTTTCTTATTACCGCTCGTTTTTTTATTTATTTTCGGACAGTAGCAACTAATATATAGTGTCTCAAACGCACTCATACATTACCGCAGGGTATAAAGGGTTACAACTTTATCTTGTCTTGCAACCGTTTGCTTTTTTATATTGCGATTTGTATGAGATATATCACGTCACATTGTCTAATAAATTCTCTAAGTGTTAAATTCTACACTATAATAAAATTTACATCGAAGTCCCTCTATGGGTCCCGAATTGTATAAAATTCAAACAAATGTAGCTTTACTCCAAATTAGATGTTCCTGTTAGTAACAATAAATAAGGCATCAAACTTTAAATATAAGCTACCAAAATATTTTCAGTGCCATGCTTATTATTTTAAGATCTCTATAAATGTTAAATTTTTATGACTGCTTTAAACTTAAATGGGGTTTCTTTTTATGTCTTTCCTTGTCATTCTTAGTTCCCCTATTTAAATAATTTTTTTCTCGCATTTTTTTGTATTTCTTTATTTTTGCTCTTGCATAAATAATATCTGCGGCACAGCTTTGACAAAGCAATTGCAAATACAGAAGAAGAAAAAAACAGTTTAAATTTATAAAAATAACAAAAATGCTGCAACAAAGCAGCATTGCATTCAACAAGGCGTTGCCACTAGGGTACAATTGTCAAACATAACAGGAAACAAAGCAATTTTTTCTTAGCAACAAAGCACAAGAATAATTTTTTTCACGGTTGTCGTTTGAACAAAATTGTGTTAAAGTGCTTTTTTTGCTTTTAGCGAAGCTGTTTAGAGAGTTGTATTCAAAAATTACTAAAAGCAATGGTGTTTTCTTATTCTGTTTAAAAAAAAAATCAACAGAAACAGTTTAAATCTAAAAGTTAATGTTGTTTACCTCTGAGTAAAATTCTTCTCTACAAAAAAAAAAAAAAAAAAAAAATAAATACATATTTAAACCCGTGTTTTTTTATCACATTCTTATGAATAAGATGTCCAAAAATATTTTCTGCCATCATTTGTTGATGCTTAAAAACGTATTTGTCTGATGTTATTGCATACTTTTAGGTTTGGTTAATTTATGATTTTTGATACTTTGAAAGACACTCTCACAATGTTGAACAAATTTAGGGTATTCTATGCCATACCACGTTTACTGATCAAGATCATGTTTTTTTTTTATGTTTCCTTAACAAAAGCAACCGACCAACAAGCCGACCAACCAACCAACAAGACCACGACAGCCTCTTTAGACAGCCGGAAATTGCCTTAAACCACGCACACTGAAGATAATAAAACAATATTTGATAGGAGTCCTTTTTGTAGCTATGCTTTAATGGCTTACCGTTAAGGATTTTATATGCGAGGACATAAATATATATTAACAACCACACCAAGCTATCGTTAGTGGGGCGGAGAAGATGGAAAATCAATGAACAAAATAAATGGTTTATAAATTACATAAAAATGGCAAGAAGCAGCAGTGTTGATAAGGATGAGGAAAAAAGCAAAACAGTAGGACAGCAACAGCAAAATACAAATGAAAGCACATCATTCGAGTTGGGTCACAAAAAACACCCATTAATAAATTGAGTGTCGTAATCAGTCAACTAGAAAGTGAATAGATATCATTAAAGACACAAGAAAAAAATAAAAAAAAAAAAGCAAAAAACTCAGCGATAATAATAAAGGCATTCCCCAAATGAATAGAACAGAAATAAGCAATATTTAATTTTCTGCATTCATTAGTGTTGCTGCGTGTTAGCCAAAAACAAAAAGTTAGCAGCTTTGTGTGAGAGAATGTTAATCCTTTTAATGATACTCCTATGCAATTAACGAGTTTTAATCAACTTTTATTTATTGACAGAAGTAATTTTATGACTTTATAGAAAACTCTTTATTACCAAATATCATAGACTATAATTATCTCTGGCTCTTTAGCGCAATTCCGCTTCCATAACCATCTTTGAATTTGCCACTCAGAACACAGCACCGGAACGTGTCTAATGAAGTGCACACGAGAGTAACCAAGATCTGACCTCGGCTAATCAGCCGACTTAATGGAGAGCTGTTGACGCTATAAAAGCAAATCAACAAAATGAAAAACATAAAAACAAACAAACAACAGCCGTTTGCTTATTAACCACCACGGGCTAAAAGCTCATTGATAACAGGAAATTTAACGCTTAGCATCGTTCAATTGTTGAAGGTTGAGGAATAAAGCTTTAGAAATTTTAGGGAGCTCGTAATTCTCAATGCTATTTTATAAATCTACTCTGCTCACTATATCTGCTTAATATATCCTTTTAATAGCCATTCCACACTTTGCAGCTTTTATGAAAGTCACTTCAACCCTGACTTAATGCTTGATATCACATTATTTTTCGTTAGAGTTGTATTTTCATCTCTGATGAACATTTAATCCTGCTTTGATTTATTTATTTATTGACTCTTAATGTCTGATAAGGCCACATCCTTTAATCAATTTATTTGCTAATTTGCTAATTCGAACTAATTGTTTAAACTTTAGTTCTTACACTGATTTTTTATGTGATTTCCTAGTCAATGTTCTATAATTTCCTCGTAGGACTGGTGTCTAAATTGTCCTCTAAAATAGTTAAAAAAAAAAAATTAAAAATTAGAAGACTCAATTATTTTTGGGTATGTTATAGCTTAATTAGAAACATTTTATTGATAAACATTTTAATTGTATTTGTTCGCGAAGAAGCATTTTTTCCCAAATTTTTAATAATTTTTCAAGAATTTCCATTCTACATCAGAACAATTTGTGTTCGTGAGGGTTTTTTAGAGAGTGATATTGAGTACCAGTGAAATATGACAACCAGAGAACTGCAGAAACCTAATTAAAGTTAGGGTCGGCAATGTGGTATTGATAGTTAAAAAAAAAAAAATACTTCCTAACATGAAATTTAACGATTTCATCAAAAAATATCAAAGTAGAAAATAAAATTGTGGCTTTAAGCTGGTATTTTAAAATAATACTTTTAGACAGGGTGTTTTTAAGAAATATTTGAAGAATCCAAATCGAGCAAAGTTTCTTCGATACCATTTCTGGTACCCGAGATATAAAATCTTATATTCTTTTTTTTTGAAAAAGTTTAAAAAATTGCATTCAAGTATACATTTCTCAAAAATGGAAAAATGCATATGCAAAAATTATGCTAATTATTAATTCGGCAACTTTAAAGAATACGTTAACAGTATAATCAATACCACTAAAATTTAGACTATTAAGTAACAATCAAAAGTTCTGTGTTATCTCGATTACAACTTTTGGTTCGAATATCCTTCACACAGGACACTGTGGATAAAAATCGTGAGTGGCATCGTGTTTACCAAGATATTTTTTGTTTAAACCCATACCTACTTTTGCTGTAAGACATACGTAGTTTTTTTTATAAAAGTCAAAGCATTTAAAGGTCGTTATTTTTTACTGTTTTCCTCAAAAAACAACTTTGTCCTTGCGGGACAGGAAAATATCCTTTTTTTTTCTTAACATTGTTTTGAGTGATCTGGACAACCCCATGCAACTTTTGAGACCTCTTAGAATACGATCTAAATTTTTCGATACGCCCTAATGTACACATTGCCGACCCTACGTTTCATCAATTCTTTTCGTAAACAAGCGGCAATGCATTGAGTGACAAATATGCTTTCACTGCACTATCGATGTGCGCTGCACTCAATGCATGCGAATTTTGTAGACACTTCGCATCGGAATTGAGTGCGTTTTCAATACTCACTCAATTTTTATGACTGTGCCTAAATTTCATTCGTCAACCCAAAATATAAAATTTGGAGATACTAATTTAAGTGCGAGAATGAAACGCAAAATTAAACATAAGTATTTTAATATGTAAATATAGATTAACTATAGATCTAGATTTTAAGTATAACAGTTTTTGTAAAGATATAAAAAGCCGGTCTTGGCAAACAATAGATCAAAATTTTACTACTAATTCAAGTCGGCAGATCTCTGCCTTGTTTTAATATTAATATTCTCTTCTTGCCTTGAACTTTGTTCAAATCGGCAAGAATATAGCGAAGGCAAACTCTGCCGCTATAAACAAAAATCTTACTTAAACTTCCCTATACACCTTACAGTTGGGTCCGAAAATTGGCTTGAAACGATAGGTAAAAACTCGGAAGCTGTTAAGTATCTAATTACTTCAAGTATCCAAATAATTCAACGAGGTGGTATAGGAAAAGCTTAAGCGTATTAGGACTTTTAAAGGTTCTGTGGACTCCGTCGTTGGCAGTTTAAAGGGGTAGCGATTTCGACTCTGATGTCAAAATTTCAAAATTCAAGATGCTAGATAGCGTTGTCACCTAAATTTAGAAACATTTACTTAAAACTCAAGAAGAATATTTTTTTTTTTTCTATATTCAATACTAATATTTGCTTGAATTGACAATTTCCTTAATTCAAGTAAAGAATTTTTTGAAAATTAGAATAATTTTCTTGTTTCAAGTAAACAATTTTCTTAATACTAGAATGTTTTGCTTGATATTCGAAACTTAATTTTCTAATTATAATGAAAATCCTTCAGCAAAGATGTAGGATATAGGATGTAGGATAACCGATCATAAAATACTACTCGAATATACTAAAAATACCTTGTAGACGCTTACATGTCTCCAAGTAAAGTGTAAACTGCACCATCGAACCATGTCATAGTTTGCCAATCCGTACCAGCTTAAACATGTTTTCATGTAAACTTGTTGTGAATTATAAGCATGCCAATATAAGTTGCTAAAATATTTGCTTAATAGAAGAATTATATTTCTCTCCGTGTTGAATATTGAAAGCAATGGGTTTTTAAAAACTTATTAACAAAAACTCATCAGGGGAAATATACTCACGGATAACTTTAAGATAAGATAACTTCCACAGACCACCTGCTTTTAAAGCTTAAATACTGAAAGCTTCAATTCTTTAACTGTTTTAAAGAAACAAAAAACAATGTCCCTTGACATTGAGGCGTTTTCTTTACGTTGACAAGTCGTTTACCAGTGATTTGGGCAAATGAACACTTTGACATGGGTCTTCTTTGGGTAATGCCTCGAATTTTTTATCTTCGAACTTTTTCGGCTTTCCAGGTAGTTTCTTATCTTCTAAATCTAAATTACCACTTTCAAAGCGAGTAAAGAGTTTCCGACATGTTCGCTCAACTTGTAAATGGCACCAAAATATCCACAAAAATATTATGATGCTGGACAGAACTTTAAAACATGTTAATTTAATTAAGTACGACTCACCGCAAAAAAAATTATCCAGTACAAAGCTCAACGTCTTCGACAAAGTGCAATTTATATATTTATTCCTGTAAGTGTCCCCTTATTCCAGCAAATCTACAAAAGCTACAGCAACAATTGATATATCATTAGAAAGGTAGGTAGGTAGCTGTAGGTAAGCCCAAAATTATTTGATTTTTGATAAGTGGTAACGTTTGGCAGATATGAGCGTTTAAAGTCGAAAAAGTGGCAAGCACTCGCTTTAATGTGAATGAGAAAGTATGATTTCCAAAGTGAATATTTTTGCCATTTCTTGACCAATTTTTTAATTTCTTTTTTATATTTTACTTTGGTAACAAAAAATAAAAAACCGTATTCAAGTTTTACAATAGATAAATATTTTAAATATTTAAACAAATAAAAGAGACGAAAATTCCAAAATGATCCCTTTTTTTATTCTGTTTTATTGATCGCAGAGAGCAGCTCTTAAGACCACACGTAAAGGCATAATCAAGGCAAAGTCCAAGAGTATGCGTTGTCGCTGAATCTTTTGGAGCAAAGTAAATTAATATAGGTAGGAGCCCTTGGAAGAAAACACCCAATTTTTGTTTAATCCATCTTTCAATCTTCAATTTCAAACCATTCAAGATTTTCTCTTCTATTAGTACCGCTTTCTTTTGCCAGCTTGCCTATTTAAACTTTGAAGAGAGCGCTTCAGACTAAGAGTTGCCTTACATAAGTTTTTAAGAATTATTCCGAATTCAAAATACATACGAAGTGTACCCGATTTTCCAGGGGTTATCACTAGTTTACGTTATTTACGCTTCAACCAAATGACAAACACTACAGATGACGCGAAATGATAGTTGTCTTATGGAGAGTATTGTTAATTGGAACAATAGAAAAATGTACTACTAAAAATGTACTTCCAAAAAAAAAAAAAAATAAAAAAAAGAACAAAAAAAACATCTTAATTCAATCCAACATTCAGCAATCTGATTATTGCAGGATGCGGAAAGGCAGGCTTATCTTCATACACGAGCCCGTGCAAAGCTCATTTTGGTACACACTCGTATTTAAAACGTCTCTCGCCTACATAAGATTGTAATATTATGATAGCAAACGTACTTGCTCATGTATGAGAACGCTAAAAAAAATATTTGTTTTGTACGCGCTCATGAGCATGTACGTTTAACGCTTATGAGACAGTTCATGAGCCATGTACGACTCAATGAATAGCAAAAATAAAAAAATGGCGTACTATAAGTTCCAAATGAGTTACAGGACCTTTTATGGATCCAATGAACTACTTACCTTAAAACCTAATATACTGCTCTTTGTCTTCAAAATTGACCCGCTCTGACAATATATTGTCATAGGTGATTCTTTAGAACTATTTTGGATCTTGAAAACTTCGTGGACATAAATCAATTATCATTTGACTACAATTATATATGTTTTACTTTAAATATTACACTCATGAGGGCAAAAGAGCCTTTAATGAAGTTTCAACTTAACGAAACATTATCCCGGTGGAACCTTTTGGCCGATATTTTGTATAACATTCAATAGCATCCATAATACTTCCAATCTCTAGTCGACCTTTTTTTTATTTTTCCCCTTTATTGACAAGGGCGGTTTACGAACTGTCTCATGAGCTCGAAATGAGATATCAGGTCTGTTTCCATACTCATTTCAAGTAAAATTCAAATAAAGTTCGAGTAATAGAGAGTAATTTGATTATCTGTCAAAATGAGAAAATTTTCCAAAAGGTACAGAAACGACTTCAAGTAAAGATCAAGCAAAACAGCTGTTCTTTAACAATTGAAATTATATATAATTTTAATTTGCTGATTGGTTTATTTAAAAGAATGGAAAATTCAAAGAATTTGCAAGTGAATTGTTCTCAAGGAGCCTTTGGCTTCCATTTTCGTTCATTTCGCTAATTTGAACTTTCTTTTTATTAATTTTCTGACCAATTTCATAAATTTTTTTTTACAATTTTATTTTGACACTTTGACAATCAGCTGTTCGAAGCTCGAGATTTGTGCTAAAAGAAATTTTTCAAATAATGTTCAAGTTCGAGTAATAGAGAGTGACATTTTGCTTGTTCTTCTTCTCACTCGTGCTGGAAAAATGTGTACGGAAACGCTTTCAAGTAACTTCAAGTTACTTGAAACGAGTACGGAAACATACCTATCATTTCTCAAAATCTCAACGAAAGGAACGCGCTCATAGAAAAATATCTTTTGAAAAATAATTTTCACGAAAAATTTGTCGTCTTTTATGAAGTCACCTTCTAGTTTTGAAATGTTACAAAAATTATGCTTCAAGAATTTGAGCACCGAACAATTTTTGCATCAATCGCTTTAGTTTCTACTTTACCAACTTCTACAGAGAAGCAATGTCATTTGCATTTCGTCCCACCGAAATTTTCTATCACATCTTTGAGCGCAAAATAGGCGTCAACGTCAAAATATCATGTGATTTGAAAGAAAAAAAAACCAAAGGCTTTATTCGAAAAATGCATCTTAGATTTCTTGCATTCAAACGTATTTAGATGCTGGTTAATCCGTATTAATTTAATATTGATTTTTTTAGAACATTTGATTATATATGTATGTTCTTCTTTTATTTATCTATATCTATCTATATACATATATACATAAATAAACGTAGGAAACAGTTAAGAACCATTTTTCCCATGTTTCCCAACCGATTTTGATAATTTTTTTAAAGATATTAGAGAAGGGAGAAGGAGTACACCGAATATTTTTTATAGAAATATAAACGTTCGGGATTGTTTCGTTAGATTTTTTATTTCTTTACATTGTGGTGTGAGTTCGGTTACGTTCGCTTACGAGCAGCTATGGGCACAAAGCAAGTTCCGGAGCCAGCTGAGAGCAATTGAGAGGAATTCAGACCAAAGGCTTATGTAGCAACACAAAACGCATCAACAAAGCAAAGACAGAAAACAAATACAGAAACAACGGAAGCTTTAAATGTAGTGGTGCCCATACCCGCACATGACCGACGAAAGAGAAAAAAAAAAACAAAGAATATCAGAAAATAGGGAGTTCTGGCTTACAGACTTCAAGAGTTGATGGTCAATTCTTGTGTTTGAGGGTGATTTACCCATGTGGCAAGGAAAAAGAAAAAACTTGAACGTACCGTCAATTCTTGGACAATTTGTTATCTATTTGTTCGTTGTTCCGTTGTTTTTAATTTTATTTCAGTTTTTAATTTTATTTTATTTCAAAGAAAAATTGATCGCCAACTCTAGACGAGTGTAAACTGAAGCGTTAAGTTTAAAAAGGAATATGAAAAAATTGACCGTCAACTCTTGACGTGCGTAAACCGGGACAGACGAACGATTTTCTGTGCATATTTGATGGCCACAGATCGAACACACAAAGAAAGTTCCATATAAACGATCCGCACAAGTGAAAAGAAAAAAAAGCTCGCCACTTGATGCCAAAATAATCTCTTTTTTATTTTCAGTTTGCCGCTCACATTGTGCTCTCTTTGACCGAGAGAACTGGTGGCGAATTCATTAGGAAAGTAAAAGTTATGCCAACATTTTTATGGAATAAATATGTTTTTCACGTTAATTTTGTATCGCATTTTATTTCAATATAATTCAAATTTCAAATGAAGTCTAATACCAATACCCAATAATTAAATTGTATCCTTGATGAATTTGTTGAAAAAGTAAACTGAACTTTTTCATCAAGCGCCTGCGGGTATATTTCATTAAAACTCGATTTATTATTCAATCAAATATTAATTCGAATCACAGAAGATACACATATTAACTACAATAATCTAATGACATCCTGTCATCACGCCTTTAGGTGGGTTATAAGCGTGCCAGCGCATTAAATCACATATATTTAAATAATCTCGAGCTGTCATTCCGTCAACTTGACATCTATTGATAAATATAGCACTGCACTCAATATAATTACGTTGCATAGCGTAAGGCGCCACCCAATCACCTTTCAGGAGCAATGTGACGAATGCTGTTATTAAAATAGAATCATCATGAATGGATTTAATTGAGATTGAATAATAATTTGCAGCAAAATTGACATAATTGGACAAATCAAATTATTAAACTATGTTAACTTTGTGTGATATTATGTAGGTATGTAATTTAATGTATAATTTAGAGTACTCATGATTGCTTTAAGTGTATGCAACAATATTATAGCAATTATTCAATTCATCGAACCGAAATCGTTGTATTCTTTTGATTTTGTTTCCTTGTGAATATGTCTCCGTAAAAAGCCACAACTTAATTAAGTCCTAAACTTAATATTGGTTGCACCAAGAACCAAAATTTTGTACACAAGTTGGTGATTTCATGTGTTTCCAAACCAAAGAGTAACAGAATTGAAAGGATACATTTTGTTGTTAACCACTTCAAGTCAAATTCCCCCCCTCACAGGTAGGACGACAAAGCGATAAGGCGACAAAATAAATTAACAGAACTGGTGTTCGACCTAGGCGCATCAACGTACAAAGCAAAACGCCTGCAACTATGCTAAATTTTGCATGCAACAAACAGTTTCAAGCTTAAATATGAATGAAGAGAACTTTTTCTTTTCAAATTCTTTATCTTAATCTTGGTTTGTGAAACTGAAAATTGTCGTGTTTTTTTGTGGATAAAATCATTGTTTTTGTGTGCACAGCCATGAATCTTAAGTGTAAAATGCACGCGCCTAGATAGCGACGCTAATGCGTGCGTATTTTCTGTTTGTGACAAGGTGTTCAAGTGCACGCCGGTGTGTTAATGTGAAGTTATGGCAGCAGTCGAGGAAGTTGAAATTGCTTTGAGTTAAATGAAAAACTTCAGTGACTGCAAATAAAAATAACGGAAAATAAAAAATAGAACTAGAGGACTTAAAGAAGCCGTAAACATGATTTTACTTTTAATAAGAATTTCGGCAAATATTTACCAAAAAAAAAAAATATTAAGAAAAGTTACTTTGAATTTGATCTGATAACTAATAATAAAGTTTATGTCCCTGCATGGGTTGTTTTCGTATTCCTTGAACTGTAACCTTAAATTTAATAAAATAGCATTTATTTACTTTATGTATTTTCTCTGGGAGTTTCAATAACCTCTGACCTAATTAAAAAAAAAAAAACATAATTGTAATAATTCCCATGAAGTATGCAATAAAATGTTATTCTTTCAAGTGCTTTGAGCTAAAATGTACAAGCTTCTTAACGCGTAAACGTCGACACTCTATTATGCTCAAAATAATTGCATCCACTTATGATGTCAACTCACACTTCCACACGCTGACATACACACACACACTGACACAATCACATAAACATACCAGCAATGCTAAATGTAAGAACGGCAGAAGTAAAAACGGAAAAGGAAGCAAAAGTATCAGCAATACAAGAACACAAAGGCAACTACAAGAAAAATGGCGAGCAATTAAGCAATGTACAGCAACAGAAGCAGCAACAACAACAAAAACAACTACAAAGCAGATGCCACTGTTTATTGCGCCTTAAAGTAGACTACAATAAACTCAAACGAGTGTCAGCGAAAAAATGGCAGCAGCATCAACTGAAAACCAACAATACAACAAGAAAAATAGCTTTGAGGGCAAACAAATTGTGCACCAAGAACACGTTGCAACAACGGCAGCCACAACAGCAGCACAAAAACAACAACAACTTACAATAGCAATAAAAGAAAGTTAAAAGTTGGCAACTCTTCAAGTTGATCCCAGCAACATGAACAGATTTTGTTTTTTTTTTTTTTTTGGCACAATTAAGGTGCAACACTTGTACTGAAAGGAAAAAAATTGCAGCACTTTAAAAATTGCTGTACATCAAAACTTGAAAAAATTAAGCTGCCATAAGCAGGTTAAGCGCAAGCAAGGAACGCGTGTCCTTTTTGCAATTAAAATTATTTTAACTGCTAAGAACGAATGAAGCCAGAACGTTGGGCGGTTGATGATCAGAGAGATATTTTTTTCCAACAAGACTGTAATTAGCACCTTTTAAAATGCACACGCACACACACACAGTCTCTCCAGCTGCATGTAGCTGCAATTAAAATCTGCTGCACGCTGCTCATTAAGTTTAAAGTAAACAGTTTACATTAGCTTCTTGAAAGCTCTTTACCAAAAAAAAAAAACTTAAAAATTTATACTAGAAAATAATTATCTAGCTTAATCCTTTTGAATGTTGATAAACACTTTTTAGGAGAATTATCAAGGAAGTAGTAAATCAAGTTTTTGCTTTTGTAACGATATGATTATGATTAGATAGATATAGTTATGATGATATGTATGCTACCGATACTGTTACTGTTACTTTTACTGTTATTGTTACTGTTACTGTTACTGTTACTGTTACTGTTACTGTTACTGTTACTGTTACTGTTACTGTTACTGTTACTGTTACTGTTACTGTTACTGTTACTGTTACTGTTACTGTTACTGTTACTGTTACTGTTACTGTTACTGTTACTGTTACTGTTACTGTTACTGTTACTGTTACTGTTACTGTTACTGTTACTGTTACTGTTACTGTTACTGTTACTGTTACTGTTACTGTTACTGTTACTGTTACTGTTACTGTTACTGTTACTGTTACTGTTACTGTTACTGTTACTGTTACTGTTACTGTTACTGTTACTGTTACTGTTACTGTTACTGTTACTGTTACTGTTACTGTTACTGTTACTGTTACTGTTACTGTTACTGTTACTGTTACTGTTACTGTTACTGTTACTGTTACTGTTACTGTTACTGTTACTGTTACTGTTACTGTTACTGTTACTGTTACTGTTACTGTTACTGTTACTGTTACTGTTACTGTTACTGTTACTGTTACTGTTACTGTTACTGTTACTGTTACTGTTACTGTTACTGTTACTGTTACTGTTACTGTTACTGTTACTGTTACTGTTACTGTTACTGTTACTGTTACTGTTACTGTTACTGTTACTGTTACTGTTACTGTTACTGTTACTGTTACTGTTACTGTTACTGTTACTGTTACTGTTACTGTTAATGTTACTGTTACTGTTACTGTTACTGTTACTGTTACTGTTACTGTTACTGTTACTGTTACTGTTACTGTTACTGTTACTGTTACTGTTACTGTTACTGTTTCTGTTACTGTTACTGTTACTGTTACTGTTACTGTTACTGTTACTGTTACTGTTACTGTTACTGTTACTGTTACTGTTACTGTTACTGTTACTGTTACTGTTACTGTTACTGTTACTGTTACTGTTACTGTTACTGTTACTGTTACTGTTACTGTTACTGATACTGTTACTGTTACTGTTACTGTTACTGTTACTGTTACTGTTACTGTTACTGTTACTGTTACTGTTACTGTTACTGTTACTGTTACTGTTACTGTTACTGTTACTGTTACTGTTACTGTTACTGTTACTCTTACTCTTACTGTTACTGTTACTGTTACTGTTACTGTTACTGTTACTGTTACTGTTACTGTTACTGTTACTGTTACTGTTACTGTTACTGTTACTGTTACTGTTACTGTTACTGTTACTCTTACTCTTACTGTTACTGTTACTGTTACTGTTACTGTTACTGTTACTGTTACTGTTACTGTTACTGTTACTGTTACTGTTACTGTTACTGTTACTGTTACTGTTACTGTTACTGTTACTGTTACTGTTACTGATACTGATCTAAGTAATATTTTTACTAACATCTCAAAAATTATAGAAAAATTTACGTTTTCTCTTATGTTGTTACGAGTATAAACGAGTAGCTGCGTAATTATTGTGCGCCTAGTCAATATTCCTCAAATGGTGCTGAAAACTGCTTAATTATAGCAACATAAACATTTTGCTTGCTTGATTTTGTTGCTGCTGCTGCAGTTAAATGACCAGCTGCAAATCTTTGCTTAAAGTGGCTCTGAACATACAAAAACTTGGACAAACACACAAACAGTTGAAGGCATGAAAGAAAAGTGTTTGAATTACAAGCTGCAATTGCAACACGCTTTTGTTCGCACAGCTTGTATTTATTAACCACTTGTAAGATTTTACTTACTGAGTGCACACTAACAGCCCTAAAGATGGACATGAGCAGCTCCGCAACATTTGTGTTGCAATAACTATAGCATGGCCACCATCGCTTTATCCAGTTTTTCGCTTCACTGCGAGCGCGTGTAGACAACGTTTATCAGAGTTCAATGAATCCATTTCTATCGCGTTTGTGCTTTGGAAAATTGATTTATTTATAAAATCAAAATTAGCAATAGCGCGAAGTCTCGTTGCCGTTCACTGAGTTCACTTTCACTTTAGCAATGAGCAATCATTGACTTTGTTTTTTCCGAAGTTTGTAGTTCGTGTGAATTTAAACATGAACGTATAGCTGTTAAAAAAGGCAAATATTTTAAATTATTTAAAAAGAAAAAGTTTTGTATGGTTTTGGTTGAAATCAAGATTCAAATATAATATCAATATCATGACCTAATTTAAGAATAATTTAATGGGAAAGCTCACAAATATAAAAAGTGAAAATTTGAAATGAAAAATTTCACTACATAAAGGGTGTTTTTTTTAGGGGTTTGTTTTTCGAATAGAGATAAAACTGGCATTTTGTGGTCAAATCTGGCAACTCTAATGACATTTATGTTCAGTTTGGTTTGCCATTTCATCATAAACAGGTTGACAAAAGAACAACGCTTGCAAATCGTGCAAATTTATTTCGAAAATAATGGTTCAGTTCGCGAAGTTTACCGCAAGCTCCGTCCATTTTATGGTCGACATAATCGTCCATCAGAGCAATTAATTCGGTTAACCATGGGTCGTTTTCGCACTACGTTTACTCTATGTGATAATACACATCCGCAGAGACGTCGAACAGTGCGCACCGAAGAAACAATTGCCGCTGTAGAGCAAAATGTTGAAGAGGACCCGAATGAATCGATTCGCCACCGTGCACAGCAATTGGAGCTTTGTCCATCAACTTTATGGAAGATTTTGCGCAAAGATATTGGCTTGCGACCTTACAAGATCCAGCTTGTGCAAGAATTAAAGCCGCGAGACCATGCAATGCGTCGTGATTTTGGTGTATGGGCCGAAAATGAGATTGATCTCGATGCTGATTTTCATCGCAAAATTTTGTTCAGTGATGAGGCTCATTTTTGGTTGAATGGCTACGTCAACAAGCAAAATTGCCGCATTTGGAGTGAAGAGAATCCACATGAGATCCTTGAGACGCCATTACATCCACAAAAACTGACTGTTTGGTGTGCTCTATGGGCTGGTGGAGTCATTGGGCCATACTTCTTCCGAAATAATGCTGGAGAGTCAGTTACGGTTAATGGAGACTGGTATAGAGCCATGATAACCGACTATTTTGTTCCCGAATTGGATGGCATGAATGTGGATGAGTTGTGGTTCCAACAAGACGGCGCTACATGCCACACAGCGCACGTCACAATCGATTTATTGAAGGAAACATTCGATGAGCGCATAATTTCGCGGAATGGACCTGTCAATTGGCCACCAAGATCGTGTGATTTGACACCATTGGATTATTTTCTTTGGGGATATGTGAAGTCTCTCGTCTACGCCAACAAACCAGAAACGTTAGGGACTTGGAGGTCAACATTCGTGGCGTTATTGCCGACATACGGCCCAATATGCTCGAAAAAGTGGTTGAAAATTGGACCTGTAGAATTGGCTTTATTCGAGCCAGCCGCGGCGGCCACATGCCCGAAATCATATTTAAACATTAATGGCATAAAATTATCCTTCATCCTTCCAATAAAGCCAAATTGATGGACATTAAAACGATTTTCTTGTGTTTTATTTCAATTCGAAGTTCTATACCTCTAAAAAAAACACCCGTTACATCCTTGAAAAAAACAATTGCTTCGACTTTGCACAAAATAACAGTCATTGGCTACCCACTACAAATTAACATTCAACAAATTAACATAAGATAATTATTATTTTGATGGCTTCCATCCATTTTGTCAAACGTACCTTCTTGCATTTATAAGCTTAATTATAGAAATTAGAAATGGATGAATTCTTACTTTTTCTTTTAAGCATTTATACCAGTGATCGGCAAAAGCATGCCCGCGGGCAACGCATCAGTATTAGTGCCTTTATGCATGTGAAGCCGAAGCTAAATAAACGAACTTCAGTCTTATGCCAACTGTCGAGTGAGTAGGTTCGCGTCACATGCTTTCTTCAGATTTTTGTTTCAGTTCGTTGTTTCTTTTTAACGACCAATTTGGTTCAGTGTACTCACATCGTTACATTAAAATACGAAGCATTGTATGGTTGTGTGTGTGTGCCGACCACTGATTTATACTGATTTAAGAAATTTGAAAGACTGCAAAACTCTATGTAAACCGATGGTGATTAAACTTTGGTTGGTTATTGAAGAAATTATTATTAAAACTTAAAACAATTTAAAATAATCTGTTATTTAATTATTTCTTGACATTTGTTGCAATTAAAATACGCAAGAAATAAGCAATCGAAAAACAGTGGACCGATTAAATTTAAGGCATTTACGTTTTCACCATGCGTTGTGAAATTTAAAAGCTTTTTAAAGCTTTCAAATTGTTAATGATTTGTCAGAATACGAAAATTTACTTTACATAACAAGCACAATAACAAGATCTTTTTTACAATTAATTCCTTGTTAAGATAACTAGCAGACTAGAGCTTTAAATCAGTGGTGCTCATTACATGGTTTCCCATAGCCCGCTGGCATCGTGTATTGTTGAGCTTTTGCAAACGAAGTAGCAATCGGCTCGCTGTCTTTGTACACTGCGTAAGTTTTTTTTTTCTGCTGTGCTTTAAATTTCAAGTCAGTATGCTTTGAGCGTTCATGCAGTAGGGATGTTAATTGCTTTTTTTTTATGAATGTACGTAAATATTTGTCAATGCTTCAGGAAATTATATTCTTCACATTAACATTTTGTATGATATTTTCTATGTTAAAATAGCGAAAAACAAACACAAAAATAAAAAAGAAATTATATTTAAAATCCAACACTCGACAGGATTTCCCAGCACCAAATGTTGTAAGAGCTTTTAACAACTTCTTGTTTCAGTGTAAAGCTGAGCATTTGGAAAGCTCGCTTTGTTGTTGATCACCACTGCTTAAAATTTATTTTCCTACCTTTTGCCACAATTCTCGAGAGTGGTTTTAGTCATTTTTTTTATTTAAATCTTTTAATTGAGTCTTTTTAATTTGAACAGACCTAACGACAGATTTTGTCAATTCCTATTTCTAACTAGTTGAAAGACCACAAATGTTCAGCTGGAACTGAAGGGCGATGCCACGAACACAGTGAACTACTGACCCATTACGATATGCTCTACGCTCTCCTAAATCATGGAGAGTAAAATTTACTTCCACCTCATGAATTATTTAGAGCACAGCGACCTGCTCAGTGACCTTTAATATGACTTTCGTAGGGCCCGCTTTACTGGTAACCTTATGCTGTTCCTCAATTAGAAATGGATGCACTATGTACACTTCTTCGATGAAAGCAAGTTTGTTGCTCCGAGTGTTTTATAAAGCTCTATTGTCAAAACTAATTGCATTTGGAGTTGCTGGTAATTTTGCTCGATGGATCACATATTTTCTTAACCCTAGAATACTAAACATATTTTTTAGTCCTCTAATGCTAAACTTCGCCTGGGAGGCGATTTTTATATAAAATCCATATTTTACTTTAAAAAAAATAAAAATATATTAAAACAAAGACAAAAACATGTTTATTACATATTAAGTAAAAAAAATTAACAAAAACAATTCATTTTTTAAAATACATTACATATACTAAAGGCTTTTTTGCAGGCCACATATTTGGATCTGAGGTAAACAGAAGTCTTTTGCTTCGCCTCACAGGCTATGTTTGGTATTCTAGGGTTAAGGACAGATCGATCCGAATCGTGGTCGATGGCATTTCGTTCAGTGAATACACCAGCGTTGCTGGATTATCACAAGGTTCCATCCAATCGCCAACTTTGTTTCTGGTTTTAATAAACGTTCTCTTTCGTTCACTTTTAGCCAATTCATTCGTTGGGACACTACAACAGCATTTGCCATGAAAGAATCATTTGCCTTGAATATCTTTTTGAAAGAATATGAATATGAAGAAAATCTCCAACTTGCCAACAACGTTGAGTTTAATACTAGCAAGACCCATTGTTTTTTTTTTTAACTTTGAACCAAGGATTTCAGGTGGAATACCTATTCAGTCAAATCTGCCTTGGTTCGAAATGGGGTGATAGATTAGTGGGAAGGAAAGGGCAATCAAGTGAAACACATGTAGAATGTTCTAAGCGTGGTGGGAAGCCAAAGAAACAGTGAATTTGAATCAGACGCAAGTGTTATGCCTTTACCTCGGTCAATTCAAGTTATAAGGTAATCTCATCCACAAACTTCTCTACCATCAACTACAACTTCAAGTCGTAAATATTGCTGCCTTTTGAATTTCAGTTGATTAGAAATGAGGATAGAAAATTTAGAAAGGTTTTAAAGCGAAGGACCATGGCCAGGCCGGGAATCGAACCCGGGACCTCTGGGGTGGCAGTCGAGCACGCTACCAACTCGACTACCGAGGCCGCCTTTTTATTTTGAGCGAACTTTTTATTTTTTTTTTAAAGTTTTTGCGGCATTTATAAATGTATATTTCAAGAATATTATACAACTTTTTCGATGAATAATAATTCAAAATGGCGGCTCAAGGTTTCGCTGATCAAAGCCGTGAGCGGCGATAGCCGATGTGCGCTGCACACTCTACAGCCCTGTTAAGTGATCTGAAACGAAAAACGTAAACAAATTGTTAACCTAGAAAAAATTTGGGAGGCTTTGTATATTTACGATTTTAATAAAACCCTTTTTAAAAAAAATGACCGCCCTTTAAAAAAAACCTGTGTTTTTCCTCCTTTTTCTAATGCTTTAACGTTAAAAAAATAATGATAATACATTTTTTGGAAAAAACGCTTCCTGAAGACCCCCTGAAAACGCTTCCTGAAGCGCGGAAAAAAGGTGTTTTGAGAAAAACGCATTTATACCTGTTTTTCGGCCGACGCACTCTCTCGTCTAACACGCTATGACTCGTCTAGTAAATTAGATAGGGAAATATGCTTTTGACAACATATTTTCAAGATTCTAAGGATGAAAATAAAGCAAAAAAAACAAAACCAAAAACTTTCCGTCGATCCCTACTAGAACCTCCCCTTAAGTCACAAGCGAATCAATTGCCCCTTAGCTCCCTCAATATGGACGGTGTGAATTTTGCAGAGTCAAATGCTCTTGACGTTCTTGGCATTTCGATTAAATCTGATCTTCGTTGGAATGATCACATTTTCGATGTATCGAAAGAAGCGGTCAAGTGACTAGACCTAGACCTAGTTTTTAAAACGGTGTAAGAAATACTTCCCTCCAACTGATCTTAGCGTGGTCTATGAGCCTCATATGAGCCATCTTGTGGTTTCTTTTTAAATTTTTTTGACACTGACAGCTGTTTCCCGGTCGAAATCTTGTTATAAAGCCAACGAACAACGAGTTATTTCAAAAGAAGTTTTGGCCGAAATGAAGCACCCCGCGTGCCTTCTATACGCAAGTTTGTGCAAAAACTTCGTGAGACTGGTATGCTAGTGAACAACACTCATGGTCCACGTTATCGTACGGTGAGCACAGACGAGAATGTGGCTACTGTAGCCGAGAGTGTGAGACTCAATTCACGAACATCAACTCGCCATCGATCTGAACAGCTCAACATTTCACGCACTAGCCTGAGGAGAATTCTGCACAAACATCTTCTATTGTGCGCTCTAATTGACCCAGCAATTGAAGACGCACGACCATCCGCTTCGTTATTGCTTTGCAGTTTGGGCCATATAGCAACTTGAATTGGACAACTATTTTGGGCGAAAAATCATCTTTTCTGACGAGGCGCATTTTCATCTCAGTGACTTAACGTGACGTTAACAAATGTCAATGACGTTAACAAATAAAATTGCCGCATCTGGGGCTCGGAAAAACCGCACGTTATTGTCGAGAAGCCGATGTATCCACAGAGAGTGGCAGTTTGGTCGGGATTGTGGAGTGGTGGCATCATTGGACCATTTTTCTTCGAAATTGTGGCTGGAAACAACGTTTCGGTCAACGGTGGACGTTACAGAGCCATGTTAACCGCCTTTTTTTTAGTACAGTTGGAAACATGAATTTGGACGATCTCTGGTTCATGCAGGATGGCTCACCATGCCACACAGCCCAAACCACAATCGATCTTTTGCGCACCAAATTCCAAAATCGTGTTATCAGGCGTCTTGGCGATGTCAATTGGCCGCCTCGGAGCTGCGATTTGACCCCTTTGGACTTTGTTTTGTGGGGAACCGTGAAGGAGTGATGTTATACCAACAATCTGGAAATAATTCAAGCACTTAAGGCCAATATCATCCAATCAATCGCTACAGCCCGAAGCCATCAACATGGTCTTGGAAAATTGGAGTAACAGAATGCGCTACAGCGAAGTTAGCCGAGGCAGCCACTTGAACGACATTGTGTTCCATTATTAATGGGAATATTTGCTCTTACTAATAAAGCCATAATACATGGAAAAAGATTAATTTTGTTAATTTTAATGCATTTAAAAAAAAAAAAACTTGTATTTGGCCCACCCTACATATGCCGGTGCGGTATAACAGTGTTTGAACCTTACATGAGCTTGTGATCGGAATCATGTTAATAGTGTTGAGAGTGTTTTAAATATCTAATGAAGTGGGATATAAAAAGATGCACACTATCACCTGCTGCCACAGCACCACAAGAGATTTTCCTCCAAAAGGTCAAAAAAAAAAAATGTATGAGTATGTGGAATGATGCTTTCCCGGATTAATTATTCATATCTGGTCAAGGCTTGATTTTTTCGGTTAATATCAAATAAAAACTGAAAGAGGATTTTTTAAAGAATATTAGCTAATTTTTAAACATTTTTGGACCTTAAAAGAAAACATATCAGCTAGTTTTTCCTCCACAAAACTTAAAGCATAGCAACTTTGTGTTCCTATCACGCACTTCCACCCACGCCAAGTAATTCGCATATTTGCTGCATCATGGTCAGACTTGACCACGTTTTGCTGTCAGCAAGAATTTTTTCCATGCTCACTGCATGGCAATAATTTAATTTATTTGAGTTTGTGTGAATTGCGAATTGAGTTTTTAACACTGCAACATTTAACCCTTTTTTCCACACGTAGCATGTTTTTCAGTAGCTTTTTTAACACTTGTTTCCACATTTTTTCCTGTAGTCTTCGTATCTGCTGGTAAAAGTTTTGACACCTCTTTGAACGGCATCTATACATATGAAATGACACTGAACAAGGGGTTGGGTGTTGGCAAATATTTGGCACAGAGACCAATACAAACATCACAGCAAAAGTAGTTTTTTGTGTTGTACTCTCTCTGACCTGACCAAACGTTTTTACTTCATGTCCTCGAGTTGTTCATGACATTCAATTGAATTTTATTCGATTTGGTTTGGTTGGAAGACGATAGCGACAAGTGCTTTGAAAGCCATTTAATGCAATTTCCAGAATTTGCATCGAAGTCTGGTTACACGCAAATGTAGAAACGAAGTAGTTATTGGTTGTGGACTTGGTTGGGTTACCAACAAGAAATGAAAAGTAGAGAATTGTGGAGAATTGTTGAATATAAACAGTTCGTAAGGATCAAAAAAAGCAAAAAAAAATTTATATTTTATAGAAATAAAGAAATAAATAATTGAATCCTCAAACAGGATTAAAAACTTAAGATTTTCCCCCATTGTTGGATATTTAAGGGTTGCACATAGCAAATGTAAAATATGATATTTCAACAAAAATAGCAAAAATGTACTATTTACTCTACGTTACAACTTCAAAGAAACCCATACTCATATTTTATATTTCCTCTCAATTGCAGATAAAGTTTCTGAAGACCAAAGAAGGCACCGCCATGGTACAAATGGGTGATTCCGTTGCCGTCGAACGCTGCGTCCAACACTTGAACAACATTCCCGTCGGCACTGCGGGCAAAATTCAGATTGCATTCTCCAAGCAGAATTTCCTCTCCGAAGTCATCAATCCCTTCTTGCTTCCCGATCATACGCCCAGTTTTAAGGAATACACAGGTTCTAAAAATAATCGGTTCCTATCGCCGGCACAAGCAAGTAAAAATCGCATACAACCACCGAGTAAGGTAAGTCAACCTTGAACTTTGACAATATTTGACCTTGAACACAGATGTTAATACTTTATTTAACTTATAGATTCTACACTTTTTCAACACCCCACCCGGTCTCACCGAGGATCAACTGATAGGCATTTTCAATATCAAAGAGGTGCCAGCCACATCGGTACGCTTGTTCCCACTTAAGACAGAGCGTTCCTCTTCGGGTCTTATTGAGTTCCCGAATATTGCTCAGGCCGTTTTGGCCATCATGAAGTGCAATCATCTGCCAATTGAGGGTAAAGGTGCGTTTTTACTAACTTAATTATTTGGCGAAAATAGCGAAAATTGCATGCATTCCGTTGTTTTGGTCTATCCTGCTATGATTTCTATCACAAATGCTTCTGATTTTTTTTCATAAATCTCTTGGATTTGTTAAAAAAAAACAAGAATAGTAAAGAAATTATAAAAGCAGTTAGTTTATTTATTAAGTTAAGATAGTATCCAAGTAAGTTATGATATATAAAGGGTTATCCATTTTAAGTTAAGAAAGTAAAGTTTAAGAAAAAAAAACACTAAAAATGCAGATTTTTTTGTGCACAACTCGGGCACTAGCTCATAACTAGGCCATGACTTGACGAATGTTGATTTTTAATTGCTCAAGAGTTCGATTTTTATTCATGTAAACATGGTCTTTTGCGTAGCTTGACCAAAAAAATGTTCAGAGACGTCAATTCGGACGTTCAGAGACCAGAGTCACTATCTCTGACATCGCCAAATCTCGAAATAAGTCGTTCTGGAAATTTATGTTTTAACAAAGACCTAATTGGTGCTGTTATATAGCTTGTTGCTCTATCTTGTTGAAACCACATCCAGAAACCATGTCCAAATCCATATCTTCCATTTCAGGCCAAAAAAAAATCGGTTGACTTCTTGCCACAGCGCTCAGAATTGACAGTACCGGTTGCTCCTTGATCGTTTTGCACACCATCAGTCACTTTTTACGAATGCGAAGACTTTTCCACAATAGCTTGGGGATTTTCAGAGCCCCATATGTGGCAATTTTGCTTATTTGCGTATCCACCTAGCGCGAAATGGGCCTCATCGCTAAAGAAAATTTGCTTCGAATAACCAGTATTTAACAAAATTCAACAATTTATCAATTTTATAGTGTTGTTCGGTTGTAAAACATTCCATATTGTAATGAAAAACCTATAATTACTCAAAAACACATTGGATTACAAAACCATTTGACAGCCAGGGCTGCACTTTCCAAAACCCCGAAATGGATAATCCTGTACTATGTATGTGAAATTAGTCTTGCATACTATATTTATTATGTTTTATATCACTATATATCCTATTAATAGGTGTCCTATTAAGACTGCTAAATTTCTATTTAAATAAGTCTTTTTTTATGTTTATTTTATATTGAGAACACTAAATATTGTCATCAACTAAATATTGCTTCTATTATTGTCATTTGCTCATTTTATAACTCTATAATTATATTTTTGGAAATTCCATCATGTAACTGCATTTCCACCATAATCTATTTGGTCAATGCGTGGGCTGACGCTTATGGGCCTCTGTGTATAAAGTTTCAATTTGGAAACTCAAAATCTAAGAGTGAAACCTCTTAAGTGAAAGTGTATAAACCCTTCAAATTTGATACTAAATTTTATTAAGAACTAGCCTTTTCCCGGCGCGCGTTGCTGCACCCTGCAACTATATGGGAAAATAATAGGTGTATTCAAAAGTTTTCCTAGACTCATAGTTTGACACCACTGTTATTTTCCACTACCCGTTACAGTTTTCCAGTAGCAGGAGATCACCAAATAGTAACTCCATTTTGAGTTTGTATGTAAGTATTGCTACATTTACTTTCAAAGCTATTCGATAATACAAATTTTAACTTTAAGGGCGGAGCCACACCCTCTTATATAATGCTCATCCCAGTTTTCTAGTAGATGGACATTACCCAGTTTTAGTACAGTTGCCGACAGTAAGCATACAGACTAAATTACCAAAATGTAGCCCAATCGACGAAAACCGTAGGAAATATAGCATTTTTATTGATTTGTGGGCGGTAAAAAAGGGTGTGACAGAAATTTAAGCCATCTCGGACTTCAAAAAAATGTACTGCCAAAATTTCAGTTCTATCGGCTAATTAATTTTGAAGTTTCCAGCCATCACACAGACAGCGTTTTGTATATATAGATCATTGGCTATATCTTTTGATTGGTAAGAGATACTAAGATAATGTTTTATAAAAAATTAATTTTTTTGCTTGTTTATTTTTTCAAAATTATAAAAACACAATATTGGAAAAAAAAATTTTGTTCGAAAAAATCAAGGGCCTTGCTTTTTGAATCACAAAAATGGTTTTTAATTTTTGCGTAAAATTGAAAGTACTTGTGCTTATAAATGTTATAACTCTTAAATAGAGTTGAAAATTTGCGAATTTGAATTTAAATTATTTTTACAACAAAAACAAATTTTGAGCCTTTTTTTGAGGAAAACTCCAAAATTTCAGACCTTTTTTGAAAAAAATATTTTAAATATATATACTCAACTAACGGTATTTCTCCAATAAGGTTTTCATAGTACTTTGATGAAGCTTTAAGATAAAAAAAAATTTTCAATATGTATACATAAGCAGCGGAGATATTTGACTCGAAAGTCGCAAAATTAAATTTCTGATTGTTTTTTTCTCATTTTTGAGCATTAAATATATCGTTGTAGTAAAATTTTTCATAGTTTTCAAGATATGTTCATGTTTTTGTTGTGAAAATAACGGATATTATTTTTATTTTACTAAATTTGAGAAATATTTTATATTTTGTAAATATTTGCACATGTAACCTAAGAAAACAACTAAAAATATGCGATTTTGTAAAATATTTGTACTACAGCACCATCTGGTGTCCAAGGTGGGTCAAAGAAGATAGTGCTAAAAAACTCATCGTACCTGAAAACTATTATATACCAATTTTTATTCTAATCGCATGAGCGATTTGGGAGTTTTAGGTGGTTTTGTAAAAAATTTGGACTATAGCGCCGTCTGGTATTCAAGATAGGTCAAAAACGATAGCAGCAGAACACTCAACGTACATGAAACTCACTGTATACCACTTTTCATTCTAATCGCATTAGCAGTTTATGAGTTTTAGGCAGTTTTGTAAAAAATTTGTACTACAGCGCCCTCTGGTGTTCAAGGTGGATCCAAATTGATAGCCCACAAACACGCACCGTACCAAAAAACTTCTATACACAAATTTTCATGCTAATCGGATGAGTAGTTTACGAGTCTACTGCGGCCTTACAAACATAAGCTCCTTTTTTATATATATAGATAGATAACAATTCGTACGAAATATATAGTGGATTTGTTAAATGGGCCTCTTAGTCAATCAGGGTTAGAACACCCTATTAGTTTTAAAAATAATGAAAAAAGGTACGTGTTAGCTCCGACGCGCTGATAAAATTGAATTCTTGAAAATGATTGTCTTGAAATACAGTGATGTGCGATGAAATAGAGCCACGCACTTGCTGATGATATTACTCAATTAAAATTTTTTGTAACAACTTGGCATGCTCTGAACCAAACGTAGTTTAAAAACCATTTCTCCCCTGAATGTTGTACAGTTGTTTCTTAGAACAATTGCGCCTTTATTTTTCGCTAATCTGTGAAACTGTGATATTCTTGCATTTAAAGTGTGCGTTCAAATAGAGCCAACCAATATAACTAAAACTTTTTTAATTTAAAAAGATCTTTTTTAATAAAATTTTACTACAGAACGTGAGTAAGAGTTCTCAGTTTTATAATTTCAAAATAAATTTTTGTGTTTCAAACAATTAGGTCTAAAAATGGGAAAAGCCAAGCACTGCAGTTCCGAAAACAGAAAAATTATTAAAAATTTGCGTAAACAAGTTAAAAGCCAAAGGATAATAGCCAGTATAGTGGGCTGCTCAAAGAAAATGGTTGACAACGCATTAAAGTTTACACAAAAAAAAAAGACACCAGAGGAAAACAACCCAAAATAAGTACCAGTTTGCAAAGACGAATTTTACGTCACGTAAAAAAAGATCCGTTTGTGACCTCTTCCGCTCTCAAGAAACAATATTCATTGGACGGGACACTTCAACGATTCAAAAACTTTTAATAAAAAACGGATTGAAGGCCGTGCTCGAAAGATACCATTCCTGACCAAATGTCCGCAAGCGATTTCAATTCGCAAATGATTATGCTGATTGGCCAACGAGCAAATGGCGAAACATTCTTTGGTCAGATGAAACCAAAGTTAATTTATTTAACTCAAACCGAGGCAGCCTTTCTATGAGAAGACCCCCACCGAATTGTCTCCCTCAACACACAATAAAAACCTGTTAAAGATGGCGGTGGGAGTATAATGGTTTGAGGGTGTTTCTCATATAATGGCACATTTCCCTTATTTCGCTTCGAGAGAAAGATGGATGCCTTAAAATACACCAGGATTTTGAGTGAAACCATGATGCCGAATGCAGAGTTTAATATGCTGCTTCGATGGGTGTTTCAGCAAGATAATGACCCGAATCACAAATAGAAACGGGCAAACGCATCGTTTAGACAAAAAACATCGAAGCTTTAAGCTGGCCGCCTCAGTCGCCAGACCTTAATCCTATCGAAAATTTATGGCGAGAGGTTGTCTCTTAGAGACAAACACCCAATCAACAAAGATGATCTTTGGAGGTTAATCAAGGATGCATGGGATAAAATTCCAGCTACTAAGTGCCAAAAACTAGTGGATTCGATGCCTAGGCATTGCTCAGCAGTTAACAGAAATAATGGATACTCCACCAAATATTGAAGTAGAAATAATTATATTTCAATAATTTCTATAGATTATACCATGAAATTTAAAATTTTCTAATCACAAGTCATGGCTTAAATCAAGTAACTATTTCTGGCTCTATTTCAAGTCACAACCGAAAGGGGACATATCATTAAATTTTGAAGTTTTTCGTTTATGTTTCACGCTTAACTTAATTAATTAATTTACTAATATTAATTAAATGAATTATTCTTTTTAAACTTTTAAAAGAAAAAATTAAAAATGCAAAGTTTCCTAAGATTTTTTGATTTAAATAATTTTTATAGCACTGGCTCTATTTCATCGCACATTACTGTACATGGGCGAATCCCGAAAATAGTCCACCAAGTGTGAAAAACTAAAGATGCTCCTTTTTCAAAAGCATCATTGTTTATAAAAAGCTTAATATATCTACATTTAAGTTCCCAATAAATTTTTTTTTTCTTGAGTTTTTATGTAATAAAAAAAGAAGTGATTCACAGTCAATATATTAGAGTTAAGTTTTTTTTTATTTTTTTCAGGTTGTTTACTGATCTAAGAAAGCTATTGATATAAATGATTTAGGTATAAAAGTTTTTTTATTTCCCTTTGCACTTCTTTCTTCATAAATTGGCACCATAATATGTTTGACAGAATTTGGGTATGACGGTGTATATTGCAAAATTAATATGATCAACTCTGTTCTGACGTCCGACACATAAAAAGTGTTTTATTGAGATAAAATTGTTAAATCAAATTTAAAACAAAAATTGAAACATGTTACAAAGCAAGTTTTTGCACATTTTCCCGAATATAACTGAAAATTTAAAATATAATAATTTTCAGCTCATATCAACTGGGCAAACTTAGTGACGTCCGAACGGTAGGCGATATTTTCAAATAGAATTAACGTGGAAATAATTTTTGTATATTACTTTTGTAGATGGTAAGTCAAATATTAAAAGAAAGTGCGGAAAGATCCAAAAATTAGCGAAATAATTAAAAAAACTTGATGACGAATTTTGTAGAAAAGAAGCGGAGACAGCGTATTTATCGCAAAAAGTTAAAGGAAAAAATAAAAACGAAATATGTGTAAAGCCGCCACGCACGGTAGAAGTGAAGCTTGAATCCAAAAAAGTCGACATTTTTAAGTGGTTAATTTGATTTACTTTTAAATATAGTCTTACTAAAAATTTTTTTTCATACATAAAGTCCCATTTCATATAATTGCAAGATTAGATTGAATCTGTTATAATATGTACAATTTAGTAAAGTTAGATGTTATTATACCATACCATCATTTCATACTAACATCCTATACCGTCATACTGTATTATTAAACTATACCATACCGTCATTCCATGCTCATCTTACCACCATATTATACCATCAGACAATACTATCATACCATACCATCATATTCTACCACCATCCTATACCTACAATCATACCATATATCTAACCATCATATCATCGTACCAGACTATAATACCGTACCATCAACTAATCATACTATATCAATCATACCATACCATCATACCATTACCATTAACTTTTATTGCTTGTAAAAACTTTTATCCAAAAATTTTAAATAGAAAAACTTCCTCCAAACTGATCATACAAAAACAAAAAGCTGTTTGTCGAGCTCTGAATTCTCGAACTCTTTCTGTAGATGTCTTTCGCTTTGGTTTCAGGAATTTGTTTCTTTTAAGCAACATTTAAATTTAATTGTCGTTGACACCTTTTAAATTGGTCATGCCTTGAAAGCAATTTGGACAGTTTGTTGGTTGGATACACATGTCTTTTTACCGCCAGTTTTTTGTGAAGAAAACACAAGGTATATATTTCATAAATTAAGGTATTGTACATAAACGTAAAAAATAATGAAAATTCCGTAACATCCACAATAGATGGCAAAATATTTAAAATATATCTTCAAAGACTTCAAACATCTCTTTTTTTGTTATAATTCATAATTTAATTTTTGTTATATTTTTTATATAGCCTTTTTTTAAACGTAACGTCGATGTTAACATTAAAAATAATTAAAAAAATGTATATAAGTAAAATACTGTAATGGTGGAAAAATTAATGACGTCCGACACATGACGTCCGAACAATAATAAGTATTACAAAAATAAAAAAAATAATAAAAATGAATGACTATGCTAACTTTTTTATATATTTCAGTTTATTCTAAACGTTTCATTCCTATCATATTTTCTCGCAGCTCGAATCAGTTCGCTGCAAATAGCAGATTTTGCAATTAATATCAAAACTACTTCTATTTTAATAACGTAAGAACGCTGAATATCAAAACCACTTTTCATGTACTTACACATATATTGTATTTTTTTCTGATATTTATAAATAGCAGCCCCTTAATACTTAATGGTGCACTAGTTCTTTTTTCCTGAAGTGAAAAAACCCAAACGGCCCAAAAACGCTCTAAAAATGGTACCTGGGTAAATTACTCAATAACTCTTTAAATAACAATTTTAAGCACATAAACATATTCATGCAAAAGAAAAAGACAAATATTTTTTCATAAGCAATTTTTACCTTGGGATGACCTTTCGTGGTGTTTTAAGAGGGCAAAGTCACAATTTAGAGATAATTTAATTTTTTAACGATCCTCGTAAATTTTGGGAGTGAGATATTTCTGGACAATTAAAATCTAGTCATGGAGTAGAAGTTAATGAAATTTATTCCAAAGTTTAACATTTTTAAAAATATTGATTTTAAGGAGCGTGAGAGCGTTTCAAAGTTTCTTTTAAGTCTGTTTTTCTTTACTCCAAGCACATTTTTAGAAAGATTGAAGCAAAAATATAATATTTTCAGAAAATGTTTATGTTGTTAAAGGAAAAACCCAATGCTCTGTGGTTTTAAGGCCTAGAAGGATTAATTGAATTTGCTATTGCACTGCTAGAGTGTAATTTACCTGCTAGTGAACACTGTATTGTTAGCGTATGAAAACACAAAACTCTAAAAATCAGAATCAGAAATCAAAGAAACATCATATTATAGTGTTATAAGTTATTTAATATGTGGCGTCCGTGGCGTAGTTGGTTAAAGTGTGTGGCCGCTATGTCAACGAACTTTGGAAACCCAGGTTCGAATCCCAGCAGCGACAGAAAATTATTTGAATTAAAATAATTTTTCTGTACGGCCGCCACCTCTCTGCAGACAATGGCAAACCTCAGAGAGTAATCAAATTGCCATGTAAAGCTTCTTGAGAACGAGAACATTCCGTTCATCGCCGTTCGGAGTCGGCGTTAAGCATGTAGGTCCGGTTCTCGGTCAATTGTGTACAAACTTAATAACACGGCACAACACAATTGATCATAAGAAACTAGGTCAAAGTCCTTTCAAGGGCTGAAATGGCCAGTTATTTATTTTTATTTATTTTTTAAGTTATTTAATATCTATATCTATTTTTTTTTTTTTTTGCAAATCTTATTTTTAAGCCTCAATCTAACTAAAAATGGACTGGGAGCGAATAAAATCAGATAAAGGCGCATATGGATTAAAAAAGGTTGAAAAATGCACCCTTTATTTAAAAATAATGTCGGGACAACTCCAGAAACAAAAAAAAAACTTTAATCACCGGAAAAATATTTATCTTTTGCCCCATAACATATGCATTTTATGTCCGATCTTAGGAATTGATAAACCGTTAAAAAGGATTTTAGTACTACATAGGAACTAGTTCTACATTTTCCTCTCAGAGCTTTTAGACTTCTGAAGTCATATTCAACTGGTTAACCCTGTTACCTCGATTTACCCCCCTGAACTCATTTTTTTTTTTCTCATAAAATTAAACTTCTTATAAATTTGTTTACTTCTTGTTCAAGATAATGCGGTTTGACGCCATTAGATTATTTTATTTAGGGATATATAAAGTCGCTTGTCTACGCAAATAAATCAAAAACAATTGAGCACTTGGCCAATATTCGAAGGTTTATTGCCGAAATAGAGCCTGATTTACTGCGAAGAGTGTGTGCAAATTGGACCTCCAGATTACGCTTTGTACGCACTAACAGTAGCGACCACATGACCGAAATCATATTCAAACATTAATGTCAAAAAATTATATTTCAAATATAGTTTTTTTCATTGATTTTAAAAAGAGTTTCCTGTGTTGCATTGCAATTTTAAGTTGTTCGCCTCTAGAGAAAACACCCTATACTACATTTAAGGGTCGTTCATAACTTACGTTACTGATTTTCACATTTTTTTTTACCCCTCCCTCCCCCTCCATTGCTCCATATATTACTTAAAAATCTATTTAAAAAATATTATTACCTTGACTAGCTCTTGGTATGTGTGCTATCATGACGAGATAAATTTTAGAAAAAATTTTAAAAATCAATTATCTTCATCGGTAAAAAGTATTCCATCTTCAATGCAAGAGTCGATGCTATCAATCACTCGAATTGAAGAAGTTGGAAACTTTGGGGACTCTTTGAAATAGAATTCTTCAACGGATTCTATGTCGACCCATTCAAGTGTATCCTCATTTCTTATGCAAAGAAATTCGCCTGGTGTTTGAGAGAGTACCCGTAAAGGATGCACCTGTGCAGCACCAAGTTCAGTGTTTTTATGAATATGCTTCCTTAAAATTGATTTATTAAAAGTTTTTATACCAATTTATTTTAAATTAAATAAAGCTCACTTATGAGAATTCATAGATGTTTTTGAAGCGAAATACAAACTGCAATATAAATATAGGACACAATCTTGAACTGATTTCAGGATTTCAATTTTTCAAGTGTCTTTTTTTTCAATCTTTGGTCACGTTACTATATCTGAGATCCCCTCCCCCTCCCCCCTATTACGTTACCTAAATTGGTAACGTAATTTATGAACGACCCCTTATCAGCTATTCTAATATAGTGTTGATCTTTAGGTACGAATAACTTCTTCTTGTGCTTATTCTGTAACTGATACTGTAACTGATACCAAACAAAAATGTTGGTTCTTAACAAATTAAAAATATTTTCATCAAAAAAAAAAAAAATTGTTATATTATCATAACTGTCTTAGAACGGTCCCTACATGTTGCGACCCCTATCATGGCCGTCACCCTTAGAATTGAAGTTTAACTGAGTATTCTTTAAAATTTCTTACAATAGAAAAATTTATATGCTCTTACAGTTCTGTTCACCCAGCTAGTTAACTGTGAGGACACCCAACCTTTTTGTTTATAACATTCTCCTGAATATCCAAAGGAGAGAAGAAATCGGTTTCGAAAAAACAAAAGTTGAATAGTAGATTTTCTCGCACAAGAGCCAAAAGGGATATTTTAGAATCAAAAGGTTGTTGAACCTTGCCGTGGCCAACCCACTCAAAACTTTATTTTTATTAAATAAAGAAACTCTCCAAAAAATTTAATTTCTTCTAAATCATAAAGAATTAATTTGTTTTCTCTGAAGTCTGTCTTTAGACACCTATTTTAATTTATTTGTCAGCATAATAATGCACCTTAATATCTGTGTGTCCCCTGTTAACTTCCGGTTGCTGTGCTGGAATTTTTGTTGCTGTGAGTGCTTTTTCCACATCAGGTGTGCTTGCTTTGTTGTCTTTGTTGTTGCTTTATTAATTTATGAAAATTCATCATGTGCGCTCTTTCATTGCAACAATAACAACAACAGCAGCAATAATAACCAGCATCTGCAACACAAAAAAAAAAAAAACAAAAACAACAATAGCAACATCAGCAGCAGAAACCACTGCCTCCAAACTTCACAGGAAGCGCGCATTAATTTATCTTTTTTTTTCATTTTCTTCATGCTTATGTCGTTGTTTGTATTATTTTTTATTTTCTTATTTCTTTTTTATTCTTTATTCTTTTGAGACGTATTTTACGTCTGCTTCTTTATTTTTTTTTTTTCATTATTATTCTTCTCCTTTGGGTGCTTCTGCTGCTGCTACTCCTTATGTCACTGTCAAAAACGGAAATACATGTGCAACAAATTATGAAATAAAATTGTTTCCTTTTATGAAACAATTATGCGATTTAAGTGTGTAATTGTAAGCACATGTGCGTATGTGCATGATGTGACTGTGTGAGCATGTAATTGTGCGTTGTTTGTTTATTTTTTTTGTTTTTTCTTACATTTTTCATACAACACATAATTAATTAAAAAAAGCTGTTTAAACCTAATTAATGAATGCATTTTATAGAATGACGAGCATAAGCAACACAATGATGAGTGAAGTAAAGATATGATTGATCCTTGTTTGGTTAAAGTACATTAAACGCAATGACAGTTAAAAATTGTGCAGTTATGATGTAAATTATAATAAATAGGAACGGGTTTTTGCTTGATATGCTCTTCTTTTTTTTATTTATAAATTTGTACAAATTCCTTTTGATTCCTGACAGTAACTTTTGTAAGACGTGTTAGACTTAAATTTGCAAATTTCCGGTTTTAGTTTGCGCGCAAACTTCCGATCGCCATTCGAATGTTTTTTTCGTAGTTTAGCTCAGTGTTATATGAATTGTATTTACTATGAGTAAAAGTTTCATTAAACCTCTAGTTTCAAAAATGTCATCTCCTCAAGATAACATGAACAAAAAATAATGCAATTTTAATTAAGTAATAAAGAAATTTCAGACAAAAACAAGCCAATAGACAGTACTGTCTCAAGAAAAAAAGAAACGGGCAAAAATCAAGGTGGAAGGGATATAGATACTGAAAAGAAGGTGATGAGGAGATTAAAACGAAATCCTTATCTCTATCAACGTTATTTGATAAAAAAATATAACCCTTATCCCGTTAGAATTTTTAGATTTAAAAAAAAAACAAAAAAGGCAAAAAACAGCAGTTCAGCGAAGTCGAATGTTGTAAAGGGTGATTTTTTAAGCGTTTTGTTTTTGAAAATTGAAAAAAAAAGTAGAAAATGTGCAGTAGTAAATGAAATATTTATTTGGAGCAATACATCAATGAACGACATTTACTTTTTAAAAATTATTTCATGTAAATGTTGCCCGCGACTATGCCTGAGGTGGTCCATCCGTAAACTCCAATTTTGGCTTATTAACACATGGTCCAATAAGTCCCAAGACTACTAGGTGGCACCTCTAACGAAATATCGATATAATATTTCTATAGTACCAACATTCAAACAATACGTGTAAAAATTTCTTGACAATCTAATGTTTAGTTCAGATGTTGTAGTGATTTAAGTGACGCTACTCTTGATATTTTCAAAATAATGGATTCAAAGCAATTCCGTGTGATGATTTATCACTGTTTTTTGATGGGATGGGAATGTGATGATTAATCACTGTTTTTTGATGGAATACCTTCCAATCTAAGCAATGGCTTCGAAAGTGTTATTCGGACTCTGCTCCGTCAAAAGCAACCATTTGCCGATGGTATGCTGAGTTTAAACTTGTTCGTACAGACACAAATGATGTTGAACGTTCAAAGTACACAATGGTATTGGCCGACCGTAAAGTGAAGGCGCGCGAGCTAGCTGAGGCTCTGAAGATATCGAAAGGCAGTGTGGGAACAATATTACGGGAACATTTGTCGATAAGAAAGCTGCTTTCCAAATGGGTGCCGCGTTTTCTCACACCGGACCAAAAACAACAACGTGTCGATGATTCGGAGAGTTGTTTGGCACTATTTACAAAGAATACACATACATTTTCGCGTCGGTATGTGACAATGGATGAAACATGGATCCACTATTTACACCGGAATCAAAAGGGTCGTCAGCTGAGTGGAGAGCAACCGATGAAAGCATGCCAAAGCGACCAAAAACACAACAGTCGGCTGGTTAAGGTTATGGCATGTGTATTTTGGAATGCGCATGGAATTTTGTTCAGCGACTATCTCGAAAAGGGAAAAACAATCAACAGCGATTATAATATAGCGTTGTTGGAGTGTTTGAAGGATGAAATCGCAAAAAAACCGGCCCCATTTGAAGAAGAAAAAAATAATTTTTCACCAAGACAATGCACTGTGTCACAAATCGATGAAAACGATGGCAAAAATCCACGAATTGGGCTTCGAATTGATTCCTCATCCACCGTATTCGCCAGATTTAGCCCCCAGCGACTACTGGCTCTTTGTTGACCTCAAAAAAATGCTTGCCGGCAATAGATTTGGCTCCGGCAATAGAGGTGATGGCTGAAACTGAAGCATATTTTGAGGCGAAGCACATATCGTTCCACAAAACCGGTATTGAAACTTTAGAAAAGCGGTGGAAAGAATGTACTGCTCTTGAAGGAACCTGTGTTGATGAATAAAGAAGAATATTTGCAAAACAAAGTTTTTTATTACTTAGTCTCGGGACTTTTGGACTTATTGAATCTAAATAATAAAGTGGTAGTTACATTTTTATAGTTTAGCACCTATATCATATGAATATTTTGAAGATCGATCACAGCTTTTTATGACTAACAGAGTTGTTTTTCGTTGTAATTGGCCATCGATATTACTTACTTACAAATGCTATAACCAAAACACCGTTCAAACTTTTTCAATAATTTTTTTTTTCTTAGAAAGAGTAAAACTTCCGATTAGTTGTGGATATATGAATCGTTTCGGTTCGATTGTCGGTTAAACATCGACTTTTTCCGGCATCCCACAAAGAAGTTTGACGGTGTCAAATCGCAGGTCCATGGCGGCCAAATGACAATTAAAAATACTGATTACTCGATCATCGAACTAAGTGTGCAATATATCGATTGTTTATCTACTTTTGTGGCATGTAGCACTATCATGGTAAAATTCGATATATGTGTGTGGCCACCCCGCACGGTAGAAGTGAAACTTTAACTCAAAAAAGTTGATTTTTAAGTGATTAATTGATTTACTCTTTAAGGGGGGGGGGGGGGGGTAAGGTTTGACAACTTTTTTATTTTTCATTTTTTTTTATTTTTGTTTCTGAAAGTACAACATCTGAAGAATATTGTATTAAATTTTTAGGTCATTCGGAGCAAAACTAATGAAGTGACTGTAGGTTGAATGACCGTACCTCCAACTAGTGTTGCTTAGTGTAAAATAAAAAAAATAAATAACTGGCCATTTCAGCCCTTGAAAGGACTTTGACCTAGCTTCTTAGGATCAATTGTGTTGTGCGTGTTATTAAGTTTGTACACAATTGACCGAGAAATGGACCTACTAGTTTTATGCCGACTCCGAACGGCTAATGTACATGTTTTCAAGAAGCTTTACATAGCATTATTTATTCTCTGAGGTTTGCCATTGTCAGCAGAGAGGTGACGGCCGAACAGAAAAATTGATTCAATTGTAAAAAAATTTTGTGTCAGATGGAAATAAACCAGAGTTCTCTGGCGTATAGTTTGAATAAATAAATAACTGAAACTGAAGCGTTTTTGTAGCGAAGCACAAATCATTCTACAAAACCGGTATTAAAATGTTAGAAAAAAGGTGGAATGAATGTATTGCTCTTGAAGGAACCTATGTTGATGAATAAAAAAGAATCGTTGCAAAAAAAAGTTTTTTTATTACTTAGTCTCGGGACTTATTGGACCATGTGTTATAATCAGCCAGAGCTATAAAAGATTACAATCATTTCACGTGTCAAGTCTTTTGATATTGTTGCAATTGATTGCAATACATAATTCTCTTTCGATACTTCCGACTTCATCATTTGAAATCACCAATCATTTTCCTTAATTCGCATTGATTTATGTGGCAATTGATTTCATTGAAGTCACTTGAAAACATCTGAGAGTTCAAATTCCTTGATTGAAATTTTTTTTGTTATTCGTTATAGCGAAGTCGACGCAGCAGGTTCTTGTGGTTTTTTTTTTTAATATTGTAGTATCGAGAAAGTTGCAAAAAAAAATTTAACAAAAATAAAAAAAGAGGGTTGACATTTTCGTGTCAAGTGATTGTTCTTCAGATGAAATTGAGGATATTCCCAGTACTTTAGCTCATGCAAGTGTTAGCCGGAAAAGACCGGCTTTTGATGATGGCACACTTTTGAATAAGAAAGTGCTGAAACGTCTGCCAACCATTTCGACCTTGTCAACAGTAGAATGTTGCATAGACGCAGTATCATCATCGCTTGAAGATGATAAATATGAAAATGTACTATTCTTTGGAACATTTTTCGAAGTTATTAAGATATCAAGTTAAAAATGATTTTACGAGTACCGATATTTATGTTTTAATTCAGATAAGTAAAAAAAATTCAATTGTACCAGTTAACAAAAGTCTTCCTCGAATCCATGTTACAGTGAATATCTGGAAAACTTGGCGTGGTAGAACAAAATGAAAGCCGGATTCGGAACCAACCCAAAATTTTACTCAAGAATATTGCTTTAAAACTTTGAAATTTGTGTTACTTGAATGCATTCAAAGTCAATTCACAATTGATGGGGAATGGTGACCATGAAGTCAAGTAATGATTGCACAATATATTTTATGAATCAAAATCATTCTAAAATGACTGGTGACTTATTTTTTTTTATCTTATTCATGAAAATGAATATATACTGCAATGAAAAATTTTATTCGTTGATTCTGAGTTCAAAGAATGCAGCTCCAAATGATCGCAATCTTTTACAGCTCTGTAATCAGCCAGTTAAGCCTATACCTGTTTTTGGTGCCATTTTGAAAACAAAATTGAAAAACATTTTGAAAACAAAAATTGAAAAATTACCATATTATTTACATTTCAAACGCTCTAAAGTTTTAAGTTCTAAGTTTTAATAGATAGTTGTAGGTACGGTAAAGGTACGACTGAAAATGTGTTGGTCGACTGAAGATAGTTTCGGCTATGACTTAAAATTAAATGCAGCCTAAAGTTGGTTTTGTTATAAAAAAGGCAATAGAAGTTACGACTGACTTTGATGCGTTCATAATAATTGTCAATAAAATCAATATTTTAAACAAATTCAGTAAAAAATAACAATTACGCCGACTCTAAAGAAGCAAGGGGTAGCCTGCCCCCCTTACCCCCCGATAGTTTCACCCCTGTTTATATATTTGCCATCGATTGATTTGTGCGGCTCACGACGAAAAGTCTCATCTGCGCTCTCGTCCATCAGCTCGTACGATTTGCTAGGTAACGGAATGAGATCTCATTTTTCAGTCTCTCCAAAAGGTACGCGCTCTTAAACGGGAGCAATAAAATTTTTAAATGGGTATTTATACGTCCGCGAGCACGTACACGCATAGAAATTTTTCGTTCACCACAACTGAAAAATTAGCCAACTACACTTAAGTTGTCAACTTAAAAATATATCTTATATACCGCAAACTATTTCGGTCAATATTATTTATTGAAGCGAAGCTTTTTACGCCTCGTTCTGCGATTTGCTAGAGTGAAATCAGAAAAAAACACACTTTTTTCCAACACCTTTTTTCTTAGAATTGATATTGTTTTCTGCTTGCATCAATTGAACCAGAAAATGTTAAATTAAAAATAATTCCTTGCCCGCTGCAGGAACTGAACCCACAAACTCACAGTTCTATCGTTTGTTGGTACTTTCCTCTAACCATTACGCTAAAACCATTTCTTTCATAATTTTGTTGATTCAGTGATAAACATTAGCTAAAGCTATGTTTCAGCAGATCTCTATAATCTATTACTTTAAGAATAAAAAAAAAAAAAAATAAATAACTGGCCATTTCAGCCCTTGAAAGGACTTTGACCTAGCTTCTTATGATCAATTGTGTTGTGCGTGTTATTAAGTTTGTACACAAATGACCGAGAACCGGACCTACATGCTTAACGCCGACTCCGAACGGCGATGAACGGAAAGTTCTCGTTCTCAAGAAGCTTTACATGGCATTGTTGATTACTCTCTGATATTTGCCATTGCCTGCAGAGAGGTGGCGGCCGTACAGAAAAATTATTTTAATTCAAATAATTTTCTGCCGCTGCTGGGGTTCGAACCTGGGTTTCCAAAGTTCTTTGACATAGCGGCCACGCACTTTAACCAACTACGCCACGGACACCACATTACTTTAAGAATAGATTAAGAAATATAATCTATTACTATTCTAGGACTATGTATTGGCTAGCCAACCGACAAAAGTAGCAAACAAAACGAACTAGATCAAAGATAACTAAATTTACCGAGCTATGGTTTGAATCTTCGGTTTCTCCATGCGAACTAAAAGACCTAACGAACTAAAAGAACGAACGAACTAAAAGAAATATTCACTAAGGATTGTGTATTAGATGTTGTTTCTACTTCCTACTAAAGGTCGTTATAAATATCGTCAAAAATAAACAACTTGTGAGTTGATTAAATTGTAACAAAATTAATGATTTTTGTATATTTATTCCCTACAACTGAACAGGGGGCTTTAAGGGAGGGCCGAAGAGGGTTAATATATATGATATATATACTTTGTTATTTTAAAGTTTTGAATTTAAAAATTATTTTAATCGAAAAAACGCTATTAAATTATCAAATCTATGAATTTGCGAAAATGCTTCGCTTCTCTCGTGTGTCCAGTGACGCACCTGTGTTTTTTATATTGATTGTCTTTCCCCCTATGTCCCCTATGTCTTCTTATGGATTGTACTCATCGCACCTCTTTCGCTATCTCCGTCCGCGTATTAAGCAAATTACCAATTTACTTATATGGAACAGTTTGTCCATAAAGTAACTCTGAATTATAAGAGTTGTGTTTATAAAACGATGGGCAAAACAAAGGAAATTTTCAGTTGGGAAAAACAATCTTTCAATTGCTGCAATTTAAAAATCATTCACGTATATGAGAAACGAAATTAATTACCTGCAACTAAATGACGCGTTTCTCGCAACTGAACTTTTATTATGACAACTGTTGAAACGTTCGCAAATAAAGATCTCAGTCACGACAAACGAAGTTCGTTTGCGGCAAACTGGCGATAAACGTTTTTTTAGTTTGCGTGTACGACTTCTTGTGAATCTAATTGAATCGTTCGCTCACAAAGGTACTTAGAATTAATTCTATTTGTTTTCATTATCAAAATTATTATTTTGTCCTACTCTTCTGTTGCTTCATATCCTGCTATTTATATCTTGCCACAATTGGTTTACATTCTCTTTCTCAAATATAGTCTGGCCATCAAAATGGAAAATTTCTAAGCAAACCTTAGACATAAAAAAAAACAATTTATCAAGTATAAGACAAACTTTAATTTGAACATTATAATTGGGAAAAAAGAATTTCACAACCAGCCACCTTGTCTTTGCAATAAAATATAATTTATGGAAGTTTGTGCCACCCACCATATTAGAAAATTTTGCATAAACTTGCGCATAAATCAAAACTATAAATTGCATTTAAACTTAACTAGATACACATAAAGTACACGCACACACACCATACCGCACGCACACCGAGGAAGTCATTACCAATGCATGCCATGGTATTTATGAGGCATTACCACTTAAATGAGGCGTGCGTCTGACGAAATAGATTTATTAATGAAAACAATTTAAAAAGATTTTTTCTCTTTTTAACACTCAAGTAAATGTGTTTTTCCATTAAAATAATTACAAAAGTATTCCTAAAACAATAACTTTTCGTCATAAATTTTCATGTACAACAGTTTTTATTATCAAATTTTGCAAATATTTCTACGTCGCAAAGCCGCTAAACAAGTTGCAGCAAGTGGCACGAATAGCAGGACCAAAATAAATTCCACATTTTATCTTAATTGCTGAATTAAAAATGTTCACAACAACAGAACGTGATCAAAGAATGGCTGATGTGGCGCCAAAACAGTGCAAAGCAATGAAAACTTTTCAGATTGAGCTTCAAACGCACCGCAACAGCAGCAACAACAAGAAACACAACAACAACAATTACGCAAACAAAAACAAGCTGAAAAACCATTATTTTCACAAGCTTTCAAACATAAACTCGCAAAAGAACAACAACAAAGTTTCGCTTTTCTGCTGCAAGGCTGCAACAACTCGTGCGCCCAAAAGTATGCAATATCATAAAAATTGTGTTAATGGCAAACAGTTCATGGCAAAGGTTGAAGTATGCTGCGTAAAAAGACCGTTACAACGCCAACAGGACCAACGCTAACAACATATGTTGTGCAATTAAGTTTTCCCCAAAAAGGTGATTGCCAGTCAACAATATGGCGAACCAATATGGCGGCAATGCAATGTGCTCGTAGCACTCCTTGTTGCGTTGCGTAGAAAATCGAAAAAGCTTGTTGCAACTACTTAACGCTTAATTTGCGCAAAATTAGGATGTGGTTGGGAAAACATGTGGTTTTTTACAAATTTAATGTTTCACTTGCATTTGCAAATTGATAAAAATTTAAAGCTTTTAGCTTAAATTAATTTGTTTTTTTTTATGATCTCGTGAAGTTCTTGTGCCATGCTCGTAAAACAGGCAATAAAATTAACACTAGTGTGAAAGACTGCGTCAGAGAAAGGTCAACATCTGGTTAGACATGGGTAACGCAGCAAAATATGCTGCGCTGCTACAACGACCCCAGCGCAGTTTACTGTATCAGCGAAGTGCGCTAACGCAATTGCGCCATGAAGCATTTTGAAATGCTATGATATCTGTATCAAGACCAGCGCAGGCTGTTTTTGATTTGGATAGCGCGATGCGTTATGTGGTCAATTTGTTGAATGCGCTGAGCTTTGTGGTGAAGTAGCAAGTTGGGCTAAGCGCATATTGTCTTCACTTATTAAACATAAATGAAATTAATTAGAAAATCCTGAAACAATTTATCTATCGAAAGACTCATGTTGCTTATGAATTCATTTAATTATTCAATTAATATGAAGTATTACTGAACATATAGCGTATTTTTAGCATTAACCAAAAATGAAAAAAATTTATACTTCAAGCATGACTGCATGCTGTTCAACGTGAGTATTAGATATCAAACAATATGTACATACACATTTCTGGTATGCAAGACAAGTTGCAAGTTGGATGTTAGTTTCATTTCATGTACCTTAAAAGCAATGAAAATCTATAGAAAAAACTGTACATGAAGCAAATACAATTTCCTGCGATTTTGGGTAACTGCCCTATTTTTGAGCTTTTTTTTAGCGCAATATTTAGCTTTAGCGCAAAACAAAAAGTAGCGCTGCTTAACATATGAAAAAGATAAAAAAATTAAAATATCAATAATTTTTCCACGGACTGCAAATAACGATTATCGCTATCAATCAATCCTTTTATAACAATTATTTTTTTGTCGTTATTTGTTCGATCAGAAATAAAAATTATTTTTGGTCGTTTTTTTCATACAGAAAAAAATTTATTTTTTTGTTATTTTTTCGATCGGAAATAAAAATCATATTGTGATCGTTATTTTTTCGATCGGAAATAAAAATCATTTTGTGATCGTTATTTTTTTCGATCAGAAATAAAAGTTATTTTTTATCGTTATTTTTTTCGATCAGAAATAAAAATCATTTTGTGACTATTATTTTTTCGGGCAGAAATAAAAGTTACTTTTGATCTATATTTTTTTGACCAGAAATAAAAATCAATCATTGATCGATATTTTTTCGATCAGATTAAAAAAATTATTTTTGATCTATATTAAATCGATCAAAAAAGTAACATGCATATAAAGATATAAATTATAATAAAATGAAAACTTAAAAAAGCGCTATAACTCGAAAACAAAAGAAGATAGGAAAAAATACAAGTGGTTTTGGCTTTTCTAAAGAGGGTGGGTGGCATCGAAATCTCGACGCACAGGTAGAGGGGTTGGTCGATATGATAACCTTAAAAATTAGAAAAAACGCCATATCTTGAAAACGAAACAAGATGGGACACTACTTATATTTTGTACTTCTATTTTCTACAGCTATTTTCTACTAATATTTTCTTTAGTGTTCTAGTACTATTCTCCATCAATATTTTCTACTACTATTTTTTGCAACCAGTTTGTCTACTAATCCTACTAATATTTTCTTGTCTAAGGTCTTATTCAAATTCTTGTCTTGGTCCTTATTCTAATCCTTGTCCTAATCCTTGACCAAATCTTTACCTTACCTAATCCTTTTCCAAGTACTAATCCAAATCCTTTTCCAAATCCATGTCTAAGATCTTGTCCTTATCTTCGTCAGAATCGTTGTTCAAATCCTTGTCTACGACGACTAGCTAACTTGGTAACGTGGGTTCGAAGCAATAACTTCTTTATTTTTACTCAAAACAGTTTTATTTGTAAATATTGATTTGATTGAAATTTCAATCGATATTATTTCAATATTGAAATAATTTTTATTTCTGATTAGAAAAATATAGATCATTGATTCATTTCTATTTCTGATCGAAAAAATAATGATCAGTAATAATTTTTATTGCTGATTGGAAAAAATTCCATTAAAAAATAACTTTTATTTCTGCTTGAAAAAAATATGTATCGATCAAGAAATGATTTTTATTTCTGATCGAAAAAATAACGATCACAAAATGATTTTTATTTCTAATCGAAAAAAATAACGATAACATATAATTTATATTTATGATTGAAAATATAACGATCAAATAAATAATTTTTATTTCAGATCGAAAAAATTAGGATCAAAAATAATTTTAATATATGATCGAAAAAAGAATCGATCACAAATAATTGAATGAAGATGATTTCTTTCTTAAAAATCATGAAAAATAAATCATGCCAAAAACGGAATCTCTGACTCACTAGCTTCATATTGCTATATTTAAAATTATTTTACATCTTTTTATACATGATTTTTTGATGTAAAAATTAAAAAATAACCGTTATTTTCTATCCTTGAATTTTTCATATTTTTATTAAAATCATATTCAATATAATAATAATGGCAGATAAAATAAATTCTGTTCATAAAATAAAATGAAAATTTGTACTTCTATATTAAGTAGTGAATAAATTAATAGAAAAAAGTAAAAATATATAAACGAAAATACTTAAGATGCGTCATTTAGATGATAGTTAAAAAAAACAACTTGAGATTGGTAACCTGGAAAAAAATGCTACGCTGCTACACTAACGCAAGCTCAGTTCACTGTAGCAGCGTAATATTTTAACGCAATTGCGTTATGAAGCAGTTTAAAAGATTATGATACCTGTATTATCAACATGTTTATCTGCGCAAGCTGTTTTTGAATTGCGTTATGTGGGCAATTTCTTGAATGCGGTGAGTTTTTAGAGTGCGCTTCAAACAAAACTAAAACAACAAAGGATTCTGGCATTGCAGCAAGTTTAAAGTTGGATTCAAGTTTGTTTGTACTCTTAACATCGAACACGTTCGACAAATTTAAAAAACCATTGCGTGATCAGCAAAGCATCATCACAATCAAACACACTTCATATGCTTAACAGCATCTTCTTCGACCTTGTTCGCTTCGAACATTTTATCTCCATGTTTAAGGCGACATAAAACTTGTGCAATTTTGGCTCGCTGCAAAAATATTTTCTCATTTTTCTTTAAGCGTCATTTGTATTAATGCGCTATTGCGTTACTCTTTTAAAAGAAGTGAATTAGCGCAGTAACGCATTTAAGTGCTTCAACGCAATAGCGTAACGCAGCGCAGCGTTACCCATGTCTACATCTGGTTGCTTCAAGAAAGACTCTTAAAGTCAATTTGTTTTAATTTGATCTTATGTTGTAGCTCCATTTAAAGTTAAATGAAGCTTTTACGTTTTCAGTACTTGAGCGTTTATAATCATTATTATCGGTGACAGCTTTTTGAAGAAATTGCTGTATAACACACTAAAAAGCTCCTGTTTGACAAAAAGTTTGCAATAAATTAGTCCAAAAAAAAAAAAAAAAAATAAAAAAAAATAATAAATTCAAAAATAAAGAATCCCTTTTTTCATAAAAAAATTAAATTTGAATGCCATAAAAACAGAATAAATACAACATTGAAACCGTTACTCTTCGTCCACTTTACATCATGTGCATCATTGTTGTAGTCAGCACTTGCTGCATATTATATGCATTATTTTCCTCTACTCTAAACAAACAAATTTTACACAAAAGTAATTGAAAATATCGAAACAAATAAATCCCATTGAAAAATTCATAAACATTGGAAATATGTTTACTTCAGAGCCACTGAATAATTTCTAAATCGCATGCAAATTCAGCGTATTCCTAAAAATATGCAATATTTATATTACGGATGCATGCACAAATACGCTTCAACTCTGTATGAATTGCCATAAATGCATACAATGACAACAAGAGCTTAGAGTGTGTGCGTGTTTGTTTGGCTGTGTGAGTATAAAATAGAAATATGTATGCAATATGTAAGTTGATATGTTAAGCAAACAAATCCTAGTTTTATGCATCGTTAATATATGAGAACGAGGTGAAAATCAGTGAGCATGAGTTTAAAATAGGGCAAATATTGTTGCATTGCTTTTGTTGTAGCAATTAATTTAAATGCCTGTGCCAAGTGAAAAGGAAAATCATGCCAATTTTTTTACTAATAATTATTTTTAAACACTTCTCTTTTGTTTTAATTATTAAAAAAACAATTGATGGAGATTGAAGGTTGAATTTTTGACCGGTTGTATAGGTCACTCAACATTGTAGAGGAAATTAATTGTATATTTTTAAGACCATATATTTTTCAAGAAATATTATTTTCTTATTGTGAACTCATTATTTTTAATATTTGAAATGTAAATGGTCAAAAATTTAAAAACTAAAATCAGACACTTTCATTTTTAGCATTCTAACCTCAATAAATAAGACTGACATTTTTTTGAAAATAGTCTAACCGTGAGTATATTCTATTTTCCTCATTTTTTCTGTTCATATTTTTATACCCCCACGTTTCAAAAAAATTAATGGGGGTATATTAATTTTTTCACTCCGTTTGTAACGCCCATACGGAGGCGTGGCAGGTATAGAAAAGTTTATATATTCTTGATCAGCATCACCACCCGAGTCGATTTAGCCATATCCGTCTGTCCGTCCGTCCGTCCGTCCGTCTGTCTGTCTGTGATCACGATTACAGCCGTAATGTTCAAGCTATCATCACGAAATTCTATATTTAAGCTTGTGTCTAAAAAACAAAGGTTAAGTTCGAAAATGAGCCTAATCGGGTGAAAACCTCGCCTACCTCCTATGCAAAGGGACTTTATCAAAACGACAAAATATCTTAGAATTGCACAAAAATTAATATATGGACTGGAAATTGCACTAAGAAAATTGAACGTCTTAAAATCAAAGAAAATTAGTTGTTAAAAGACTGTAACCAAAATATCTTTGCTACAAGGAAAAGATCGTTGCACTAATGATTTATTCTTTAAGTAAGCAACTGCTGCATCTTTGAAACAAAATACTGAAGTTCTTTGAAGCTAAATCAATCAAAAACCGTAAAGATAAATTATTTACATTGAAAACAAATTTTTCGAGCTCTAGGCCAAGCATGTTGACAACAAGACAACATGAAGAACAAAGAAGGCAACAACCAACAACAACAACAACTTGTTCATCATGTTGTCTTGTTGTCAACATGCTTGGCCTAGAGCTCGAAAAATTTGTTTTCGCCAGTTACAAAAATTCAAGCGTTCTCTGCCAAAAATAAAATTCCGGGTAACTTTCTCGGCATATTGGCAGTATATGTAGAACATTAGTAGCTTGAGTGGATCACAGTGTAAAGTCATACAAAGGCTACTGATGAGTTGGTGTAGCGGCCAATGGAACAGTCTGTATAGTCAAGCTGTGTGATTTGCTCTATACAGAGCCGTTGTTGTTGTTGTTGGTGGTTGCCTTCTTTGTTCTTCATGTTGTCTTGTTGTCAACATGCTTGGCCTAGAGCTCGAAAAATTTGTTTTCAATATAAATAATAAGAGGCCGTATACAAATATTAATATTAAATAAATTATTTACTATAACGATTTAATTCTTTGTTAACAAGAATTTATTAACAAAGAAAAAAGTACGCAAAATCAACAAATTTTTTTTGTTTTCTTGAATCTAAACATCGTTGTTTCAAAGACAAAGTCTATAACTTTAAAGAATTTTTTCTACAAAATCATATTTTTCTTAAAAATGCACACGCTTATAGTTAGCAGATACTTTGTGGGCAATATGTACTATATAAGGCAATTGATGTATTAATATTAGTTGTAATTAGCACTAGATTAAATCGTATGGGTTAAGGGTCAAGGGGATGGGGGAGGGAGTGGGAAGAAGAATGGAGAAGGGGTGAGTAATAGAAAGAAAAGGCGGACATACAAAGATAGTATTAAGGAAATCGACTTTTTTAAAGACGTACATCTTTGTCACAAGAATTTAAGTCTTTGATATAAAGTATATTTTTCATGGGAATCCAACAATCTTTGTTCCTTTGCCGTAAGGATGTTTTATCTTTGGGCACAATCTAACCAATAAAAGTCTTTGTGTCAAAGTGTATTTTCTTTCGTTTTACAATTTTTTTTCCTGAGTGTGTGCATATGAGCTTTGTTATTTAATATATACTCTGAGTATGAAATTCAACCAAATCGGATAAAAAACCACGCCGACCTCCCATACAAAGTGACTTTATCAAAAAACAAAAGCGAATATTTTCTGTTAAAACTATAACGAAAATGTTTTTACAGATAAACATTTTATTGATTGCTTAAGAATTTGAACCATATACTTTGGTTCGGCCGTGGGGGTATTTTGACTTCGGCCCAGTCGAAGATCATTTCTTACTAGTTTATTTTCATGTAAATTTCATATCTTTTGAATGGCTAATGCCTAAAATATAGCATCCCTGTTGATGATCGTGGATCATTAAAAAACCATTATCGCGTCCACTGTGTGGTAAAATATGCCGAACTGCGAGCATTGAAAACGTTATCACCGTGTTTCCGGCAGATGTGGTGCATATTTTCATTCTATCAGTACAAGAACGCCAAGTCTTTTTGGGTGAGCCGGATTTGAACCAGTAATTTCAGTTTATAGAGTAATTTTTCACCACCACGATGCGAGACGTTGTGCTATGTTAACCAAAGAAGGAGTTGATTGTGCCCTGAACGCACCCGTACACCGAGAAAAAAACTTATGCAAAATTAACAAAAAACCTAGTATAATTTATACGATGGCTTTGGCAGTTTTCAGCCTCCTAAGTTTTTGGTCAAAATACCTAAATTTTACATGTTAACCTACCGATATTGATTTTGACGATGAATTAGTGAAATATTATGTAATTTACACATTATAGCTTCAACAATTTATATTAGCGTGCTTACTTATTCTTCCGAACATAGTGATAGTTTGTTCATAATTTGTTGAACTATCAAAGTTAAATAGATAAATAAATATACAGGGAGAAGTATAAAATATACATCTATGCATCTACTTAGGTTAATTGCCTTAGGTTAAAAAAGACAATTATGAAATATACATACACTTGGGTAAAATTGTGTATATTGCTGTTATACAAAATTACCCAATCACTTAGATGGAACTTCTAAATAAAATTAACCAAAAATTTTTTTTGGAATAACTGTTTTATTTAATATAAATAAACATACATTTACAAGGTTTCCAACATACATTTCTCAACAGTTGGATATTACTGCTCTAATTTAATGCCAAAAAATGCACTCACGAAGCATTGCACCTTGGCTTAACATCTAGGCTATATCATTTTCATGACAAAAACTAAACGAGAACTATAACAAACCGGGAGTATTCAGCGATAAATTTTGCTCATACCATTTTGATAAATTGTCAAAGTTTTCGGTGGTTTACCTGCACTATTGGTTAAAATGTTATATACTTGGCTTAGGTGAATTAAACATTTTTTTATTGGCAGGGTATCGAAGTATGTGCTTTCAAAGCAATGTAAAAAAAAAATAAATAAATAACTGGCCATTTCAGCCCTTGAAAGGACTTTGACCTAGCTTCTTATGATCAATTGTGTTGTGAGTGTTATTAAGTTTGTACACAATTGACCGAGAACCGGACCTACAGGCCTAACGCCGACTCCGAACGGCGATGAACGAAATGTTCTTATTCTCAAGAAGCTTTACATGGCATTTTGATTACTCTCTGAGGTTTGCCATTGTCTGCAGGCGGCCGTACAGAAAAATTATTTTAATTCAAATAATTTTCTGTCGCTGCTGGGATTCGAACCTGGGTTTCCAAAGTTCGTTGACATAGCGGCCACGCACTTTAACCAACTACGCCACGGACGCCAATATATTAAACAATATATTACTTTGGTGAATAACCATAAGTTTCTAATTTCCATACACTTTTCTTAGATGATTTTACAATTGCTTTTTTTCTCTGTGTAGGTTTTGACGTCACAGCGTATCTTTATCTATGCCTTTATTCGTGTTTTTTTCCTAAGACTTGTCTACTTCTTGCTCAAATTCGTGTTAATGGATTTTAGCCAAATTCCAAATTCCTGACCTTATTCTTGTTCGTATCCCCTTTCTTAATCCTTGTTCCACTTCTTCCCATATTTTTTAACTCAATCGCGGTCCTTTTCCTGAGTGTGTCCTGATTCTCCTTATGCTTTTACAAATCCATGATATAATCTTATACGAGGGTTAATACATTTTTTTCGGGAACGAAGACTAAATTTTTTTCACTTTGAAAAATAAAAACATAATTTTTTTTTCATTTCTTGCCACTTGAGAGACGTAGAAAAACAAAGAAAACAAACAACCGACGAAGAATTCTTATTTCATTAAGACAATATGGGCTTGAGGCGTTTTTGTGCACGCAAAACATCGAATTATTGATTATCGGCCCAACGGACCTGATTTGACACCCAATGACTTCTCTCTATACCCGCACTTCCAGAACAAACTTCTTGGAAAATGATTTTCGACGGCAGAAGAAGCCTTTGATTCGAAACCTATGTTTTGGAGGTGTCTCTTGCGGAATGGCTTGAATGTATAGTTTGAATAAATAGTTCGAACGCATGGAAAAATATTTTAATTATCGAAGAGAATATTTCCAAAAACAATAAAGAAAAATTTTTTTTATTTATTCCCGAAACATGTGTAGCAATCTACGTAATCTTTGTCTAAATCTTCGTCCTACTTCTTATCTTAATCTTGGTTACTTTCTTTGTTCAAATCCTTGTGTTCATCATTTTTATTATCCTTGTTCTTCTCCTTGTCCAGATCCTTGCCCTTATACTTGTTCTATTAGGGGCGAAGGCTGGGTTGTGAACCGGGTTTTGTTTTTGGGCTTTGACTTTTCACAGAATAAAGATATCGAATAATCCAAGATACCGTTGGAAAGGTGAATATACAATGCAACTTTTTTGTGCAAGCAGATTAGCGTTTTGATTAATAGTTAACTCTCACTGCCCATTTTCTAAAGACGTGATTTTTGGCTCTTCCAAAAAAGTGGTTGGGTTGTGAACCATCTGGCAAATTCCAATAAAAGTGGGAAAATGCGAAGTAAAACACCAATAATTTTATAAAAAGTAGAGACTTTACTTATTCAGTAGGTCTCAAGGGGCAAAACAAGTTATGATGACGCCACTTAGGCTAAGAAATCATAATGAATGGAAGTGTTCAATCATAATTTTCTTCATCTTCATCCAAATCGATGTCGCAATGGCCGGCAATGGCCGGCCACATATGTTGCATTCGATTGAGTTTTTGGGTGTCAGTTCTTTAGCAAAAACCTCAAACAAATGGTGCAAAAATCAATATCCTCATCAGATGGTTTTGGTGGTTCTTTTGCCTTAGGACGCTTGTATAGTGCTGGTTGTGCCTTCTTCAGTGATGCTTTTGCTGGAGATTTTGACTTTGCTGCTGTTTTTCCCTGCTTCAAATTTTTTTAGCGAAGTCAGCTCGCAGCTCTCCATTGCCTTTCGCAAAAGTTTTCGCAATCGATTTTCAAACACGATGTCTGCCGCTAGCACAAGCAATACATCTGTACACTTCGGTGTAACTGCAAAAATTGAGTCAAAAGAAAATGTCAAAAGACAAATTTAGCAGTTGAAACCCAACCCAGTTGCCGTAGGACATGTAGGGCTACTACTTGTCTTTACTTTATTTTTATGTTTATTCTGTCATTTAATTTTTTATTTTATTTTTTATTGTTTTTTTTTATTTTTTTGTTTTTTTATTTAGTATTTATATTGCATTTTTTTATTATTTTGTTATTTTTTTTTTTTTTTTCTTTTACTGTTGTTTCTCTTTTTCCTTTTTATTTGCTTTCATGCAAAAATGGTGCATTTAGGTTACATTAAGCGGTTCTCTGGAGGTACCATGATGATCCTCCGTAGGAATTTTTTTTTATTGTGTAACCTCCTCTTTACTGTCGTTCTATAAAATTTAGCGTCGAGCCAATAGTTTCGGAGTTATAAATCCTTGTAACGTTTTTTCATTGTTGTTTAATTTTAACTTTAAGCGGTTGCCTCCGTGATAACATGACGCCAACAATTTTGTAATTTCATTATGAGATCAAAGAAATTTACTTTTTTGTCGATTAAGAGAACTGATTTTTGGTAGCACTTCAATTGAGCGAGAAATAATTCCATGCATTGCCGATGCATTTTGGGAAAGGCCTCTTTCAAATTTTTGGAAACCTGCGCTGTAAAACGTTGTAACGTTGTCACGTCAAGAATTTGTGCGCTTTTCGAACCGTCTCACAGTGATTCGCATCCACACAAGCGCTGAACAAAATTTGGGGTGATCGGTATTGAATGAAATTTTATTTTGACGTAGAATACGTCATTCTCGGAGGTAAGTAGGGTGGTTGATAGTGATCAGGTGTCGGTATTTATATAACTTTTTGAGCCTTTGTTGGGCCTAAAGTACTGATCGTACAATGTTGATGTTAGCACTTGTTGGTCTGCTTGATCCTCAATGCGACAAAAATTCATGTTAGAACTCTCTAACTTATATAAATTTTACACAATTACATGAAATATAAAGCCAACATTTGATGTTTTTGTTTGCTTAAACTTGCTACCTATTTATCGACAGTTTCCGGTTTTATCGACAAAACCATAAAATTTGTATGGGAGCCCCCCTAAGGAGTGGTTGGAGGGAATAGGTGTCAAACGAAAAAATGTTCCTTTTACAAAGGTAAAGGGGGTCGGTCATACATATTAACCCTCTCCGGCACTCTCTTAAAGGTCATATGCTCAGGTGTATGGAATAAATAAACAAAAACCATAAAATTTGTATGGGAGCCCCCCTAAGGAGTGGTCAGAGGAAATAGGTGTCAAAGGCAAAAATGTTCCTTTTGCAAAAGTAATGGGGGTCGGTCATACATATTAACCCTTTCCGGCACAAACACAATACAATTTGTATGGGAGTCCCCCTAAGGAGTGGTCGGAGGGAATAGGTGTCAAAGGAGAAAATGTTCCTTTTGCAAAAGTAATGGGGGTTAGTGATACATATTAACCCTTTCCGGCACGAACACCATAAAATTTGTATAGGAGCCCCCCTAAGGAGTGGTCGGAGGCAATAGGTGTCAAAGGCAAAAATGTTTCTTTCACAAAAGTAATGGGGCTCAGTCATGTATATTAACCCTCTCCGGCACTCTCTTGGAGGTCATATGCTCAGGTGTATGGAATAAATATACAAAAACCATAAAATTTGTATGGGAGCCCACCTAAGGAGTGGTCGGAGGGAATAGGTGTCAAAAGAAAAAATGTTCCTTTGGCAAAAGTAATGGGGGTCAGTGATACATATTAACCCTTTCCGGCACTCTTTTAAAGGTCGCATGCTCAGGAGTATGGCATAAATATACAAAAACCATAAAATGTTTATAGGAGCCCCCTCAAGGAGTGGTCGGAGGGATAAGGTGTCAAACGCAAAAATGTTCCTTTTGCAAAAGTAATGGGGGTCGGTGATACACATTAACCCTTTCCGGCACTCTTTTAAAGGTCATATGCTCAGGTGTATGGAATAAATAAACAAAAACCATAAAATTTGTATTGGAGCCCCCCTAAGGAGTGGTCGGAGGGAATAGGTGTCAAACGCAAAAATTTTCCTTTTGCAAAAGTAATGGGGGTCAGTCATACCTATGAACCCTTTCCGGCACTCTCTTAAAGGTCTTATGCTCAGGTGTATGAAATAAATATACAAAAACCATAAGATTTGTAAGGGAGCCCCCCTAAGGAGTGGTCGGAGGGAATAGGTGTCAAAGGCAAAAATGTTTCTTTTGCAAAAGTAATGGGGGTCGGTCATACATATTAATCCTCTCCGGCACTCTTTTAAAGGTCATATGCTCAATTGTATGGAATAAATATTTTACTAAATAGTTTTTAAAAAAGATGTCATCAAAAGCGAATTGACTAATTCTACGTCTTGTGTTACGACATAGTCGAAACTACTGTATCTTTTTTTTAGTGAATAATGGAACTAATTAATTTCACTTAATTAGTATATAAAATAAATATTAATAATAAAATAATTTCAATAGTTTTTGAGTAAATGGGGTTATCTGTCAATTTTTTTTTTTTTAATATTATACGTAAAAAATAATTATACATTTTAACTTATTGCTAGAAAAAAATGGTGACAAGATGTTTTATAAATAATCTAAAAAATTGCATCATTGAATCCGAGGGGGCTTAATTTGGTAAAAAGGTTGAGTGAGGAAGCAATTCGAACTTTAACCCGTTGGCATTGGGCATCGTGTTATATGAACTGGTACATTGTCTTGATGAAACAAAACTTTCTTTTTCGCCAAATTCGCTCGTTTTTTCTTGACTTCATCAGTCTAACGCTACAATAAGTTCGCATAATACTCGCCTTCGATTGTTTAACCTTTCTGTAGATAATCAATGAAAATTATCCCACGCACATCCCAAAAAACCTACGTCATGCCCTTGCTTACAGTTGGAATTGTCATTCAGTCCATTGTTTTGAATGTTCCTTTGTCTGAGGTGTGAAGTGATAGACCCATTTTTTATCCATGGTTATGAATCGGTATAATTGCTGTGAAAATTTGCCAAACTCTCGATTGAAACATCCTTACGACGCTATTTATGTTCCACTATGAGTAATTGTGATAAGCTGTCCTTCCTGCGGACAGCTTTCTCATGTCCAAATTTTCAGTCAATATGCAAAGTACAGCGCTTTTTGAAATGTCCATCATGTCTGCTATCTCGTGCACTTTTAGTCAACGATCATGCAATTACATTTTGTGGAATTTCTTTACCATTTTTGGCGTGGTCTCGTCATTTAATCGACCACTGCCAATGTTCGTCTAAGCAGCTTGTACGGCCTCGTTTTAACTTTACCACCCAATATTTTACTGTCGTAAACGAAGGAGCAGATTCTCCCATAGTAGAATCTAGCTTCGCTTGGATATTGGTTACTTTGAAGCCTTTAAAATGAAAGTATTGTATCACATAAGTATGATAAATTTTTTCCATGTTTACAAATTCACTGAGAGCGTTCAATATTCATGGCTGCCAAATAAATACTGAACAACGTAGTGTCGTCAAATTTCAAAATTAGGTTTTGATTGGTTGGTTTCAAACAACAAGTTGATGCTTTTCAAACAAAAAATGCCATAAATGCAACACGAAGGGTTCTTCTGGGACTACCCTCGTATTTAAGTAGATGAAAACATCCATTTTTCCTTTTAAACGGTACCAAATTTTTCTTATTTTGTGTCAAAAACTTTTTGATTTTTGTCTATGGGACGAAGTAACGCATATTCATTCAAAATCTTCACCATGATGGGTAATAACAGCTGTCGAAGACTTAGTACTCCATGTTTGCAAAAGAAGAATAGCAACCGATTTAAAATTTCAGGAATTCTAAGGATCCTCCTATTGGGATCCTCCTATTGTAAGTGTTTAATTATATTCAGATCAAGCTCATATTCAATCAGTTTAGGGTTAAGTTACACAAAAGTCTTGTAATAAATTAATGTCCATTGAATCCGTTAATGGATCCTAACACAAACATGGAAATGCGTCTACCGATTAGTATCCTCAAGCTGAGGACGAAAGTGGAATATAAATTTTTGCACGTGTAACTTATCTTTGTTATCTTTGGGCCGAATTTGCAATGCGCTCATCTAGAATTTGATTCCTCTACGCTATAGAGCCGGATTCCTCTGCTTAGTTATTTAATACATGCATCTAAAAAAATTGACAGAATTGTCTACTTTTAAGGCCAAAGTAAAATACTTGATATAACATTTAAAAAAGCTAGTATTATTAATGGATTATTGGCCCTAATTGACTTGTATTGAATACATTCTGTTAGTAACCTTCGATGCGTGCTGAATATTTGGCGGCCAATTATAATCGTTTATTTGCTTTGAATGCATTCATTTGATTTAGTTATAAATTTTGTTGTATTTCAATAATACATTCAAGTTAATTAGTATACAGCAAATGTTATACACACACATACACACCGACTCTCACATAGAAAACAAACAACACCAGATTATTCGGCAAAAATGTTTGTTAAGCATTATTGCAGCCACAAAATAGAATTAAGCAGCTTTTGCGGTGTACCACTTCATTTATTTTTTCACTCTTATGATTTTATTTAAATATGTTATCATTTGCATGTGGCATTGAATTAAATGTCATTAAAATTAAAATATTTCGACTCTAATTTGCAATCATTAAAATTATTTATAAAAGTATTAATTAAAATTACAAAATGCAATCAACTTATTTGTTTTATTCAAATTGCAAAAAGGCTGAAGTAATTGAGTTTGTCAACTTTTCGCTATAAATAAGTAATAACTAAAAAAAAAATATATAACTGGTCATTTCGGCCCTTGAAAGGACTTTGACCTAGCTTCTTATGATCAATTGTGTTGTGCGTGTTGTTAAGTTTGTACACAATTGACCGAGAACCGGACCTACAGGTTTAATGCCGACTCCAAACGGCGATGAACGGAATGTTCTTGGTCTCAGAAGCTTTACATGGCATTTTGATTACTCTCTGAGGTTTGCCATTGTCTGCAGAGAGGTGGCGACCGTACAGAAAAATTATTTTAATTCAAATAATTTTCTGTCACTGCTGGGGTTCGAACCCGGGTCTCCAGGTTCGTTGACATAGCAGCCACGCACTTTAACCAACTACGCCACGGACGTCACGTAATAACTAGGTTGTGGAAAATTGCTATAACTCGTAAAAAACCTAGTATACCTTCTGTTTAAAATTTAACCGAACTGTAGTAATAATTATTAATTATTAATTATTTATTAATAATAATTATTATTCTTCAATATTTATTTTATCACCTTCAAAATATGCTAATGTTTTTTTTCATTCTTGAAAGCATTTTAGGTAGGCCGATTTCGGAATGGCGTATAGCTCCCTCTGCGAGTTCTCTTTGATCAATTCAACCGTCTCAAAATGTTTTCCACGAAGCGTCAATTTATACTTGTCGTATAGGAAAAAGTCACACGGAGTCATATCTAGCGAATATGGTGCTTTTTGAACGATATTGAAATTGTTTTTGGTGAAATAATCGTGTAAATTGCGTGATATGTGAGCTGGTGTTTTATCGTGGTGTAAAAGCCATGAATCCATAATTCTGGCCTCTTTCGCAGAATATTCTCAAGCAAACGCTTTAAAAAACTTAAATAATATTATATAGCGTTGACCGGTTGACCTTGCGTAAGGAATTCCGAGTGCTTGACACCTTTAGAATAGAAGAAAGCAGTCAACATCACCTTGACTTTTAAGGACTTTGTTGTAGTTTTTTTGGGTATCGTCCGTCTCATCTTGATAGCGCCACTCTTCAGATTGTTGAGCTGTTTCGACGTCATACTCGTACACCCAAGTCTCGTCACCAGTAATTATTGAATCGTCTTTTAAAAACCTCTTCTGAGGTACAGTTTTGCGAAATTATTTTTGAAGGAAATTCATCCATTTTGGCACAGGTCGCGCTGCAACCCGTCGTATGCCTTAAACTCATGTAAAATCACGTAAAGCGGTGTGTGTCGATCCAGTCGATATATCAGGCTTTGTAGCTATATCTCTAACGGTTACACTACGATCTTCGAACACAATTTCCTTTACTTTTTTGATATTTTCATAGTGTATTGATGTTCCTGGACGAGAAGGGGAAGCAAGTTGTCAACTGATGTACGACCGTCTTTAAACAATTCGAACCACTCAGTCACCGGATGCATAGGTTCAACAATATTATTGGAATTGTGTGTCATATTTCTATCAGGTTTTTCAGACCCACATGTGAGTTTAGAGTGGTGATTTTAATATCGATGGAAAAGAGCGTGAAGGCCGGCCAGAAAAGTTTGTGGATGCCGAAGTGGAGGCTATATTGGATGAAGACTCGGGCTAAACGCAAGAAGAACTTGAAGGCATTAGGAGTGACTCAACAAGCCATATCTGTTCGCTTAGAGCCATAGATATGATCCAAAAGGTAGAATATTGGGTGCAGTATAAATTGAAACCGAGAGACGTCAAACGCAATTTTTTTTCACTTGTAAACAGCTGCTCCAATGACAAAAAAGAAAGGGATTTCTGCATCGAATTGTGACTGACAATGCGAAATGGATTCATTACGATAACAGCAAGCTTAAAAAATCATACGGCCCGCACAGCCATACGCCAAAATCGACGCTAAAGCCGAATATTCACAGTGGCAAAGTCATGCTCTGTATTTGGCGGGACCAATTGGGCTGAGGCCAAAACCGGCCAACGGTTGTAAGCGCCAGATAAGTAAGTAATTAATTGGGCGTTGTGTACTATGAGCTGTTACAACTGGGTGAAACTATCACAGGGCAACTCTACCGAACTCAATTGATGCGTTCGAGAAGAGCATGGAAGCAAAAACGACCAGAATATGAGCAAAGGCACGACAAGGTAATGTGCAACATAAAAACACTCGGCCACATGAAACGTTGAAATGGGAAGTCCTACCCCACCCGTCGAATAGACCTTTCCGTCTTCTATTTGTTTTCGTCGATTCCGCATGCTCTTGAAGATCAGCACTTTCGCTCTTTTGAAAAACTCCAAAATTGGATCGATTCGTGGATCGCATCAAAAGACGCATCGTTTTTTCGATATGGTGTCCGAAAATTGGAAGAAATATGGGAAAAAGTAGTGGCTACCGATGGACAATACTTTGAAAAATGAATTTGTCAAATTTTTGACAATAAAGCATCAAACTTAAAAAAAGATCCTTTAAAACTTTTTGGTACACCAAATATGATTTCGACGTAAGGCTTTGCATGGATGTTTATACTTCTTTGAATTAGTTGAATTTTGTCATTCTTTCGCGCTTGTACAATATGTTTTGTGCTCATCGATGATACGCTTGATTCAACGTCAAATTGTCCAGTACCTTTAGATACAATAAACGGCTTTGTATATGTTCGAACATTGGCAATGTATGTTACTATTAGAAAGAATCGCAAAAAGACATAGGTATAACATCTGAAATCCTTGATGCAAAGCAAAAGAAGAAAAAGCACCTTTTGTTTTTACACTGAAAACAAAACATTATCTTAAAATCGAACATAATGTTTTCAAAAAATGTGTTCATAATTTGTTTTTCAAAATTTTTAAATACATTTGCTTTTTGACGAACTTTGTTGTAAGCTATTTTTTAAACACAAAATTCGTCAAATTAATAACAATTGTCGTCAATTTTAAAACAATTTTTTTAGTGCATTAATACGCAAAAATTCATTTCACTAAATACGACTCCGAATTTGTCACAATGTAAGACTCACCAATTAAATATAAGTTATTCGATACTTTTTTATTGTATACGAGTATCTTGAACTGCTTGCTACATTACAGTTATCGATTGACAGTCCAAAATGTATGACAGAATGGGTAGGACGGGTTTCTATAACGTATTTCCTTCATAAAAAGGCTAACAATCCTGCAGACTTTAAATTTGAGGAAGGGGCCAATTCTGGGTCAAGGACTAATTTTTTTTAAAACTAATGTCATGTGTGGGTTAATTGGATGATTTTACATTACGTTATTACGTTATTACAAACGTTTTTTTATGACAAAGGGAAATAGGAAACTCGATTTAAACCATCCATTTTAAACTTCTTCAAGTTCATGTTTTTTGGCGGCACCCACCCAGTTTAAGAATTTTCTGGATTTTTTTTCACGTCAAGTTCTTATATAACATCCAGTATTCTAGGCTTGTGCTAAACAGTTCCGGGGCCAGAACGAACATGGAACGATTCTTTTGTACAGCGGAAACATGTCCGCGGAACTATGTAGTTCCTTTGAGCTGTAGTAGCAATTTTATATGGTTTTTGTATATGTATTCTCTACAGCTGAACAGAAGGGCTTTAAGAGAAGGTCGGAGAGGATTAATTTGTATGACCGACCCCCATTACTTTTGAAAAAGGAACATTTTTTCTTTAGACACCCATTCCCTCCAACCACTCCTTAGGGGGGCTCACATACAAATTTTATGGTTTTTGTATATTTATTCCATACACCTCAGCATATGACCTTTAAAAGAGTGCCGGAGAGGGTTAATATGTATGACCGACCCCCATTACTTATGCAAACGGAACATTTTTGCCTTTGACCCCTATTCTCTCCGACCACTCCTTAGGGGGGCTTCAATACAAAAACGCAATAGGGGTATATTAATTTTATCACTCTGTTTGTAAGGCCCATAAAGAGGCGTAGGTATAGCAAAGTGTATATATTCTTGATTGGCATCACCACCCAAGTCGATTTAGCCATGTCCGTCCGTTCGTATGTAACTTATAAGTGCTTAAAAAGAACAAATTGAGTACTCTCGAGTTGCAAAACATGTCCCGGAACTATATAGGTCCGCAGTTGCATTTGATTGAATGAAACTTATGCAACTCATATGTAACAGATTGTAACATGTCCGCGGAACTATATAGTTCCGCAGTTCCATTTGATTGAATCAAACTCATGCAACTCATATGTAGCAGATTGTAATATGTCCGCGGAACTATCTAGTTCCGCAGTTCCATTCGATTGAATGAAAGCATGTTTAAAACGGAATAAACAGAGCATTGCGCGCAACAAGAACGTCGAAATGTCATCTTACCGTTTCACACATCGGTTGTTTCGTTCTTTTTAAAACATCATATTTGCACTTGTAGTCGATCACAAAATTCGTGTAAGCCATAATATGTGTGAAAGAGATGTCGGTTCACATTGCTTAATAAAAAAAATCTTGCAAACCGGAACTGTTTGAACATGCTAAAAATTAATGGAAGGAATGATTGGAACTATATCCGACTGTGAACATAGTTCCGCGAACTAAACAGGTTCGGAACGACCCATCTCTACAGTATTCAGAATCTGGCCTTGCAGGGAGGTTTTGGAATATAACATAAAAAAAAATGTATGGAACCCAAAACCCATCTAATGTAGATTGATAAAATATGTTATCAAGTAACCTCAGTTACAAAGAAAAATCTTTTTGTTGTACTTTGATTTTGGTCAAATGATCAAAGATATTTGCAGTTTTTATATATTTTTTTTATACTGTATGCATAAGAATTTAAAGTTTAAAAGAAGTTGGTGGATCGCGCCTATTTTCAATTACATTGTAACATTGTTTTTCAAACTTTTATGACTAATTGTATTATAGAAATATTGTGAAAGTTGAAAACTGAAACAAATGTTGACAATTGTTTTAACCTTCCCATATTAATTGCTAAATTTGTTTTTCTTCCGTCTTTATTTTAAGAGGTTTTAAGCTTTCAAAATAAGCTTTAAATAATTAAAGCTTTTTTCTCCATTGAATACAAATAAATGGCTTTTAATGAAATTTCATGTGTTTTTGTTTTCAAATTCACATTAGTATTAGCCTAAAAAACACCCTTTCTCAATATACAGTGGCTCACAGCTTATTTGAACCAGTGCCCATTTCAAATTTCAAATTGCTCATCTTCTTAACCAAATCGAATATTAGTAAAACTTAAATGCACATTTTTAGATTCAGATTTAAACATAACATAAGGATATTTATTTATTTAATTTGTCCATGGTATACAAACTTACAAACTAAAAACTAAAAATACTGGTACATTTAAAGTCACAGCTTATTTGAACCACTTAATGCTAGGCTTATAATTATTAACTATTAAGTTGTTTTAATATTTTGTGTGGCCTCGCTTTTGGTCCACAACAGCTTTAAGTCGTTTTGGCATAGAGTCTACCAACTTCTGTGTTATTTGTGGGGTAAAATTGGCCCATTCCTCAATTAGAGCACTTTTTAAACCACTTTTGTTCGAAATTTGGTGTTTGCGGATATTTTTATCCAAAATTGACCACAAATTTTCGACCACTGCGCCGGTGGTGCCATCAAGTGGGCACAATTCCGAATAAGCCACGACTGCACAATCCCAGACTTATGCTTCGGGTCATTATCTTGGTAAAACCTAAAGCTACGCCGTATTGAAAGTTTCTCAGCACTTTGGAGCAAATTATTTTTTAAAATGTTGAGATATACTGTTTTATCCATTGTAGTCTCAATAAATTGCAACTGTCCCACGCCGGATGCGGACATATGTACAGCCCCAAACCATGACGCTGCCACCGCCATGCTTCACTGTCGGTTTGAGATTTTCTTTTTGTAGCTGTGTATTAGGTTTCCGCCAGACATACGACATGCCGTCCGAGCCAAAGACGTTGAATTTAGACTCGTCTGCGAATATCACTGTGTTCCAGAAGTTGGAGTCCTTGCAAATATGATCTTTAGCGAAGACAAGTCGATTCAATTGATTTTTTTTATTTATAAATGGCTTCTTACGAGCTACTCGACCATTGAACCCATGATCGCGAAGCACACGTCGGACGGTTTCGGCACAACACGTCTTCCCCAATTCGTTGTGGACTTCAGTAGCCAGCTTTGGAGCCGATAACTTTAGGTTGGCCTTTATTTTTCGGACGATATATCTCTCGTGTGTAGTCTACCTTTGTCATGCACTCGGTTCTCATGCACAAATCGTGAAATGATGTGCTGTACCGTCGAATCGCTTAAATTGACCATTTCAGCAATTTTCCGGCGTGATTTCCCTTTTTTGAAATGGTTTAGGACTTCTTCACGCTTCTCACCTGTTGTTCTCCGTCCCATTCTTAAAAAATTATGATTTTTACACTTCAGCCAGCAAAATCATACAAAAAATTAGCTTAAAAAACGTGAGCGAACAGAACTAGAAAGTGACGGAAAAAAAGGACCGTTATTTGACGCCACAGTCGGACGCAAGTGTTTGGTTCAAATAAGCTGTGAGCACAATTTTTGCTGCGCAATCGTGTTTTCGTCAATTGCAGAGTGCAACTCGTATCTACTTATCGCATATTTTCTTTCAAACATTTTTTCGTAAATCTTGCATCAACAAATCTACATTTAAATTTTAACGATACCTCATTTAGTTAAAAAGATAGGGCCGTTTTAAAATTAAATCGAGCACTGGTTCAAATAAGCTGGGAGCCACTGTATATATTAAGAAAATATAGATTATTGTTAAACTATATGTATTGTATATTATACCGCATGAATTTATGTATCTATATGTGTGTATAAAATTAACTTTTATGATGATGTGTAATATTGCATTTATTCAATGAACTTTTTTCTTCTCTCTTGCTATTTCCATAGGAACCAAATTCCCTTTCATTATGAAGCTTTGCTTCTCCTCGTCGAAGAGTATGAATGGCGCCTGGAATAACGCCGCCAACGAGGGCATGATCGAAAAGGAGAACGATGCCGAGGCAAAGCCGGATGCCTACAATTGAGATTTAATAACAATTTTATAAGAAATGCAATTTCAATAAAACATCAGACGCTGTTCTACTAAAAACGGATAAATAATAAAAACAAAAAATTCAATAATTGAGTAGAATAACAGGCGATAAATTGCAAAAGTGATGAAGGGAAGTAAGAAATAAATAATGCATAATAATAACTATAAAAAACAAACAACCGCAAATAGCAGATATGAAGAACTATGCTTAAATATGTAAAATATATATAAAAAAAAAATAATAGCTTAACTCCAATGATGGCAAATCTTTTGGAATTTGTGAAGTTTCTAGCGTTTTGCATTTATTTCTTTTTATTATTTTCGACAGAGCAAATATGTTAGAAATTAGCAAATTGAATTTTGCCAAATTTTTCATTGTGAATTTCGCTTAGTTTTAGTTTTTAATTTAATGTTAATTTTAATTTAATATTTTTTTTTTGCGCTAATCTCACTAAATGAAGGAATGACTATTTGTATTTATAATTTTTTTTTTTTTAATAATAAACAAAACTAAAATTTTAATTCAAAATTTTGTACTTTATTTCAAAAAAAAAAACAAAAACATTATTAAATAAATAAAAATATTTTCCAAAACAAGAACATAATTGAATTAGAAAATTTTAAAAATTTAAAACTAAACTATATTTATTAATTAATTTGACAATATGGGAAAAACTTAACACAAGAAAATCTAACTACAAATAATTAAAAACAAAAAACCGAAAATAAAAACAAATTTTAAATATTTTAATGACTGTAAAATATTATAATTAAATATTTAGTAGTATTATTTGTTTAAAATAAAAATCAAATAAAATGAGAAATAAATTTTTATATTTCTTTATAAATAAAAATGTGCAATTATAACAAAATAGAAGAGAAGTGAAATAAAAAAAAAACAACAAAAATTGCAACAAACAAGAAAAAAGACATTATTTTTTGCTTAATTTTTAATATAAAATAATTGTTTTTAATAAATAATGATTATGATGACAGCTAAAACAAAAAACAAAAAAAAAAAAAAAGAGCTAAAAAAGTAATAATAATTAAAAAAAAACATTAAAAAATAATTAGTTTAAGTGCTTGAAACTATATAAAAATTTGTAATATAGTGAAAGAAATATTATTTTTTTTTTAATTTTTTGCAGCTATTGAAAATAATTAATTACATTTTTTTTATAAAATCTTATAAGAAAAAAAAATAATTGTTTAAATTTTGTTCATGTATTCAATATTTTAAAACGAACAACATTTTATAATTTTTATTGTTAACAACAAATCTAAGCAAACTAAGCGCTAAAAGAAGAAATCTAAAAAAAAAAGAAGAAAACAACAATAAATATGCAGAAAATGCAGCAATATCAGAAACAACCATATCAAGGCTTAACCAAAAGCGTTTTAAGAACAACACAAAACAAAAAGATTAAGAAGAAGAATAAGATTTTTTGGAAATATACATTAAAAGCAAGATCGAAACAAAAAAGAAACAAAAATTAAGTAATAATCTTAAATTTCTTCTAAATTTTTCCAAATAAAATTCTAAATTATTTCCATTGCTTACAGGGAGAAAGAAAAACTTTAAGGAATTTATTAAAATATAAAACAAAAAATAAAGAAATATCTACTAAATTATTTAAAATAAGTCAAGCAACATTTTTGCAATTTTAAGTATTTTTTTATTTTTTTCTCTACTAGTTAAAAAATATTCTATAGCTTCAATGGTTTTTCTTATCATGTGCTTTTCAAACATTTTATTTCTCTCTACACGCTGTTGCAAACTTTTCATTTTCATGCGTGCTCTTTGCACTGCAGTGAATGTCAAACTGTTCACTTTGAGCCGCTTTGTTGTCTTAGCTAAGGGGCACATTTCTCATTTCTAAAATATTTATCATCCGAATTCATCAAAATTGAACATGACAGATTCGCACAAATTCACCACGTTTGCTTGTTAGACCCGGCGAACATCTTCATCAAAATGCTGAGAAAATGACGTTGCTTCCAATACTAATGCTAAGCATTTGTTCTCTGTTCATCTTTATTTATTTCGCTACGCTTTTATTTAGTCTTTAATTGTGTAAAATATTAAATTTAATTTTATTATTTAAATGTACTTAAAACCTGCAACAGTGTTAGATGAAAATCTCATTCTATGAACTTTTAGAATAAAAAGTGGAAAAATCAAACATCGATCTAAAGCTCCTACTTAGCGTTAATTAAAGGTACTTAAGACGTATTTCTTTTAATTATATTTAAAACAAGATTTTAATAAAAACAGCCTAAAAACCTGAAATAATAATTAATCGAATGGTAGCTATAAATTATTTTATTAAATTTAAAATATTATGCTCTAATTATGTGAATTATTTGACTATATTTCTTTGATCTTAAGCACGTGGTGGTTTTTTTTATGCAAAGTACTACAACAATTCATCAATTTCGCCAGAGTTGAAACAACTTTCAAGAGCTCCACGTTCTATTTTATTGTTTATGCTTAAGTTATGTTTTTATTTTAATTTTTAATTTTTACTTTTATCTGTAATATTGTAGCTATTATTCGTCTACTTAGCCGTAGTGTTCTTTTGTTAATATATCTTGTCTATATGAGTTGATTTTTTTCTGTTCTTACAATTATTTTCAATAAAATGACAAATGTTTTTTTAATTTAAATTCCTTTGTATCTTTTACTACCTACTTTTTTCATTTTTACTTTTACAGGAATTGACTAGTGAGCCAATTATTTATAGAACAATAAAAACAGCCAATAAAGCACACAAAGATTTGCAGATACATAAGCCATAAACTACAAAATTTCTCCCTGTATTTTTGGTATTTATCCAAAAAACATTCTCAATTTTCAATTTTCTAAAATGTACATGCCAAAAATAATCAGCAAAGCAAGGAAAATAAAATAAAAAAATTTAACAAAAAACTCCTGAAAATTTAACATATCGAAATTTTTATTCATATTTTTGTCAACCTAAGCTAGTAAAAAGTTTGTTCAAGACAAACTGCTTAAGTTAGTTAAAAACAAAAACAAAAAAAAAAAAAAACAAAAACTACTGCGATAAACAGTCAAGCATGTTTATCATACGAAGAAAACAACATATAAATGCACACATTTTAAATTTGTTAACATTACAACTGTCAGAGTTGTTACTTTCAAGTATTACAGCCGAACTTTAGCTTAGAAAAAATTCTTTTCATTTTAATTATTTTTGTTTTAGTTTTTTCCTTTAAGGCACTCATGTTAGCAAAATTCTTTAGTAAAAAAACAAAAACAAACAAAATAATGCAATTTAGTTAAAAATTTCGTAAATTAACAAACTAAATTAGTTAATTTTATTTAGACTATAAGTAAAAAGTTTCTTCTTTATAACTAAGACAACATATTTTATTTGAAAATATTAACACACGATTTTGTTCACATAGCAACGGTTGTCAGTTTATTTTTGCTATAGCCGAATTTTATAAATTTCTTAAAAAAAAATATGTTTCTGTTGTTCATTGATTGCATTGTGTTCCATTTTCATTGCATGCCCTGTTGAATTTAAACTTTTAAAGTTAGTAGAATATAAGTCGAACGTTGAGAAAGCACTGGAGTATAACAATGGCGTCTTATGCAAGAAGTCAATTGGTATGAAAATTATTGATTCTTTTATATCAAGCAAGGTCGTATTCAGGAGGTCTCTGAGCACAAATAATTGCTGGACACCTCAATAAATACTTAAGAAATTTATGTGGAACACATATAGTACACACGTGGCTTTACATTTATCATTACATGACTTGGGGCGAATATGATGGTCTCCATTTTTCCATACCTAAAAGTGATAAGTAATATACAGGGCTCTCATCACGTAACTTTCAAAACGACCATCGTTCAAACGATACTATCTGACGATATCGTCAAAAGTTTGATTCACATAAGACTCGCTATCGTCTCGTTCATCGTTCAGTTTTTTAAGTTTAGAAGTCACTGAAAAACATCAGAGCACCGCAAATAGCGCATGCATAAGCCAGCCGGTTTGGGTCTGAACTTATAAAAAAACACTGGAAATTGTAAAAAACACTGCTCGGCTTGCACGTTCAGTGTGCGCTGTTGCACATAACGTCCTCTATTTCATAATCGAATGCAGACCCATTTTGAAACTTTTCGTGTAACATATGCATAGTTTTAGCTTTGTCTTGAGCAAAAAAAAAAGATTAAAAATAAATGGTCGAAGTTCACTTCTGGTATTCTAGAAGAACTTTTTATATATTTGTAATATCATTTCATAATAGAAAACGACGTAATTTTCTCGATAAAACACTACTTGGAATATTTTTTTAAAGTAATGATTAATCCCTACAGCATTATATAAAAAAATCTTAATGCCTCTACACCGAGGAATTATACGAATTTTCGGCAAAGTTAACAAATATACTTACAATCATCGCATTCAAGCTATTTTGACTTTGAAGGTGAATTTTCTCTAATATTCCAATGAACAAAGTTTAATTTGTTATTTTACAAAAAATTCGCGATACATACTTTTTTGCTAGAAGAAATCTTTTGATAGGCAAAAGCGCTGAATAAATTAAGCTTTATTATTATTATTAAGCTTCAAAAAAACAAATTACGTTTTTGCAAATTACTTTCGTCACTCAAAAACAGAATCAAATTTCGCACCCGATACATTTAAAAATTATTTTTATTATTATTTACAACTATAAATATAGCCAAACGATACCAAATAAGCTATCGCGCCAAATAATTGTTTCGACGATATCATTTGACAGTTGTCAGCCATACATGAAGCAAGCAAAGAGCCCTGGGCTCTCATCACGTATGATGAGAATCGTTTGACGATATCGTCTTGACGACAGTTTAACTTCACGTAACTCTAAAACTGTAGTATCGTCTTTACGATATCGTTTTGCTTGCTTCATGTATGGCTAACAGCTGATCATTGCTATCGTCTGAACGATTGATTTGAAACGATAGTAAATTTGATATCGTCTTCGGTTATTGTGTTATTTAAAATCGTGAAAGAAATTAAATTTAAATGTTTCAGATTTTTTTAGTGTGAAGAAAAAACTAAATCGCTGCTACAAAGAAGGATTCTTAAAGAGAAATCAAATCCTTATCTCTTAATTTATTTATTTTTTGTAATTAAGCTCTGTTCAACGCTTTCGCTTGTCGAAGGAGCCATTTTTGTCTGTATTAAAAACAATTGACCTTCAAAGTGAAAATAGTTCGAATGCAATGATTGTGAGTATATTTGTTAACTTATAACAAAACTTAAACAAATTATAAATGTTTAAAATTGTTCAACAGATTTGCGATCATAAAATGCGGCCAATGGCAATAAATGGAAGATTTACCGAAAGTTTGCATCATTCCTTGGTGAAGAGGCATTTAGAGATACTTTTATAGATGGTGCTGTAGGGAATAATCACTAAATAAAAAAAATATTTTATGTTGTCATTTATTGAGAAAAATACGTTTTTTTTATTCTGAAATGATAGTACAAAAATATAGTTGTTACAAATGTGAAGTTGCAAATCTGAAATCCTTACTGTTCAAGATATCAAAAAACACTCAATAGGAATTTGGCGTGGATATCATTATTGTTCTTGTTACTATATTTACGTAGTTTTATTTTTGTGAGGAGTACAAATTCGGTAATTTAGCACAGCATATAGTTCCAATTAAGCAATGGGATGTAATAGTAAAAAATATTTAATTTTTCAGATTTGCAACTTCACATTAGTAACGACGATATAAAAAATTCTTGTTAAAAACTGAAGTGAACTTTTATATGCATATCTTTAGTAACTTGAATCACTTATTTTTTAATATTTATTTGCTCAAAATGTTAATGTTACACGAAAAGTTTCAAAATGGGAACTTTATTTGTTTACGAGATAGAGAACCTTATGTGCAACAGCGCACGCTGCACATGCAAGCCGAGCAGTGTTTTTTATAAGTTCGATTGTTTTTTATAAGTTCGGATCCTAACCGGTCGGTTTATGCATGCGCTAATTGCGGTGCTCTATGGGTTTTCAGTGACTTTTAAACTTAAAAAAATGTACGATGAACGAGACGATAACGATAGTCTTATATGAATCAAACTGTTGACGATATCGTCAGATAGTATCGTTTGAACGATGATCGTTTTGAAAGTTACGTGATGAGAGCCCTGGTTATAACAAACGTGTTTAGCTCTAGATTTTTGGAGTTTTTTTTATGAATTGTAATATGTAGTATTTCTTTATCAACTTGGAACTAGCTGTACTCACCAAAAAACCGAAATTTACGAAGCCAAAAACAAAAGCTTCTTAAAAGAGCAAAAACATTCAGCAAGCAAGTGAAGTGTTTTTTTTTTTATTTATTCCTAGCAGTCACCTCAGGGGGAAAATATTTTTTTTTTTCAAGTTTATACTTCGTTTTTGAGTCATTATAGAGAGTGTTTTTTTGGAGGTTCCACTTTTCGGTAAGAAAAAGTCAGTTCTGGCAACTCCATTATCATTTGTGCTCAATTTGGCTTATCATTTTATAATGAAAAAACCAACGCCAGAACAACACTTGCAAGTTGTTCAAATTTACTTCGAAAATCGGGGCTCAGTTCGTAAATATTACCGTGTGCTACGTCTATTTACAGTCGACATAATAGTACATCCGAACGACGAATTGGATTAACCATGGATTGTTTTCGCACCACACATGCTCGAAATAATAATTCGCATCCGGATGGACGTCATACAGAGCGCATCGTATAGTGCGTATTGAGAAGGACCCAAATGGGTTAAATCGCCAAAATTTTGACGTCAAAGATTAGACTTCCAGAATGCACCACATCCGAGATACGCACGGCGGCCGCATACCCGAAATGATGTTTCAACAATAATGGCGTGAAATTATCTCTCTTAAATTATCTTTATAATAAAGCCAAATCCAAAAAAAAATCACACCCCAGTATTTTAACACTGAACAATCACACAGTTTTCAGTGTTGAATTTTCATAAAAGACCCATAAAGCAGGGCATTTTATATAAATTTTAAAGCATCTCAAAGCAAATGCCGAAGTTAAGCACTTTACGTTCATTGACTTGAGGCCTAATACTATTTTAGATTAGAACTCTCGGTTTATTAAAAGAGCTTTGTTCGGGTATCGGGCACCCAAGCACGCAAAAGCTGATAAAAAGCTCGAGTATTCAAACGTTACCCGGATACTTTGATAATTAATTCCCGGGTAGTTTCGAGCTTTAAAGCTATCCGAGAAAAGAAAAAAAAGTTTTTCAAGTAACCCGGGTAGTTTCCAGATTTCGAGTTCCTTTTACTTTTATATTTAGGATTCAAACGATTAATAATGATATTTGCACCATTAAAAACGGTTCAGTTATTTGAAAAAGTTATGTAGCCCAAAAATATTCTACATGACTAAGCCCTAAGATTGACTTACATAAAGAGTATTAATGTTTTTGTGTTGTTATGTGTGATGTTCAATTACAAAACTAAACACAACAACAACTGAATCAACAAAAAGAAATCGATGGACATAAAAGGATCATAAAAAAATAAGACTATATGTTTTCAGAATCTTTGCAATAGCACTGCTTTTAAACATAAATCTTTTCAAAAATGTATATGCTCGCATTACCCGAAAACTCGAAAATACCCGGGTAGCCCGAAATGCCCGAAATGCTCCAAAATACCTGGTTACCCAGTTATTACCAATGTCATTCGTAACCAATGTCATCCAAAGTCGAGAGCTCTACTTTAGGCCCCTGAAAATGCGACTTGGTACTTTCTTGTTAATATAAAACAAGAGAAGAACTTTTCCTTTGGTGAATACGTATCGAATTTTATTCAGTGCGAAAGAATACAAAATATCACTTTCGGTACATCTACACCGAGAGCGCCTTTATTTTTAGACCTCAGAGAATGGGTCTTTGAACTTCCCATAAGAGTCATCATGTAGAAAAGCAACCGTTTTTAAGTAAACTGTATGATTTTTAAGATGAAATGCCGAAGATTACAGAAATATATGATTATATACTATATGTAGGAATTTTGTACCATTAGAAGTAATAAATCACGTTTCGAGGAGACAAATGGGCCGTATTGAGATTATATCTGAGGACACTGTGATTTGGAAAGTAGTATGTTAGAAACTGTTGGTTAAATGGTTAAGCTTGAATGCATATACTTGGTAATTGCTACTGGGAGTTATATATTTCTTTGCTTGCATTTTTCCATTGTAATTATTGGAGTGGCACCTTAATTTCTTATATTCCCAAATCTTAACTATAACATATCTGCAATGCAGACATTAGACAGACTATAAATAGGTTTAGAGGCTTAAAAGAGGGTTGTCTTTATTTTGGCAAGAGTATATCGATATAGATAGATATAAATGTATAGATAGATATAGAGGGGGCACACCCCCATATGCTCCTAAGGAGACATTTCCGGGTGTGTATTTTCGCTTATAATATTGTTGAAGGAAAGCCAATTTGAAGGGGTTTTTTAAAATTGGGACAATAAATCCCTGCTCTAGCTTCTCCATTTTCAAGTTAAGATCCATCATACCATAAGTGTGGACCTAGTTATGCCAGCTATGAACCTGTCATACTACCACATTTTCCCGTTTGGCATCGTTACCTTGTAGCACCTCTTTGTTTTGACTCAAAAGCCTTTTCGGTAATACCGATTAGGCTATTTACTGCAGTCCCTGTAGATTTGGCAGAATACTCCTTAAGATTAAGTAATTTTTCCATTGTCTTTAGAAGAATGAACTAAGGCTGGAGGGTCTATAAGATTTAGGCATAGGTATACCTATGCTCTAACTTTTTACCCACCTACGGTAAAAATACAACCCATGGCTCCATCTATTATTAAGGGAATAGTGAAGGGAAAGTGTAAAGGACTTTCAATTTCTTTTTCTAGGTTAGTTTTGGCCTTTCTTCTATTTTGCTACTCTGTGGATTCAACTCCAGAGCTTGATCTCGTTAGGCTGCTTGCATAGAGTGTGTCCTATCCAACTCCATTTTCGTTTAAATACTTCCTCGTATATGGGCTTTTGTTGGCAATTTTCCAAAGGCTGAGAGTTTCGGATGGTATTAGGCCACATATTCTCAGGATCCGTCTGAGGCATTTCTTGACGAAAACTTACAACATATTTACTAGACTGTTTGACATCAGTGACGTGATATGATTGTGTGTGATATAATTTCGCACCCATACAGCAAGACTAATTTGTTGTTTGAGTTAAACATTCGGATCTTTGTTAGTTAACGAATGACAAATTCCAGACCTTGTTGAGTTAAGGCTGCATGGGCTTTAGCAGTGCTGAACAGAGCACATCGTCAGAGGCCCCTTAATCTGTTGAGATGATGCTTCTTGGGTATGTGAAAGAGTCAACATGTTTGATAACAGCATCTTCTGAAATATAGTTATTATTGGCATTGTCCGCGTTGATTTTGGGAGTCCTGGTTTTCAATGTATTTAACTTAAGGCTGGCTACAAGATATTCGTCGTCCAGGTCGTTGATTTTGCCTTGTATGTAAGATTCTTTTGTGAACACTAGACAGATGTCATCAGCATAATCAAGATCCTTCAGATGACTAATGAAGGTCCATCTGACACCGCGTGAAGATTGGTCGATGGCTATTGAAAGCGTGTTGTCGAGAACAATCAAAAAGATATCGCACTTCAGAAATTGTGTCGAAGGTTGATGAAATAGCTCCATTGAGGAGTATTCTACACTTGAACCCGTCATATTGAGCTTTTATCAGACGAATTATTTTCTGGGAAATACCTCGTTGTTTTAATGAATCCCAGTCCCTTCTAATACTGTCAAAAGCAGTGGTATAGTCGACAAATAGTAGAAGCAGTGCCGCGCGCACTCCACAGATTGTTCAACAACGTGACTCGAAGTGTGTTTATTTGGTCTACGAATGAACGGTTGTACTGAAAACCCGCTTGTTGTTTTCGTATTGAGGCATCAAGTTTTTTACCTATACAATTCAGCAGTATACCGGCACTGACTTAGGTCGCCCTTCTTGGGAATTGTCACCTCTGCCTCTAGGCAGTCCTCAGGGAGGGTTTTACTTTCCCAGATGCTTGCAAAGAGCGGTTGTAGCGTGTGCACTGTTGTTGTTGGACAGGATTTCATGGGTTCAGCTGTGATGTTATGTGAGCCGGGTGATTGGTTGTTCTTCAGAGCGCCTAGCGCCTTGATGATTTCTAAGATGTCTGGTACTCGCGACATCAACGTGTGGCTTCGGCTGCAACAGCCGAGGGCGCTAGGTTGGCTTCCAATTGCTGGCGATTTGGAAAGTCTGTGTTGTTGAGTATATCGCTGAAATGTTCCATAAACTTTTAAGTTGGTCCTCGGTGGAAGTCAGGAGGGTACCAGTTTGTCTTTGATTGGACGGCTCGGAAGGTGTTTTTTTACCAGATTCTGTTCTTGTTCATACCAAAAGCGCTTGTTGTGACACTGTTTTTAAAAAAAGACTCAAAACTACCCATGTGGGTGAGAACAAGGTGATTAAAATGTTCCAAAAAAAAAATTCCTTGGAAAATTTCAAAATAGGTTTCCGAAGACAACAACCACTGAATTGAGTTGTACACATGATTAGTGCGATAGGTTAGTGCGATTTTTTACCCAAAAAATTCAAATTTCAAAACACTGTAAAATATTATTGCGACGTAATTGCGACGTAATTGCGACGCAAAAATAGATATGGGCTTTTTTTGCTACTGTAAAATGCTACCGTTTGAGATTGATTTGTTTTGGCCCCGAAAATGTGTGTTGCACTGTGTTATGTGTACATGAAACATTTTTAACACCATCATCCTAAAACATTTAATGTTTTTATGGGATTCAAACCCACAGCCAAATGGCCTCAACCCTCTGCCGCTTCATTATCATAGCATAAATCAAGGGAAAAATAAAAATTGAGCCAATTGACTTCATTAAATAGATGCGTATGACAGAGAAAATACTCTTTCAGTGCTTTTTTATGACATACCGTTAACAGTAACAACAACGGCATAAACACACACTACAACAACGATGAACTTATAGTAATTGCTCTCAGGCCAAAAATCGTGCAGATTTTTTTTCTTTTCTTTTTTATAAACTTTTTAATCCTTTTTATTTTATAAACGAACAAAAACCAAGCAAACAACTTTGTACACCGACTAAATAGGTTACATTAACGTATAACATAAACAAATATATATTAAATATACAATTTGACAAAAAAAAAAAATAAGCAACACAACAACAACCAAAAATACACACTTTAAATACACTTGAAAAAATAAACACTCACACTAACAACAAAGAAACAAAACTTAATTTAAGCTCAATAAAAAAAGTGTCAATTTAAAAATAGAGATGAACGAAAAACAACAACATTAACATGCTTCACTTACACATAACATAGATGACACTGAACAACAAAAACATGTAGTTTAAATATTTCAGTATAAAAACTACAACAACAACAACAACAACATAACACTTACTTAATTTGTTTAATGCAAAAACTTGAAACTTATTGTTGGCAAGAGTTTTGAACAAGTTACAACACTACACCATGAACAACAGCAACAACAACAACAACAACAGCAACACTAACACTACACCAACAACAAATTGTGTGTAGTCGTAATAACTGGTGATAAATATTGAGAAATAAGTAAAAAGAAGAAAACAACTTGTTAAAAGCAAAGCAAAAAACAAAAAAAAAAACAAAAAAAAACAATTTTAAAATTTATATATATATTAAAAGAAGCAAAAGTGAAAACTTAATATTTCTATAGATGTTTATTAATAATGAAGGGAAAACAAAAAGAAGAGAAAAAAGGAAAAAAAATAAGATTAAAAACTTTATTAAATGTATTTAACATAAACTAAACGAAGCTACAAGAAACGAATTAAAACATAATTTTGTGTATTAGTGAATTAGTATTAACGAAAAACAAAAAAAAAAGTAAGAAAATCTACGAAAAAACGTAGTAAAAGTATTAATTTAGGGCGCTCTAAAAGAACTCACACACAAACACACACACACACAATGACACAAACACATTCATACTCACATCACATGACACTCACACTCATGCATGCCAACAACAATGTTGCAGCATTTTATGTGCAATATATGAGGGGTGAGGAGGGGCACTTTTAATGAGCTCTACCTCTCCCACAAGTGGTTGTATTTCAATGAATTTCCTTAACTGCTAAGTTTATCTAATTTTAAGCATTTATTATAAATCATTTTAAAAGTTTACGTTTATTTACGCTAGAGTTATATCTGCCTAACGTATTTTTTATTGTTATTAAAAAAAAAATTTTGCATAATTTTACTTAGTTTAGCTAGAATTGTTTTAAAGTAGGTTCTTGAACGGGTTTGTTTTTATTTCGTTGTCATAGCATTTCTTGTTCTTTCACATAACCATTAAAAGAGTATCAGAATGAAAATATTCATCTATTTAAAATTATTGGTCGCACATCTGTTGAATAACAAATGAGCAGAACGAAGTCAATTCGATGAAAAAAAAATTGATGGTGCAAAAATCTTTTGAAGACATTTTCAGCTCAACATATTTGGAGGCAGCTAAACTCAGATCAGAATATACCTTGTTATACTACATACCAAAAGAGAAGAAAGAAGTAGTTCACATGTGTCTTGAGAACTTAAGTTATAACTAAATTTTTTAAAGAATTGTTAACAGTTGAACCAATGGGGTCCGCAAAGCTTCCGTAGGGGCTTCGCGAAAATACAGGTCATAATGAAAAAAAAAAAAAATGCAACGCCTAATTGTAGTTGCAACCACTGTATCTCTTAGACAGGCTCTGGCGGTTAGGCAAATACTGCCAAATCTACAATTGATAAAAATAACGAAGCGGTAAAAATAATATTTATTTCGTCAAATCACGTCCACTGCAATTGTTTTTAAAATTGAGTGATAATTATGGCAGCCAACACAAAACACCACTGATCTATACGGAAATGAGAAAGTTATCTTGGGATAAAACTTTAACAAGGCTAATTGAACTTATAGTTTGTATGATAGAATTGGTTGTTCAGACTATCCTTTATAGCAGATATGTATGTCTTAAAAACTAAACGAATAAAAATTGTCATTACAAGGTAAACTGACAAAAGTGCTCAACGCTGGTAACAAAATAACCGTTTTCAAAAAATTAGAAAATAAGATTTTTGGATTATTTGTGTCGATAAGGGTGAAATAGAAAGCTTTTGATTGCTCAGTCAGTTCGTTAGCGACTCAGAAATGTTCCAAGATGATGTGTTTGAAGAATTGGTCCAAGATCTCAATGATGTGCGCGGATATTTCGAGACGTGTTTTCCCGAAGAACAGAATACAAATGAATTCATGGATTCTAAATCCTTTTGTAAGCAACTTGCAAAAGCCGAAAAGTATGTCAAACGAGATTTACGAATCATCCATGTCTCTGAATGGTTTTTGGTGCAGGATCCATGATGAATATTTACTTATTGCCACAAGGCCCTGAATGTCATTATCCCGTTCACAACAACTTACTTGTGCGAAACAAGATTTTTAAACCTATGCATCTATAAAAATAAAATACTGCAATAGACTGGATGCCAAACCAGTATGAGAATTCAAATGTCTTCTATCAAGCCTGATATCAAACAATAGATGAAAAATAAAAAACAGTCGCTTACCTCCCAATAGATATTTTTTTGTTTGATAGGAGAAGGGACCTTATCTTCCCGGAATCAAAGCTTCTTTTCTTGCATTTCTTAAAATTACATATTTTTTTGAACAAAAAGACACCTCAATCACCAAAAAATTTAAAAAAAAATTAGCTTACTTGTAGCCTTTTGAAGTTCTAGCATGATTTATATCATGATATGTCAAGTTTTGAAATATTGATGTTCAAAGTTTGACAATTAAAAGGAACCTTAACTTCCGCATTTAAAATACATTGTGAAAGATATGGTTTTCTTTCTTTAAGTAGATAGAAGTTGGAAAAAAAATCTTTCTTTCTAGTATTTTTGATTTAATAATCGCCTTTAAAACCATTGTAAAATACTCAGAACATGTCTGTGCAGTATTAATAACCTTAGCCTGATACCCAAACGTATATAAAGGGTGGTTAAATTTTAAGGCCCGATGTTGATTTTGAATAAAACACATATTGTTTAGGAAATTATTGCCATTTTCTTTATTATGATAATATTGGTATGGTTCAATTATGTATGGAACAAAATATTGGCCAAATGGCCGCCCCGACCTCGGCGGCACACCTCCATCCGATGGTCCAAATTTTCGATGACGCTGAGGCATAAGTCAGGTTCTATGGCGTTAATGTGTCGAATTATCTCATCCTTTAGCTCTTGAATTGTTGCTGGCTTATCGAAGTACACCTTTTCTTTCAAATAACCCCAAAGAAAGAAGTCCAACGGTGTCAAATCACATGATCTTGGCGGTCAATTGACATCGCCACCACGTGAGATAACACGGCCATTGAATTTGTCGCGCAAAAGAGCCATTGTTTCGTTAGCTGTGTGGTAAGTGGCACCGTCCTGTTGAAACCACATATCGTCCACATCCATATCTTCTAATTCGGGAAATAAAAAGTTCGTTATCATCTCACGATAGCGAACACCATCCACAGTAACTGCCTGACCGACCTCATTTTGGAAAATATACGGCCCGATGATGTCGCCAGCCCATAAACCGCACCAAACAGTCAATCTCTGTGAGTGCATTGGTTTTTCGACAATCACTCTTGGATTATCATTCGCCCAAATGCGGCAATTCTGCTTATTGACGAATCCACTGAAGTGAAAATGTGCCTCATCACTGAAGAAGATTTTCTTCGAAAATTGATCATCCACTGTTGTCATTTCTTGCCACCATTCTGACCATTGACTTCGCTTAAAATGGTCAAGAGGCTTTAGTTCTTGAGTCAATTGCAGCTTGTAAGCGTGTTAATGCAAGTCTTTATGCATAATGTTCATCATGTTATATTTTAAAGAATTTTCTCTATAAAAACATTTTGATTCTTTTCAGGATATTTTTTTAACCTGAGAATACGAATATTCAAATTAAGTACTTTGATAAGCAGCTCGTAATCGTTTTTTTTTTTCTAAGTAATTTGAACATACGATTTCTTAAAGGTAAATAAGAAATTCAGACAAATAAGAACATTTTTTTAAAGAATATATCGTCACATGAAATGCAAAAAAACGTATGATCAAAAAATTCGGAATTGTTTTTTTTTATTGATTACAATTCACTACATTGTATTACATGTGTAAACTGCTACCACCAAAAATAACCAAGTTATTTGATTTGAAAATTTCGTTTCAATATCTCAAGTTGTTTGAATTTTATACCGTTTTTTGATTCTCCTGTAAATTTATCAAAAGTGATGTTACGTTATTTTGCATTTTAGGTGACGATATGAGTATGTTTTTCCTTAAAAAAGTTCCTTAAAAATAACTAAAATATCTCGAAAAACTGCGATTTTGACACTATAAGATTAGAAAATCTTGAAAACCAGAGCCACCAAAGAAATCCTCGGACACGAATTCAGCGATATTTTGGGTATTAGGTTCTAAATTGTGTCGACCTGTCTTACTTATCCATTTCTTTATGGTTGGTTTTTGCAGTGCTTTAAAAAAAAATAATTTCTAAATGTTGTTGCAATGATTTTATTGAAGCTTTTGCCAAAAAAGGGTCGAAATCAATGACAAATTTAATTTTTTTTTAAAAAAACGACTAAATAAGATTTTCTAACAGTCACCCCAGAGGTCCCGGGTTCGAATTCTGGCCAGGCCATGGGCCTACGCTTTTACTTTTCGCATTGTACAATTTTCTATCCTTACTTCTGATCAACTCAAATTGAAAACTCATCAATTACGACTTGAATTTGTAGTTAATGGTAGAGAAGTTTGTGGATGAGATTGTCTAATGACTTGAATTGACTGAGATAAAGGCATAACACTTACCTTAGATTCAAGTTCACATGTTTCTATGGCTTTTCGCCATGCTTAGAACATCCTACTCATGTTTTACTTTATTGCACCTTCCCTCCCACTAAATTGTCACCCCATTTCGAACCAAGACAGACTTGGCTGAATAGATATTAATCCTTGGTTCAAAGCTTAAAAAAAGCTCCAACAAGAACTTGAGACACTTTACAGACTTCTAAACAAGAACTAAAAACTAGACTTCTTCAAAACATATCAGTAAAGCATATTTTTCATTATTCTAAGGTCCAAGTGGAATCAAGAGTTATTGTTATGATTTATGAGGAAATACATAATTCGGTACTTATCGAAAATGAATTTTTTTTTGCGGCGGTTCTTTAATTATACAGCGTGCCTTTGGCGAGTACACAAAAATGTAATACAAACAATTTGAAATAGATCAAAAATGTCATTTATGATTTATTTCTTCCAGATGATGAAATATGAACTCAAAGGTAGAACTGAAGTGTAATGAGATTGCATACTAACAGTGCTTTTATAGATATTTTAAAGATATCGCATTGAATTTACTTGACATAACTGTTAAGATCAAATTAGGACTTGGCAAAATAAATGAAAAATTGCATAAAAAAGACAAGAGCAACGTATTAAATGCATTTGCGGCTTAAATATCAAAATGTAAATTAAACATTGTCATCGCCTACGATGTAGTCAAGTAATGACCACATTTGATGTCATCATGATTTTGACAGTTTTGTCAAGTAATGAGCATTCAATTTCATTTAAGAATGAGAAATTCTTACAATTGTAAAAAATTTTTAGTACATGTTAATACCAATTAAAATCTAAAGAACATAAATTTATCTCGTCAAATAGTTGAAAGAAAAATTGTTTTCAAGTATAATCCATCAGATAGCTTTAATCCTTTCAGGCACGAAAATCGTAACGTTGAGCTAAAAATCTGAAAATTTGTATATATAGTAATCTGAGGTCATTGAACATGAATCTGTAAAAAAGTTGGAGATTGTATATCTCACCGGACTGGGAAACCGGCCGGAATTGGTACTACAGGAACCAAAAATTCCAGAAAATGACTAATTTATTTATAAAGTGAAAATAATATTTTATTTAACCTTATTATTATAAGAACAAAAATTATTCAATTTATTTACATATAGAAAAAAATTTTTATTTTAAAACACTTCCTTCCGGCTTTGAATTTGAAGGTCACGTGCTTTACTACAAGACCTAATTAAAAAATTCATTTAGAAAATCAAAATGGTAAAAAATGTAAAAATTTATATTTTTCTCAGAGAGCTAAATGACCACTCCAACTAGAGAAATGAAACAATATAATCTCCGTAAAACAATAACTCTTTGAACATGCTGAATTCTCTTGTCCAATAAATTGAACAATGTGACTGAAAGAATTAAAACCCTAGAACATTTTTAATAGATTTCTCTGAAAATAAAGCTTTTTAGAATTATTTTAATAGAAGTATTGAAAATTTGGAAAATATATTTGTCACCATTCAATTTGTTTGTGGCCAATCAATGAAGTTACTATTAAATGGCATTTTGAGAGTGGATTAAAGTTCAAAAGGATAACTTTTAAAATGGGAAAAATTTTAATGCTTGGAAACTGAAGTTACTTTTAAAAAATTCTCGACTTTAAGAAAATAAATTAGTCTAATTGTACTTGAGCACTTCTAGTCTTGCGTTTAAATAGTAAGATATTTTTATATTTCTCTGATATATCCATCTTTCTGAAAAACAGTGACCCTAAAGTGATTTATTATTTTCTCTATTTCGACCATTGTGCACAAAACTATAGTCTACATCAAACATGCCCACGTAGTGGCCCGCATGGTCCGCGTGGCCCTTCATACAAATTTTATATCTTATTTTTGTCTTTGCGATGAACCAAAATCAAAGAACGCCTGCAAAAAACAAAAACACAAACCGCACTCGTTCAGTGTTCATCATATTTTCCAGCAAACTTTACAAAAACAAATACATGCAAAGCCAAATTAAAAAAAACGCACACTCGATTTAGTCGATGCTGAAGCTGATTGCCCCGTTACTTGTGTGTCGAGTAATTTTTCATGACATGTGATTTTATTGCATTGTAATTGTTTTTTTGTTTTGTTTGATTTTTTGCCAAACGCAACGATGAGCAACATTTTGTTTTTGTTTTTTCAAGCACTGGCCTGCGCTTAAAATTTCTTGGGCACCACTGGTCTACATGTTAAGAAGTAAATAACTTTAATTTTCCAATCAGACTATGGTTGAAGAATACTTCGAGTTTAAAGGTTTTGTCATGTAAAACACAGCAAAATTTTGACCATCGGCTATTATTGAAATGATGCCATACGAGGGTAGTCCCAGAAGAACCCGACTAACAAAGAAAATATAAAAACATTTGGGAAAAAATATCTCTATATATCCACATAGTTATTTTTTATATTCTTATAGCTCTTTTTAGCGCAATACACTTTTCCCAGCGATGTACAATTGCTTCGATACCCTGTTTATATTGAGTACTTTCGAACCACTCAAAATAATTATCAACCGCAGACTCCATCTCTTCATTGTTGGCAAATCTTTTACCACCGAGCCATTTTTTTCCAAGTTTGAAAACAATAAATAATAAGTGGGGGCTAAGTTTGGTAAAAAGCAATTCAAACTTTAAATCATGTAACTCATTTTAGCCATCGCAAAAACGGATGTGTGAACTGCTGCAAAATTAAAATTAAATTAAATTAGATAAAACTTGCCGTTGGTTTTTTTTTCCTTTCTGAAGATAACACTGCGCAACAGACATTTTGTTGCCGTAGATTTTTCAGCTGATTATAATCAAATTGAGTTTTCTGATTTCAAATATGGACTCCGTTTTTCTCCATCAGCTCGAGTTTTTGAGTTATAGGCAAAAAAAATTAAAACCAGTTGTTTTTCTGATAATTTTGCTACATCTATTGCATTGATCTACCGATTTGTATTACGATGACGAATTTCAATGAAGAAATACTAGACCTTTCAATTTTTGCATAAAATTACAATATCTTTGATAGTTTCGAAGATATCGTCGTTCAAAGTAGGAAAAATGACACAATTTTACGTAGGCTGCTCTTTTAAAACCCTGTATATTTAACATTTGTTAATGGATTTGCAAAAACTTTTTCTTACTTGATATAAAATCTTTGGAATTTTAATAAATCTTTTAGTTTTTTTTATTATCTTACATTTTTTAAAGAAATTAAAATAAAAAAACATTTCCTTAAATTAATTGTGTTAGAATTTAAGTACAATTCATAACGTTTTTACAGCTTATTTTAGAGTATATTTTCTTACATAAGTAGAAAAATGCTTATTGCCCGAAAATCTTAAAGCTGGTGTTATGGATGGTTCGCAGATAAGGCAGTTAATGGAAAACCATAATTTTAAAACCTCGATGACTAACAGTGAGCGAAAGGCATGGGTGTCATTTGAATTACTTATCAACGACTTTTTAGGCAATTCAGTAATTTTGAGGAACTACTGACCAAAATACTTGATTGTTTTTGGGATCTTGGATGTTATATGATTATCAAGCTTCACTTTCTGCACAGCCATTTATCCCACTTCCCTGAGAATTTAGAAAACACTAGTGAAGAACAAGGTTATCCATCAGGACATGAAAACAATGGAAGACCGTTACCAAGGAAAATGGGACAAACGTATGATGGCAGACTATTGTTGGAGTCTTAACCGAGATGGTCCTGATGTCTTTCATTCTAAAAATTCACTGAAGAGAAGTTTTTCAAGTCGTTAATGATGCTTACGTTAAAAAACAAAACATCAATTGTAATTGAATTTTAATACCATTGAAATGAATTTTAAAACTAAAATGTTTATTAAAATTCCAGAGATTTTCTATTAAATAAAAAAAGTTTTTGCATATCTGTTAAAAATATGTTAAATATACAGGGTTTCAAAAGAGGAGCCTACGTAAAATTGTGTCATTTTTCTTACTTTGAACGACGATATCTTCGAAACTATCAAAGATATTCAGCCCAATCGGGGTTTTCGGGAGAAATATTTTCCCATAGAAATATTTTCCCATAGAAATATTTCTCTTCCCCCGAAGGGAATTCCTCTACCGTGAATTTCCATTGAAAAATATTTCCATTCGAAAAAAGTGCTGCCAAATTCGGAGAAAAATTCAGCTTTCGAAGTTCATATTGACAGTTATAAGACGTAAGAATTTAAATAATTTATTTAAAATGTTACACGGCTTATTTTACAAAAAAATATTACAAAAAACAATTTTACAAAAAATTTAAAAAAAATGTTTACGGTTTACATTCGGCCAGGTGTATTCGCTTAAGTCCATGTTTACGCTGTCGTCAGGGCAGTCTTCCAGTCAGTGCAGAGGTCTTCCGTCGCGCTTGCGTCAGCGTGGGCAATTGTTCCGCTGTCACAGGGAGCTTTTTCGTCACCACTTAAGCAGGCAGGCAAACCGAACCTGCTTGCCTCTGCACTGCCTTGAACGGATTGTTAAAATTGGGAAATCCGTATAATGGCTTCTTTTGTTGCAGAGAAGTTATACGCCTTGTAGGGCCCACCTCACATAGCGTTCTTCATGCGTAAATTTTCGAATAATTTCCTTTAGATATTTTTTCATCGGCAAACACCTACAACGACGATGCTTACTATTAATTCAATACCTGTAAAATTTAAATTTTTATCTTTTTCCACTCAAACACGGATTTTATGGAGTGCCCAGCACAATTCAGCGCATCTAAAATCTGCTTCCATAAACTATTCACTTCTTCCCGGCTTTGTCGAGTAAAACCGCTGGTACTTTTCCATCATTTCCATGAAAACTTCGATTTGGCGACTATTACTTGTTTGCGACCTAAGACAGTACACAAACATGTGATAAAATTAAGTCTTTTTGTACAAATTTAACTTAAATTTCTAAATAATGATTTTTTTCCTGCACAATTTTTTGATGGAATTCACAGAGAAAAAATAATTCGTTTTGTCCATCGGATTGATATTCCCGATAGCAAGTTTTCTTCGGAAATTTTTCAAACATGCTTAACGATTCCAAATTTCGGGGGAAGGGAAAATTCCAAGGAATTTTTTGTTTGCGATTGGACTGATTGTAATTTTATGTACAAAAATTGAAAGATCTAGTATTTCTTCATTGAAATTCGTAATACAAATTGGTAGATCAATGTGATAGATATAGCAAAATTATCATAAAAAGAACTGATTTTCATGTTTTTGCCTATAACTGAAAAAATCGAGCTGATGGAGAAAAACTGAGTCCATATTTGAAATCAGCAGCCAAAATGAATTCGGAATTGACTACCGAGAACTCTGCACCTTTTATAAATCGTCATTTTGTTACTCAGTGTAATCAACGAAAATGATCACACGTTGCTTATCCCAAAAAAACTAAAACCATGACACCGTGTAGATAGAGCAGTCTTCTTTGGAGTCTCTTCTTTCCTTTCAGCCCATTGTTTTGACTGTTTTAAGGAATGATAGTCAAATAAAATAACGGAATTTCGACGATTTTTAAGTTCTTGAATAGTCGATTTTTATTAAGTCGCTTTTTTTTACCAAATATCCGGTTTTTCGACTATGGATTTTTTCATTTCAATAACTCCAAAAAGTTACAGGACATATGGTCAACTCCAAATAAATTTGGTGCAGTAATTGCAAAAATTATCAGTTTTTTTTCTCGAATTTTGAAGTTATTACCGATAATATGAAAATCCGATATTTTCCTTATTTTTAGACTTTATCTTTTCAAGTCATTGACCAATTTCAATCGTTCTTTTTAAATTGTTTTAAAAAATATTTTATATAAAAACTTTTGGACGTTTGACTGCAAAAAAATCGTCTATTTTTATTATTATTACACCAGATGACCATCAAATCTATACCGTTAATGCGATTTTCATAAAAGGGTGTCAATAGTAGGTCTTGCTCTGCAAACGTACAATAAGATCTTAATTTTTGTTAAATATTGTGTATTTAAATAAATACAAAAAAAAAAAAATTAAATCAATATTTTTCAAAGAAAGTAAGTTTTCTATGTGCTGCCTAAAGACGTGTGATTTTTTTTGTTTTTTTTTTTTTTTTAATTTTCCAATTTAATACTATTGTATAATTAAAGCAGTTGAGCAAAGCGAAGTATATTTACAAATGTCCAAATATAATTTATCTTGATGCACCAGCCGAAAAATAGCACGTTAATGCAAAACCGCTATTTCCAGTAGCCTTTACTAGATTGGTAAAAGGAGGAATCTTACACAACCAATTCAAACATCCTATACCTCTTCTTGAGACATCTATATCGGGTGTTAAGTCCAATTCTGCGCATGGAAGGTTACTTTGGTAATGCTCGTGTTATCATTTTTTATAAAGCAAGTAAAATTCCTGCAGTAGCTCTGATCGTATGTTTCGCAATATTACAAGATATATTGTAAATTTTTGGTTCCATATCGGTTTTTTTTATATTCATTGGTATACAAACGAAGTACGGTTCCAAAATTAATTTGTTGGTAACTGAACGATTATCTTATCCAAAAGTTTTGTATAAAAGCATTGACACAATCGTTTCTGATGAAGTGGACGCACAAAAAATCTTTTCAACGGAGTTTCTTAAAAGCATTAAAGTAAGTGGTCTTCCGCGACCAATTAATTGCATTTGTGATGCTTATGAGGAATCTTAATAGAGCGAAAGATACAGATGCAGATTATTAATCTTTACAATAATACTGTCGACTGCATTGTACTTACTGCGAATTCTTGTTCCAAAAATACAGCTCAGCCCATTGGAAACATTTTTTTTTTTTTTCATTAAAAATTAATTTTCTGGTTTTTTTCTCATTGGCTATGACTGTTTTTAAGAGCCTGAGACAGACGTTGAGAAAAGTTGCAATATACCAGCAAACCCTAGTATTCACACACTGCCAATAATAGTTGGCATTAAGTCGAGTTCGTTCTTTTGATGGCGTGAAAATGTTTATTAAAGAAAAGAATATGTAGCGCATCCTACCCAACAATCAAATATAGTTTACGCAGAAATATGTAACAGTTCTAATAATAAGAACAATTGATATTTTTTTGTCATTTTGGCGTCTGAACGCCATACAAATTTACTAGGTAAATACAATTAATTATCACTGTTTTCTGTATAATTTAATTTTTTTTTTTTCAATAATGAGGACTATGGGTGAAAAATATTATCATGCTGCCGCATCTAAAAATGTGTTTGGCGCGCACTGGACCAAACGAAACCCCGAGCTACTCTTTTATATTATCATGATCTTTATTCTTTTTTAAAATACATAGATAAAGTTTTTGATGGTTTTTATAAAACTTCGAAATCAAATGATATTCTTCTTGTTACAGACATAGGCTACAGTTTTATTTTATGGTTCATTAAACTAACTATTCATCATCCTGTTAGAATAATGAATTGTCCGTTATGAGGCATGAACAATCACAATATTCATTACAACGTGTTACACATTAAAAAAATTTCAGAGTTTAGTGTGTTCCATGACTTTAAAGAGATTGGAAACAAGGGACTAACATGAATACCCCTTTATTATTAACACGCCATTTTGCTTTATTTTAACGAATTGACTTCACTTCAATGACGCAACGCTTTGTGTAACCATAGGAAAAACTGCACTGTTTGGAGTAAAATGAGAGTTATGCCGGAAGATTCTTTTAGTAGTAGACAAAAATCATGCAATTTTGAAAATAAATATTTAGATGAAAATAATTTTCATGTGTTTAACATTTAGTCGAATGCTAATTAATTTAATAAATATACTTAATACACAAGCATAAATAAACAAATATATATAACTACACACATACTTATAAACTAACCAACACTTACAATTATAACACTTAGTATACACTTAAACACATATATACTTACAATTAAACACTTACACACACACACATATACACATTAACATTAACATTAACATATATAAACGTCATTATAAACATTTATTAAACATTTATCAACACTTACATATATACAGAGCTTTGAAGCTCATTAAAGCTCTTTAAAGTGAGAGAAATCAATTCAAAATCATTTAAATTTTAAGCATTTAAAAGCATCCGCTATTCAATGTTGTCAACCAACTATATATATCATTCATTCAGAGACATTATCATGTAGCCACAAAACCAAATCAACCCAAACCAAACAAAAACTAGTCTAAACATTTAAGCCACACAAAGAAAAGAAAAACTTGTGACACTTGCAACCAAAAATATCATTGTTAGCTAAACAAAACACAAAAAACAAAAAAAAAAAAAAAGGAAATTTTAAATTATTATAAAACAAAAGAAGAGAAAACACACCTACATATTAATACTTGAAAAAAAAAATATATATATACTACTATTTATTAAATGTCATTAGCATTGCAAGCCACTACTTAATAGCGAAAAATAACTACAATACCAACAAAAACATCAAAAACAACAACAACAACAACAGCATCCGCAACCCTGAGCGATATTTTGGCAGAGTAGAATACAATAATATCAAAAAAAAACAAAAAAAAAAAAACAAATTAAAAAATACTTGCAACTAGTAGCAAAAAGTATTGAAATATATATACTACTAAATACCCATTTGAAAAACATGCAACACTTTTATGAAATACTCCAAACAAAGAAAAATTTTTTTGAAAAATAAACTTAAACTTATACTAACCAACATCAAAAGACAACAAAAAACTTGTTTTATTTCAACATTCCATAAATATATATTTTTTGTTTTAAATATTTTGGAACAGACCACAACAACTACAACAACAACAACATCAACCAGCACAACAACAACAAAATCAATTCAACAGTTACAAGCATTGTCCAAAAGCATTCGATCAACATCAATATCAGCCACCACTTCAATTACAACAACAACAACAACATCAAAAACAACAGCAACAAAAACATGTAGTTAAAACAGCACAGACACGCCCCCTTTCTATTAAAAAATTCATTCCTTAGTAATTGTTCTGTAGTAATTTTAACAGATTTTAAGTAGTTGTTAAAAATTAATTTTATTGCTAACGTTGCATTGATTTTGTTAAGCATTCGAAGAAAAGCGATCTATTCCATTTCCGGTTAGTAGTAGAAATGCTTGTGAAGAGCTAGCTGGTGGTGCCCTGCAAGGTAAGTTATAGCTTAAAATGAAAAAAATTCCAGTTAACTGCTGGAGGTTATCTTGACGCTATACAGTGTTAGTTCAAGGGATCCTGAAAAGCAGTCTAGAAATAATATATACCTAGTATGTATCCTTAAACAAAGGCAATTGGGATAGCCTATTCTATTAGCACTCAAGCCTTGGCCTTATCTAAGATTTTACTATTTTGATGACGTCTATTCGTATAGGAGGTAGGCGTGGTTATCATCAGATTTTTAAAAATTTTAGGATTAGTGTTTGTTCAGGGGTCAAAGCATATGTGCTACTTTTTAAATTTTAAAATTGATTTTTGTACAATTTTTAGAGTTTAAACCATTTTGATGTTGTTACTATGTACGTAGGCTGCTACTTATATTTCGGGTTCTGTCAACGCTAATGTCATTCCCCAGTGTACCAAAACTACCATTTTCGAATTCATTTATGAACCCTTTCGGGTAAAAATGTTAATTTTCGGCACTCATAATTGAACCCTTTTTGTATCATTCGTCGGACCAAAATGTCTCTCAAAAATTAACCTTATTGTGTTCGAAAATGAGTTAAGAAAAACCATAAATTGTACTTTTTTTATTCGGAAATGAGTTAAAAAAGAACCATAAAAAATTGTTTTTCGGCACTCGGAAATGAACCCTTTTTGTATCAATCGCCGGACTGAATTAAATTTACTATTATAAAAATATCAGCAAAGGTTTAAATTGTTCTTTTTTTAACTGATTTTAGAAAATAAAAACGTAATATTTATGATTCATTTCTGAACTCATTAATGAACAAAACATGGCTGATATGAATGATAAAAAATTGTTAATTTTTTAACTTATTAAAGAATGCAAAAAAGAAACATTCATGATTCATTTCTGAATTCATTTATGAACAAAAATGGTTCTTTTACGAGGAATTTTTACCTCCTTAAATGATAAAAAAATTATTCTTTGCATGCATTTTCAAGCGGCAAAAAAAAAAAATAAAAATTAAAAAAAAAACAATGCTATGCGTACACGCAAAGAAATCTTTCGTATACCGCAACTGAAAAATTCACCTACACTTCGTTTGCGAATTGTATATTTGCCGCAAACGAATATTTAGTTATCATCAACTTAAAAATATATCTTCTAGTACGTTCACATTGAGCACGTAATTATGTTAAATCGAGTTTATTTATTTATTTGTTTAGCCAAACAAGGCAATTTTTACTTATACTAACAGGATTTTTTTTTTGTTTTTTTTTTGTTCTCCTTTCCTTGTTTTTAAAATTAAGGTGTTTTATGCGAAGTGGGCGTGATCCGCCCACGTCACTGACATTATATTTTCTAAACATGTCAAAAAGAGAGACGAAAAGCAACAAATTGTTCTTACAAACTATAAAGGAGAGAGAAGAAAAGCAAAAAGGGACTTACGCAAATTGTTCTTACAAACTATAAGGATAAGAGAGGGAGAGCTGGAAGTTAAGTGGGAAACAGATATTTGGAGAGGGTACACTTAAATGTGGATTTGGACATGGATGGCGAATAACAGTCGCTGATATTATTGAATATCCTACAGCATCTGTTTATGGGTTCATTATATGCATAAACAGTGTAGTGCTGGTATTCGTTTAACAGTCTTGTATGCCTAGTTAGTCTTCCAGGAATTTTAAATGTAATCTTACTCGAGATATATTCAATGCTGATAACTCCAGTTATAACATCAAATGTGAAGCATGAACTAAGTAAGATTCTCCGTGATGATAGAGGCATCAGATTTAAAATGCCAAGTCTGTGTTCGTACGGAGTCAGGATACAAAAGTCGCGAGGGTCATAAGATTCCCTCAGAACAAAAAGCAGAAATTGTTTTTGAATAGATTCGAATCTAGCGCTATGTGACTCAAAGGCAGGATTCCAGATTATGCAGGCATATTCAAGTATTGTGCGCACTAATGTGCTATAAAGGGTCTTAGTTACCCAGACATTCTTGAATTCTTTTGCACGCCTTTTTATGAATCCGAGTTGCTTACTAGCTCTAGATAAAGTTTTGTCGTAATGAAGATTAAAGCGTAGTTTGTTGTCCAGAATTACGCCAAGATATAGGATATGATTTACTCTTTTAAGTTCAATGCTATTCAGAAAGTAGCGGTTATTCTCTACTAGAATCTTTCGGGAAAAACTTATAACGTTACATTTGCTTACATTGAGATAGAGCATGTTTAGATTACACCATTGTTCCAAAGCATATAGTTTCGACTGTAAGAAACTGGCATCTACTTCCGACATAATGACGTGGTACATTTTAAGATCATCTGCGTACATAAGATGTTGGATGCCACTTAATACTTCAGACAAGTCAGAGATGAGGATGTTGAAGAGAAGTGGACCGAGATGACTGCCTTGAGGAACACCAGATGGGACAGATATTTTCTTAGACAATATACCTTGGAACTTAACATACTGGGACCTTTCGTGTAGGTAAGATTTGAGCCAATTAAGTACAGAACCGGAAACACCAAACTTCTGCAATTTTAGAACTAAGATATCATGATCAACACGATCAAAGGCTTTACTGAAGTCAGTATATACCGCGTCGATCTGATGTCCTTTTTCCATTTCAGTAAGCACATATGAGTTAATGAAGTTAAATCGGAAAACAAGTTCTCAAATGAAGTTTTGATGAAGTTAAGTGCGTACAATTGTTGTTGGAATTTTAATACGTTTCGAAACTCGTTAAATAATTGGTGTGTGTTCTTGCTAACGTCAGATAAGCTTTTTCTACCTTTTAAACGCACCCAAGTCTCAAAAGAGCTTTAAAATTCAACCTTTAAATTTAAAAAAAAAGAAATAATTTGATATTTTTTAATTTTCTATTAAAAATTTTGAAGCAATGAATCAAATGACTACAAGCTATCGTCATCGAACCAGAGACATTTTCTCTCGTCCCTTATCCAGGCATGGAACCATTGCATTGCCTATATATCCGCGTCTTCAGCGGTGATATTGTCGACTATAAGGGACAGAATAGTGTTCCATACAAGGCAAAACTAGCCATATTTACGTCATCCACATGCTGTTGATGTGATTGTTAAAAAGCATATGCTCGGAAATGTTTATATTGGACAAATATATCACTGAAAGTACTATACGGATTTCTTGCGCCGCATTAAGACAAACGAACATCTGCTTAACCTCAAGCGTTAACCCGCTCAACCAAGAAAGACACATTTCGTAAAGAAATTTGAAGAACCAAATTGCTCTGATATTATTTTTTGATAAAATATATAGTTTTCTTCAGCAAAAACTGTTTGTATTCATAATTTGGATGTTTCATTATTTTTTTTAGAACCATTTGTTTTTATTTATTCCAGAATGTAAACAAACAAAGTTGTCAATTTTTAACTTGTTTAGGCAATGTGCATGATACAATTATACAGGTAGCATTGACAAGTATAGATTTTCTCAGCAACAAGGCAACGACCATCTGTCAAAAACAGTTGTTCGTGCAACAAGAATTAAACGAATGTAAAAATAAATAAATTCCGCAAAATGTGTGCGTTAAATACACAATTATAATAATGCAAGTTGTGAAAAAATTATGTGTGATATGTGTTTAACGTTTTCCAGCCGTGGTGTTTTAATAATAATTGGAAACTTCTTTAATTTCGTCCATATGCATCTGCAGCTGCTGAGGTTGCTACATTTGAACGTTTTCAACATTTTTTCTTATGTTTGCACTTAATAACACAAAGTTCACAAGTTATCTTCGTTGTAGTAATAATAATTCACTATTGATTAAATAAAATAGGCAATATTTTGTAAGAAAATGTTTGGTTATTTGCAAGCGCTGAAACATAAACAATGGCGAAAACATAAGAAATAATTGAACGCTCTCTTTCTTGACTTTTTTTTGACAGATGGTCGTTGCCCAAGCAACTGTCAATACTACCTTATATTATTATACCATGGGCAATGTGAAGGAACTTGTTAAAAAAAAGCTTTTTTCGAGTAACTAAAGTCGGTTTGAACATTCTATTATATATATACATATATATTGTAAGCTATTTTGGTCATTATAATTTATTATATTAATTATCTTTCTCCCTATGTCCGTCCGCATGCACTCATCGCACCTCTGTTGCTATCTCCGTCCACGTGTTAAGCAAATCACCAATTTGCTATATCTTAACAATTTATCCAAAAAGTAACTCTGAACTATAAGCGTTGTATTTATGCAACGAAGAGAAAAACAAACGAAGTTTTCAGTTGGCAAAAACAAATTTTTCAATTACTGCAATTTAAAAAGCACTTGCTCTTATGACAAACGAAATAAATTTCCTGCAACTAAATGACGCGTTTCTCGCAACTGACTATTATGACAACATTTGAAACGCTTACAAATAATGATTTCAAGCACGACAAATAAAGTTCGTTTGTGGCAAACTGGCGATAAACGGTTTTGCGTGTTCTCATAGCGTTTTGGTTTATTTACGTTTATTGTGTTATTTACAGTGTTTTTAAAATTGTATTTTAACAAAAAAGTTTTAAAATTGTGAACATTTTTGTGTGATTATTTTTTACAATTTTCAACGTAATTATCTTAACAAAAGTATATCGATTGACTTGATTCGGCTTTATTTTGAAATGTATTAATCTTAAAGGAGAACATTTCGAAAAAAATAAAGGTATTTTAAATGAAAACGTATGGGGGATTAAGTATATGTACATACTGAACCACATGCAAAGATTCTGCATTAAATGAGAGTCTTGCGAACTTTGATAATTTTCATTAACTAAGGTTTGCTTATTATAAAAAAAGAAGATATCGTAAAAAACCTAATAGCAAAGGTTTTATTATTTTCATAAGACCATCTTAAATGGGGACAGGCGTGGTTTTTATTTGATTTTGAAAAAAAGTTAAACTTAGAGTGCATATTTGGCGTCAAAGCTGATGTGCAAAGTTGCGAGGTGGAATGTATGATAGTTACTATTTTGATGGCGCCATTTTATACGAGAGGTAGTGTTGGTTTTCATCAAAATTTACGCTTTGCACTGATTATTTTCAAAAGTGGATATGCTCGGGTGAATAGAACAATAGGACTTGCATCATAGAAATCGTGATTTTGAACCCCAGTGAGTTTTATTTTTATCTATTGTTTTTTACAAATATCAGGCCTTTCAGTAATGCCGAGAGAAAGAGATTTTCCCCTGAACATCTTTGAAAATATTTCAGTTACATGAATTTCCCAAGTAATTTATTTTTTTACTCTGAAGAAATTTCAACACAAAGTTTTCTCTCGGATATAATTTCAAAACAAAAAATTATTTAAATAAAAAAAAAAATTCTTAATATACCACTTTTTTAAAACGAAATAAAATGTCTAAAATAATTTCTACTAGTGTGGGGCTGCTAGTTCTCCTAGAAACCTGGGGCTCATGCTATATGGAATAGTACGGAGTGTAGAATGACTTGGTAAAGAAAGCATTTGTTCACTTACATATTCAAATTTGTAATTGCTAACAAAAAATGTCTAATAATTTATAATAAATATGCATAGATAGGTAAATTTTCAAAAAAAAAAAAAAACTCTTCAGTCCTGATAACATCGATAAAATTGAAGTATACAGAAACCCAAATAGAGCTTTTCGGACTGAACACAATATATGTCTACACACTCGGATGTGCGTGGTAAATTAAAATTTCTTTCTTTTTTATTTAAATATCTATTTTTTTTTTTTTTTTATTCTTGTGTGAAATTCTACAACCGATTTTGAAGGATTTATGTTCTTATCAGTACAATTGCAATGATACTAAGAAAAGTTTTCTTAAAAACTCTTTTATCAATTAAAATACATTAAAAATTTTTTTCAACTCTGACAAAAACTTTAAAACATCAAATTTTTAAAAAATTTACCACTGAAGGTGGAAAAAAAATTTTAAAGGGTAGTTTAAAAATTCAAATATTCAAAAATTCACCACTGAAGTTGCAAAATGCCATATAAATTTATAAATAATTTAAAATTTTGAGGCTCATTGAGACATTTTTGAGGCTCGAACTCACAATGCTACATTTATAAAGCAAACATCATGAGCACTGAGCTAATGAACTCACATTAATTTTGTTTTTTTTTATATAGTAATAAAAGAAACAAACTAATTTTTACCATTATTTGTCTTCAGTGGTGAGTTTTTGGAAATTTGAATTTGTTTCATTTATTGCTATTTGGAAAAGATTTTCTTGTGAGTTCTGTAGCTAAATGCTTACGAAGTTTTCTTTAAAATCGTGAGGTTTTGAGTTCGAGCCTTAAAAATGTCAAAGACTGTTTTTGTTCAATTTTTAATATGTTTCAAATAATTTCGCATTTTTACCAAACAAACATAGGGACAGACAAGAAAATGAGTTAATATTGTTTTGTTATCCAGTTCTGAACTACATTTTTACTTTAAAATCACTGGCCTATCGGGAAATTGGTCAAAAATGGATTCTAAGATTTATTTGTACGAGAGAGACTCAAGAAATGAAGCTTAAAAAAGCGTGTTAATAATAAATAGCCTGACACATTAGAAAATGTTTTAGTTTTGTTTTTTTTTCCATAGCTCTTATCTTTCGCACTCGTATTTGTACGGAATTATATATATGTATTTGGATATGCGTTAAACGTAATTCTATATAAACGAGTTCAAAAAGAAGCCTCTGCGTATGAATACTTTTTGTTAAAATTCAATAGAATTTATAATAAATCTGCAACTAATCCCAAAATAAATTAGAAATATATAATGCAATGATATTTTCTCAATGTCTTTTGATTACATTTCTTAATTGGGGAGTTGAAATTTGCAGAACTATCAACAAGAAAACGTTTTTGATTCAATTGCATGTAAGTTGAACACAGCTTCACAAAGGATATGCTTGCTCACATACACACACATGCTTGTGTTTGCTTAATCCATGTTCAAACACAAAATCCTTTTTATTTTTTTTTTGTGCTACTTATTGCTTATGCTGTCCTTGGTCGAATGACCTGCCGTAGGTCAAAGAGGACGTCAATATTAATTATAACACAACGAACTGCTTGCGGACAATTTAAGCTCATTGTATTTAAGATTCCAGATTGTTTAAAGGGTATTTATATGATGTTGTACCAAAAAAATTTTGATAAATATTTAAGAAAATATAAACAGCATTAATAACACCACAACTGAGAGGGAACTTTTAAAAACTTGTCATATTTTTATAATTTTTTTATATTCAATGTGGAAAAATATTTTGCTCTATTCACGAGTATATATGAATAATTGGGCAATTTACAATCTTGTGAAAATGGTCTTACATCATAGCATTTGCAAAATAGTAGAGTATATTTATACTCGACACTAACAAAATATATAGAGGATGCACATACTACGCTTTTGCAAATATGCAACACTAAAAACCCATAGTTTTTATTAACTATACGAATGCAATACTGAATTGCAAACTGATAGCTCATTGGGAAAAAAAGCAAAAAGAAGTGATATGGAATATAAACACATAAAAAAACGAACCAAACGGGAGAAACCCAATAAAAAATGGAATGAGAAGGAGATCAAAAATATTATGAACTATATCCAAGAATCTCCTGAAATAGAGGTAAGAAGTTCGAACGTGGAATAAAATATTTCATACCTTCTTTGAATATAATTTCTTCAGTAGCTTCGTCCACTAATTGAGCCTCAAAGCTTTTTTCGACAAAATATGTATTTAAGTAGAATTTCAAGTAAAAAATAGTTTTTCTTTTCATCAATCAGCTGTGAATTTCATATTTAGTTACAAGTGTTGGAATGTAAGCCGAAAAATACCGTTCATAATTGATGGGAAATTTTTGCAATTGCACGAATTTACAATCTCAAATACACAAGATTGTGAATTTCCATAAAAATTTTCACCTTTACATATTACATAGCTATAGTTTTGTACAACCAGAGCTGTAAAAGTGGGAATTAATTTTCATTTTTCATTCTCTTGTATAAATTTTCAAAAGTTGAAATCCTTTTTTGTAGCATTCAGAATGTGAACTCTTTAGGCTTACGCCTTGAGGCTGATTAAAATTGTTTCCAAGACATGAATTGCAAAACGTAAAGAATTCACAATGAATTGAAATTTTAATGAATGAAGCCACCGATGGCACAGTTGAATTGAAATTTTAATGAATGCAGACGCCGATGGCTGCAGCCTCATAGTTTTAAAATGACAATATCCATTCAGTAGCAATCTTTATGGTTGTTGTAAAGTCTGAAATTGTTTTGTGTGGTCACTGGTGGACCTGACTGTGATGGGTTGCCATTGGCTTATATCATACATCATACAAAAAATATTATATTCAACAAATTGTAGAAGTATTTTAATTGTAGAAGTAGAAGTAAATATAGAAGTATCGGCACAATGACAGTTGACAATATTACATTCCGTCTATTATAATCGGACCTTAAGCCACATGTCCTTTGCATCATATGGGATGTATTTCATGGTAGTAAATAAAATTTCCAGTGTTTGAGAGTTTAGAAGAATAATAATACTAAGTGCATTCACCATATTTTTTAAGCCTAAAAGAATGGGATTGATATTTGTATAAGTCCCATTCCTTGCAGAGAATTTGGTGTGCATTCTCTTATCTTTCAAGCAGTGGTGTTCACACTCATACTACTGCAATTTTCGACATTTGTGTTTGTATTTGTAGCTCTCTCGCTCTCTGCATTGACAAAAATTTTTGTGCAGATATTAAGTAAGAGTTGTGTTATACTTATCATTGTCATCATCATTATCATTATCAGTATCATTATCATTATAACTATCATTATCATTGTCCTTATCATTATCATTATCTATATATTAATACGCAAACAAAAAAGTTTGTGTTCCCTTTTTTTCTGTGTTACCTTCAACATATTCACATAATGGATAGGTATTTTCGAGTAGATTTTTACAATATAGTTTTTATTCGAATATGTTGTCATGAAGATAGGTAAGACTGAGCAAATGTAAAATGCTTTTTTTACCAATGGGACAATGATAAACTACAAAGCGACAAAGCTCTGTTGAACATCGCTGCTGTAGCTTACAAAAGCAAGAGTAGAATGCAGGAATGACGGAAATACTTAAAAAGAGCTGATTAGCATTATTGTTGTTGTTTTTGATGTTGTTGTTATTGTTGTTGTGGTTGTTGTTGCTTTCTCTTAATTTCTCTCAGCGTTAAAAAAAGCAGTTAAACTGCTGCTTACTTCATATAACACTTGACGCCAAGCCATTGATAATTGTTTCTTTTGTTCAATACTTGGTGGATTATTTCGAGATGACGCTTGAATAAATTTTTATTATTGACGCATATATGCTTCCTTTTTTGTCCTTTACCACTTTTTTCCTCATGGCGTCAAGGTAAGCATTAAGAATTTTCATGCAAATTAATAACAATTCATTATGTGAAAAACAACTTCAACTTCGTTACCTTACAGATACATATGGCCGAACTTCGGCCACAGGCGATACTAGTTATTATAATTATTCTGCAAATAACCCACTTTCATATGCCTTAAACATTTCGTGCAGTGCAAAACACACGACCAAGAGGCGCGAACTTTCTTGCTTGAAGTTTCAGCGCCAACTGCAGAGATAAAGAGATTGGAAACTTCGACAAAAAAGAGATAGCCGTATGCCAAAATGCAGTCAATACTAATGCAAATGTTATAAATGTGTTAGTAAAATTTCATGACAAACTCACCCCTCGCGATGGATTCTCGATGAATTCACCCCTCAGGATGGACATGAGCGCTGGTGAATATCTCACTTTCGACAGCTAAGTCACCAGTGTACACATAGGGAAAACTAGCTTACAATTTTTTTTCAAACAAATTCATGCATTTAAAAATTAGAACAGAGTTTTTAAAACAAAGATATAGCTGTTCTTGAAAGAAATTTAATTATGTTTTTCTGCTAACAACAGCACTTGTAACTAGAACAAGTGTTCTTATATTAAATTCAATTTTTTTCTATCAAAAATATTTTTGTGCATTATCAAAGCAACTTCATAAATTAGATTGACAAAACTGACATTTCTATATTAACAAAAGTTCTTTATCGACTATTATTAACAATATGTTTGCTCAGCTAAAAACAATTTTCTTTTAAATGTGCAAGACTTTTTTGGGTGTAGGACCTATTTTTGACAAATATGAGGTGAACTCACATACACAATATGTGATTGCATAAAAAATTGGAGAAGAAGCATTTTTAGCTGTCAAAATCAACAGAATTCACAATAGAAACTAAGTTTCCCATCTCATTATCTCTGGCCAACTGCAGGGATAATGAGATGGGAAACTTCGTCTCTATTGTGAATTATGTTATAATCATGACGATGATTGATTTTTGCACCATTTGTTTGAGGTTTTTGCCTAAAGAACTGACACCCAAAAACTCCAGCGAATGCAACACATGTGGCCGGCCTATTCACTTGAAGTGCGTTAATATGGGAAGGCGTTCGTATTTCACATGCAAACATTGCTACACCGATTTGGATGAAGATGAAGAAAATTATGAATAAACACTTCCATTAATTAAGATTTTTTAGCCTGATTGGCGTCATTATAACTTGTTTTGCCTCTAACTTATAATATTATTGGTGATTTACTTCGTATTTTCCGACTTTTATTGGTATTTGTCAGATTTTTCACAACCCAGCCACATTTTTGGAAGAGCCAAATTCACGTCTTTAGAAAATTGCCAGTAGAGAGTTAAATTTTAATCAAAACGCTAATCTGTCTGCATAAAAAAGTTGCGTTGTATATTCACCTTTCCAACAGTATCTTGGATTAGTCGATATCTTTATTCTGAGGAAAAGTTTGAGCCCAAAAACAAAACCCGGTTCACAACCCAGCCATCTCCCCTACATTTAAAGCAATACTCTTGCTGTTTAAAGCAAGACCCTTGCAAAGCTGTTTAAGAATTGAACTTGAACACAATGACACTGTGAATATTTTAAAGAGACAGAAGAAGAATTCAGTTTTGGATGGTCGGATTCGTTTTGTTTTTGACTTGACTTTACCAGGTAAAAAAGAGAAACAAGCCAAAAAAATTAACGAGTAATTAAACATGAAGCTATGTGCAAGGTTTGTGAACGGGATTTTTTTCGGGATTTTTTATTTTTAAAACGGTATAAACAGGACGTTCTAAAGAAGAGAACGGGATATTTGGAGCTCGGCCTCTGGCAACACTGGTGTGAATTCCGAAATGATTAAATCAGCGCAGGGCGCTCCATAGCTCACTGAGCTCTCTGCGAGCGTAACTTTTCACATGTACATAAAGCTCACTACAGAAGAGAATATAATTCAGTCGTTCACTGACGGTGATGCTGAAAAGACCTATGTCGCTTTGCGCTGCATATTTAATGTACACTCTTAAAAAAGCCAAACTCTTGATTTGTAGATTTATAATATTTATGCATATATTTCTTTATTTTATATAATTTTATATTATTCACATATATTAAGGTTTAATATAATTCATGCATACATATTACCTTTTATTATTCCTTTTATTGTTCATAATTTTTTTAATAATTAATTTCTTTATCACTTGCTTACTTACTTATTTCATTCACTTACTTATTATTAACTTATTTTTTATTTTTAATTTAAATTATTAGTTCATATTTAGATTTTATAATATTAAAATAATTATTCGCATATATTAAGGCTTCATATAGTTCATTCATATTACCTATTAAGAGTCTTTGCATTATACATTCATAGTAATTGTATTAAATAATTTCATAGCAGAAATAATGAACAATACCGATGACTAAAAATAAAAACTTACAAATCTAGATAATTGTGACAACTATTTCGCTCAGTGTGCGCTATTCGAGAGTACACTAATACTAACAAAACAAAATAAAATGTGACTGTGTTAGAATGCCCAGCCCTGGATTAAATCCTTTTATAGCAGCGCAGGGCGCTCCATAGCTCACTGAGCTCTCTGTGAGTGTAACTTTTCACATGTACATAAAGCTCACAACAGAAGATAATAAAGGGTGATTTTTTTGAGGTTATGATTTTCATGCATTAGTATTTGACAGATCACGTGGGATTTCAGACATGGTGTCAAAGAGAAAGATGCTCAGTATGCTTTGACATTTCATCATGAATAGACTTACTAACGAGCAACGCTTGCAAATCATTGAATTTTATTACCAAAATCAGTGTTCGGTTCGAAATGTGTTTTATCGACAAATTTTGTTCAGCGATGAGGCTCATTTCTGGTTGAATGGCTACGTAAATAAGCAAAATTGCCGCATTTGGAGTGAAGAGCAACCAGAAGCCGTTCAAGAACTGGCCATGCTTCCCGAAAAATGCAGTTTGGTGTGGTTTGTACGCTGGTGGAATCATTGGACCGTATTTTTTCAAAGATGCTGTTGGACGCAACGTTACGGTGAATGGTGATCGCTATCGTTCGATGCTAACAAACTTTTTGTTGCCAAAAATGGAAGAACTGAACTTGGTTGACATGTGGTTTCAACAAGATGGCGCTACATGCCACACATCTCGCGATTCTATGGCCATTTTGAGGGAAAACTTCGGAGAACAATTAATCTCAAGAAATGGACCGGTAAGTTGGCCACCAAGATCATGCGATTTGACGCCTTTAGACTATTTTTTGTGGGGCTACGTCAAGTCTAAAGTCTACAGAAATAAGCCAGCAACTATTCCAGCTTTGGAAGACAACATTTCCGAAGAAATTCGGGCTATTCCGGCCGAAATGCTCGAAAAAGTTGCCCAAAATTGGACTTTCCGAATGGACCACCTAAGACGCAGCCGCGGTCAACATTTAAATGAAATTATCTTCAAAAAGTAAATGTCATGGACCAATCTAACGTTTCAAATAAAGAACCGATGAGATTTTGCAAATTTTATGCGTTTTTTTAAAAAAAAAAGTTATCAGGCACTTAAAAAATCACTCTTTATAATTCAGTCGTTCGCTGACGGTGATGCTGTGAAGACCTATGTCGTTTTGCGCTGCGAATTATATGTACACTCGTGAAAAATCAACTTATTGTAGATTCGTAATACTTATGCACATATTTTTTTAGTTTGTAGAATTTTATATTCGTATGTATTAAGGTATTGTTCATTCACATTCCTTATTAATTTTTTAGGACTTAATTTTTTTATTACTTGCTTACTTATTTTATTTAATTCCTTATTATTTACTTACATATCTTTTGTTATTAGTTTTAATTGTTCATATATATTAAGAGTTTATAATATTAAAATAATTATTCGTATATATTAAGGTTTCATATAATTCATTCATATTATCTATCAAGATTCTTTACATTATTCATTCATATTACTTGTATTAATTAACTTCATAGAAGAAGTAATGAACAATACGATGACTAAAAATAAAAACATAAAATATAAAAGAAAAACTTACTAATCTAGATAATTGTGACAACTATTTCGCTCAGTGTGCTCAATTCGAGAGAGCACCAATACTAACAAGACAAAATAAAATGTGACTGTGTTAGAATGCCCAGCCCTGTTTTACAGCTCTTTATACAACATACCCTAATATCAATGTCATTATAAATTTCATTATCTTCCAAAACATCCCAAATTTTAGTTTGATTTTTACATAAAATATTAGTTTAATAAAAAATAGCATGCAAATAAAATTTATTTTATTATCCGTAAGAGGTTGTTTATTTTTTCTGATTTTTTTTTTTCGTTGCTTTAATTTTTTCTTCTAGGGTAATCACCCACCTTATCTCAGTTTCTACTATATACAAGGACATAACAGTTATGACCAATTGTGGAAACAAAACGCAAGATTATTGTTATTTATCAACCATTTTTGATACTGGTTGAAAATTTTTTTGGTTGCATTTAACCATTATCTCAGCCGAAATTTTTTTTTTTATTTTAGTTTTCTGGGAAGCTGATTTAGAATTTTTTTTCCAAAATGAAAACTTCGAAATGGGGGATCCAATATGGCGACCAAAATTTCTATTAAAAAGTAAAAAGTAAAAGTAAAAGTAAAATCTATTAAAAAGTAAAAGTGAGTTTTAAATTTCAATTATCTTGATGGATAAAAAAAACATTTTATCGCGATACCCAGAAGTTATTTTGGAGTCAATTGAAAAAGTGAACTAGTTCTCTAGTTCATTTCTAGCGCAGTTCGAAGTACCACTGGAAACGAGCTTTTCAAAAGTATTGCTGAAAAAAATGAACGCGTTCTGGCTATTTTTTTAAATTAGCTGCGAACAAGAAAAATAATAAAAAATAAAAATATTTATAGACATTTATAAACAAAATTTCTTCTTAAATAAATTTTGAGGATGGAAAAGATCGTACAAATCAGGTCTTTAGGACCTTTGCTCCAGTACACTAAATTTTTACACTTTAAAAATGTTCACTTTAAAACAAGTTAAAAAAGAACCACTTTCAGGCTGCTGCGAAAGCAACCAGTTTCAAAATGTTCCTATAGATTTACAAGCACAGTATTGAGTGCTATACTTTTACTGTAGTTTGTAGTTTTCTCATAATCACTAACGCAGTTTTCAAATTGCTCTGCCATTTCAACATTAATATCTGAACTTTCACTCGTATTCGCCATTTTTAAATCTAAATTAGGAATATAAAAGAAAAATTAATAACGGTGTTAATAGAAAAGTGTAATTGAATAAAGTAAGAACGCAATTTATGGAATAAAAATATGAACACTGAAACACAGATGTCACTGACGCGCGCCAAAAGTGAACTGTCGAAACGAGCACTACCGCGACGCTGGCATTCTTCGCACACCTACCTATGAGCACCACGGCGCTTTTCGACACTATAAGGGTTAAATACCGCTTTTAATCTTTAAATGGTCTTTAATCATTTCATTATTTTGGCAAATATACGAAAAACTATAAAAAATAAGTTCATCTCTATTAAGACATTGCTAATAAATCACTCAAAGCTGGGTTAAGAGCAACCCTTTCAATTTGTCTGAAATTGTGGCTGACGGTTCCTTTTCAAATAAAAAAAAAATATGAGTTCATAACTCTTTTATCGCCATAATTCGCGAAGTTATGTCAAGCACAGAAGCAAATAGTTAAAAGGAGGTCATCATCAGAACATCATATCTGTCATGTTCATGCAATTTATTCAAAAGACATACCGATGGGAGGATATTTTGAAATTTCTTTTGTTTCATAGTTTTTTGTTTGGTGGCTCAAAATAAACACTGTAAACTTTATATTTTTTTCAATTGAAGCATAAAATAAACTTTTCGGATAGAGAATTCTCTATCTTTAACCCAACACTAAAGCATTTGAATGAAGAAAATATCCGTTCTTTTTTTATTTCAATTTTTGTATTTCAGGAAATGAGTTGGTATTTCCTCGAAACTAATGCTTTTTAACTCTTAAACTTCTATTGAATTTTTATCTGAATAAAATTTATGCAGAAATATTTAAATCTATTTGCCATTTTAAAAGCTATAAGAAGTCCTCCATGCAGTTCTTTGTGCTTCGCTTTTATTTAGGAAATTTGTCTCCATAAATCTTTTTTAAGTCGGTTCCCTTTTTGTAAACCTTTGCAAACCGTTGATGTCCTATCATCAATATATAGTAATCACTTTGTTAAATTAACCATTTTTCATCTGTTACCATCTGCATTTTTAATAGTAATTCCAGAACAATTTCTAGAGCTTTTTTAATTTTAATCTTACAGAAATATCTACATAACTTAAAACAGACAGCAGTATTTTTTTTTTAATTTTTTAGCTACTCCGGCACAATAAACCGGAAATCTCTTCGAGCAATTGTAACAAACCACTGAGGCATAAGGCTCTGATTAAGAGAATAGCAACAACAATGACAGCAACTATAATAAACGATCCCAACTGAACAATGGCATCAACTATCGAGAGGGAACCCACACGCGACTGATATAAAATTAACCCTTTTTTTAACATAAAGCACACACAAAAATAACAATAACAACAGCAAACAAACCATCACAAACATTGAATTCACTTCTTCGACATCCATTTCCGCTGGTCTCTCTTTGTTTTTATATCCTTGTCGTCATCATCATCATCATCATCCTCAGCATCGACAACGGAGCGTTTCCCTTTTTTGCATCAATAAAAAAAAAATATGCGTAGCTGAAGGTAAATCGTTCGGCTATCAGAACATGCAATGGTAAAGTTTATGCTCTGCTTTTATTTCCTTTATTTCAAATATCTTGTTTTGTTGCCATTTCAATGCAAGCATCCATTACCGGAAATTAGGGAAAAATGACACAAACAATGGTCAGGCAGAGGGGCGGGGATTTAGCTAAGAAAAACATACGAAATAAATCTACATTTGGTTGAAGGATTTAAATTTTAAGCTCAAGGATGACCTAGTTCAGTAAAATGAGGATTATTTTAAGAACCTAGTGCTGTGCAATTTGCCCAAATTGTATCTGTCTTTGGGTTTAGGTTTTGTTCTTTATCATGTTCGTGCTGTTGGAATAGAGCCATATATTTTGTTTTTCTTAAATTTATCACTTGTACAATTGAAACAACATAACCTAAAATATATTTCAAAATGGACGCACCTTATGTGTAGCTGTAGATACGTGTTTACTAAAAATTCATATCTATACCAGCAGATAATAAAATACCATGTGTCCTGGGTTTAACGATTGCTTCAATATTTATGGATATGACTGGATCTTAATGCGACTTAAGGTGTAACAAACAGATGTCATAAAAAGTGCTTGTATCCTTTTGTTCCTTTTGGTTGATCATAAAGTTTAAAAGGTGACTCTTGTGAGTTGAGACAATTTAAGTAATGTTTTATGTGAAAGCGATTTGTGTTCAGACTAGAATTTATCCACTGCTTTAAGTTTGATTGAAAAATGTGCTTTAAGGGTTAGGTTGCAGAAAATCGCATTTCAAATGCAACCTCAAGTCAGTCAATTTGATTTTACATTCGATAATAATAAGAGTACTAAGCCATATGGTAAAAGCTGTATGATTTCCTACTTTTAATAACAATACATACAAGGGTTGCCTTTAAAGTCGTGTCTCGAACAATGAAAAATGTGTGATTAATCAGTGAAAATGCTTTTATTGTTGTTCAAAGTATTCTCCAAGATGATCAATACACTTTTGCATTCATTTGAAACCAATTTTCTTAACATTTTTGCTGCTCTGAAGTTTATATCTCCAAAACCAGGTTTTTGAAGGTCTCAACTGTCTGTTTGGACGTAGAAAAACGCTCGCCTAACATTTGTTTCTTAATGTAAGGTAACAAGAAGAAGTCATTGGATCCCTTTTAATTACATTAATTCCACGTTGTTTTGAATGCTTAAAAACTCTTTAGTTTGACCTGATGTGTGGGAACTCGCTTTGTAGTTTTTTGTAAGATGATAAAGGGTTGTTAAGTTTTAAGGGCTGATGTTGATTTTGAATAAAACACAAATTATTTAGAAAATTTTGTCATTTCTATTTATTATGATAATATTGGTATGGTTCAATTATGTATGGAACAAAATATCGGCCAAATGGCCGCCGCGACCTCGGCGGTACACCTCCATCCGATGGTCCAAATTTTCGATGACGCTGAGGCATAAGTGAGGTTCTATGCCGTTAATGTGTCGAATTATCTCATCCTTTAGCTCTTGAATTGTTGCTGGCTTATCGACGGACACCTTTTCTTTCAAATAACCCCAAAGAAAGAAGTCCAACGGTGTCAAATCACATGATCTTCACTCCACCACGTGAGATAATACGGCCATTGAATTTGTAGCGCAAAAGAACCATTGTTTCGTTAGCTGTGTGGCAAGTGGCACCGTCCTGTTGAAACTACATATTGTCCACATCCATATCTTCCAATTTGGGCCATAAAAAGTTCGTTATCATCTCACGATAGCGAACACCATTCACAGTAACTGCCTGACCGGCCTCATTTTGGAAAAAATTCGGCCCTATGATGCCGGCAGCCCATAAACCGCACCAAATGGGTGCATTGGTTTTTCGACAATTACTCTTGGATTATCATTCGCCCAAATGCAGCAATTCTGTTTATTGACGAATCCACTGAGGTGAAAATGTGTCTCATCACTGAAGATGATTTTCTTCGAAAATTGATCATCCACTGTTTCTTGCCATTTCTCGCCACCATTCTGACCATTGACGACGCTTGAAATGGTCAAGAGGCTTTAGTTCTTGAGTCAATTGCACCTTGTAAGTGTGTAAATGCAAGTCTTTATGCATAATGTTCATCAACGACGAGTGTGAGAGGAGCAATTGTTGGGCACGACGACGAGTTGAGGTGGACGGCTCTTCAGCCACACTATCGCGAACAGCAGCAATATTTTCTGCAGTACGAGCTGTACGAGCATGCACTGGTGTTTTCACATCTCCTACAGACCAGGTTTGCTCAAATTTTTGCACGATTTTTCCGATTGTACGCACATTTGGACGATTAAATGTACCGAAAAAATCACGAAGTGCACGATATGCATTTTGATTTAAAAGCCCATTTTCATAATAAGCCTAAATAACTTTAACGCGTTGCTCGATTGTGTATCTTTCCATGGTTCAAATTGAATTAGTCTGAAATTGAGAAATGTCAAATGAAATGCAGAAATAAACTTGACGTTTAGGTGTGGTTCACATTCAACATCGGCCCTTAAAATTTAACCACCCTTTATTACTTCGGTTGTTGGGCCTTAATTCTGAATTCTCTCAATTCTCCTAAGACTTTCAGCAAACAATACCATTCAGCAAATAGTTTAATGCCATTCAGCATTAAGATTTCTCCGTTGCTCAAATGCAACAGTTGCGACATGACGAGTTTTTCTGAAAAAACATTCAACCATTTGCTTGGATGTGCTCGGTCCCCAGACTACTTTTATCGGATTTTGCTCACTTTGAAAGACCCAAACATTGGATAGCACTTCGTTTCAGAATTATAAGCGTAGATTCATGATTTTTTATCTATGTTTCTGTCGTAGACGTATAGACGCAAACAACCACCGCTGCATTTTTTTTCAGCAATTCCTTGCACCAATCGATAGAGCCTTTTTTTTTGAGCAACCGTCAAATTATGGGGTATCCAACAAGTACAAATCGGCCTGATGTCTAAATCCACATGTAATATAGAATGTATTCTAGTCCCACTAATGCCGAAGGATAACTCCATCTCACGGTGTGTCACATGCCGGTCTGCTTCCAGCAGTTCACGTACTGCATTGATGTTTTCGACCACAATAGCCGTTCTTGGATGACCTCCATAAAACTCATTTTGAAGAGACGACCACGCTCGCACTCATTGAGCCAAAACACATAGAAAGCATGCATGCCTCAAGCATGCATCATGCCTGTGAAGCATGCTTGGTTAAAGCACAAAGAAAGCAGGAATCGCATATGTTATAAATTGCAAATATGTTTAACTTAATAGAAATTTTAAAGGAAAAGTAGTGACAATTCATTATTAAATTCATTCAAAAACAATTAAAAATGGAGTTTGAGGATATTTTATGGTTAATGGTTGTGTTGATATTGTTTTTATTTCACACATGTCTTCTGTCAATGCCTTGATGCCTGCAAAAAGTTAAAAGTTCGCCAACTTCAGGCATGCTACAAGCATCATGCATGCGTGCATGCTTTTAATGTGGACTACTACATAACAATACGTATATTCAATCACAAATGTCAGATGCTTGAAGCATGCATGCCTCCCATGTGTTTCGGCCTATTAAATCAGCGTTTTATAGTCACTGCACGCAAAGAAAAACGTTTATCGCCTGTTTGCCGCAATTGAACTTCGTTTGTCGTGCTTGAAATCGTTATTTGCAATCGTTTCAACAGTTGCCATAATAATAGTCAGTTGCGAGAAATGCGTCATTTAGTTGTAGGAAATTTATTTCGTTTGTCATAAAAGCGAGTGCTTTTAAAATTGCAGCTATTGAACAATTTTTTTTTCCAACTGAAAACTTCGTTTCTTTTTCCCTTCGTTGCATAAACACAACGCTTATAGTTCAGAGTTACTTTTTGGAGAAATTGTTAATATATATATTTACATATAAGCAAATTTGTAATTGATTTATACGCTAACGGAGATAGCAACAGAGGTGCGATGAGTGCAATCTATAAGAGAGACGCACGGACATAGGGGGAAAGATTATTTATATAGTATTTAATTTAATAATGACCGAAATAGCTTGTGGTATATATGTATACATATATATAACATATATTTTTAAGTTGATGACAACTAAATATTCGTTTGTGGCAAATACAACTCGCAAACGAAGTGTGGTTGGTGAATTTTTCAGTTACGGTAAACGAAAAATTTTTTTTACGCGTGGCTGTGGTTGTTCATTTCCAAAATCAAACTCATTCATTTCCAAAATCAAAATATTTTATCGAAAATATTTAAAACTATTAAGAAATGATCTTTGACTGGGCCGAGTTTAAAATAGCCCCTCCGCCGAACTAAAGTATATTCAAAGTCTTAAGGAGCCAATGAAATGTTTATCCAGAAGCAAACTTTCATCATAGGTTTAACGGAAAATATTCTATTTTGTTTTTTGGTAAAGTCTCTTTGTATGGGAGGTAGGCGTGGGTTTTATACGATTTTAAGAAAATAGTATAAAAAAAATATTTGCTTTGGATAACACGCATTAAATTAACTTGCATTTCGACATGCGTTTTGAACCCAGGTTGCCTTGACTGCATATCGCACTCCATCTTTAAAACAGACACAACTCAAAATTTCAAAATTTTCCGGAGAAGCAAAATGCCAGTTTCTTTTTCAAATGAATCCATACAAAACAAGGAGACAAAACAAATTTTTTTTTTAAGTAAAGAGTAAAAAGATAAGTGCAAAATTTTGATAGTTTATGGAGGTTATCACTACGAATAGTTTAACATTTAAAAGTAAAAATTTGTAAATTGTGAGTTATGCCTGTTTTGAAGATGGATGTAACAGATTAAATCTAAAGTATACAAAGTCCAATCCACTAGCTCAAAACTTTCAAATAAACTTATTTGCAATAAGTTCTTAAAAATCCTAAACTAAGTTGGCAAAATATTTAAAATTTTTTTTTTAATTTTTCCGTTTGTGTTACTCTGGCTGCTTTTTCTATCTCTTTTCTAAACTCTTGGTCAAGTAAAACTTGTCTTCCTTTTTAAAAGCAATCCTGTTGTACTACATACACCACAACAAGCAACAACAAAACCAATTGCAACAAAGTACATAAATCTTCCATTTAAAACGTATTTATTTATTCATGTAGGGATTTATTTGTGGGCACAAATGTATGGTTAAAAAAGTTTTACTATAAATATATTTTCCTTGAGTATAAAATGCAGAAGAGCAGAAAATTCTGTACATGTCTACCATTTGCAACAGAAAAAAAATGTTATAGGATCTAAGAAGTAAATTAAAAAAAAAAAAAATCACAAACTAGCTGAATTTCATTAGTTGACCATTTTATCCACACTGAATTTATATACAGCGCATTGTTACGGATAATAAATGATAAGGTTAAAAAAAAGAACAAGGATTCTGCATAAACAACCAAACAATTAACTTTGAAATATATTTAGCATCAGGAGCGGCGAAAACCATTTTCATCTAGGGAGTAAAACACTCAAACAAAACTTCAAGTTAAATCCACCCATTTTTCTTACACAGGAAATCAATTAAAATATTTTTTAATTTATTTAAATAAAGCAAAAAATAAATAAAATAAAGTTAGGTAAAACAAACTAAAAAAAAAAAATTCTTTCATTACATCTGATAAATTTAATTCCTTAGTTGTCTTTTATGAATACCAAGAGGTGCCGTATGCATAAGACGTTCCTGTGTCATATTACATTGAAGGTTTATTTGTAATATTGTATAAGATGCCGGAGAACACTATAAGATCGCTCAGAAAAAGCTGCAGATGCAGGAACCATAATTCCAAAACAATTAATTTAACATCATTTAAGAGTTTTAACACTGTATCAAACCTGTTTTTCTTTACCGGAAAACTATGAATTATTCGAATTTCTAATAAGCAATGATGCTTTGATGCAAATGTCATAGTGCAGCCATGAATTCGCAAAAAAACGCTAATTTTACGTGTCATAGGACATGAGAATGTTGCAGTGGGCTGGTTTACAACTAGGGTAACCAACTCTAAAACTTTGATTTGCGGCACTGCGCTCATAAAAATACGGTACAAAGCGCTACATTTTTAAAATTTCAATACAGCTTCTACATGAAGTGGCAATAAACGTTTGTTTGACATTAACTGACCTATTCCGGTGATTTGACCAAGTTCAACATATTAACAATAGTAAATATATTGACAACTGTAAATATTTCCTCTTCTCGTTCAATTCTAAAAGCTCCTTTCTTGACACAGTTGTCAATAGCAAAAGAGGTGCTGGCAGTGAATTTTGTATGTAGAAACGTTTTAAAAGATTGTGAAAAGAAAAAGTGTGGTTCTCTATTGATTTAGAATGTATAGTGGTTGAAAGTTCCATCTTAAAAGTGTGCTATCTCTGAAAGTTTCGAAGATATTTCATCACAGCTGGTATCTTTAAAGAGGTCAATTGATTACCTTTTATTGTACTAGTTAAATTTTTTACTAAATTCCTTGATGGTTTTTCAGACATAACGATTTTACTTTTTTTTTAAGATTTGTTTTTTCAATAAACTTTTTTAAAAGAAAAAATTCATTATTATTGAAGTCTTTTATTATTATAATAAAAAAGTCCTATTTTTATGCTTCAATTTTATATATAATTTTTTATAGTAACTGTTATACTTTTAAGAAATAACTTTGAACCAATATAACTTCTAAAAGAATAGAGAAAGACATTTTTTGTGCCATTGTTTTAAAAGGTTCAATATTTAAATATATAATATCGAAAGAACTAACAAATTCTTAACGATAAATTCATATTTTCATTTAAAAAAAGGAACTTAACAAAATTGGGGTAATTTTTTCAATAAAAGTGCAACACTTAACAGCTGCTTTCTGACAACATACATTTCACCTTCCTGTGGTGAATAAATAAAGCTTTTCATTTGTCAAGTGTTCGCCTAAATAGGTTTTACAAGTCAGGTTGACAAAATTTTGACTGTCTTGTAAATTGGCAGCCAGAAAAGGTATGTTATTCTAAGCAGTCATATTGCGTTATCATAATAAAGTAGAATTCAATTAAATAAATATTTAAATAGTTTTATTTTTTCTATGTGAATAAGAATATTATAAAGCTTGTAATTAAAAAAAAAAACAACGGTCAGATCGAGAGAACAAAAATTAATTATTTGAATATCATTAACAATTTGTATTTAATATTTATATCTAAATATAAATATTTATGAATTAAAAAAACATTAATCTTGTTATGTTAATAACTTCAATCATAACTTGTAGATATTTACATTAAGAAAAAAATATAATGGTTTATTTCTAGACTTTCAATTTATTAAAATAAAAAAATAAGGATTTGCCTGTGTCGTGAACACACCCGTAGGTTTTGACGAGACAGAGTATCCTTTTTTCCTAAACATGACCTCATCCTTGTTCTTGTTCTTGTTCTTATACATGTCCTAATATTTTCCTTATTCTTGTCTTAATTGTTGCCTTAACGTAATTCCAAATTGCTGACCCATTCCTTGTTTGAATACCTTTCCTTATCATTGTCCCACATATTTTCCCAATCTTTCTTTCATATAAACCCTACATCCTTCTTTTAATCTTGCCCTAATTATGCCTTTAAGTGTGCCTAAGTCTTTATCCTAATACTTGTCGTAGCCCTTTTACCAATCCTTGTTTGAATCTTCATCCAATTCCAAGCTCCAATCTTTGTCCTTCTCCTTATGTTATTCTTAGTTCTAGTCTTTATATAAATCCTTTTCTAATCTTTGACCTTATCCATATGCAAATTCTTGTACTTTTCCTAATATAATTTTATTTTTATTTTTATTTTATATTTTTATTTTGCTTTTCTGTGGTACATTTACATTAACCTTAGCGTCATGCAATATATACATGCAACGATGGTGCATTTAGGTTACTTTAAGTCGTTCTCTGAAACGCCTCATCACGCGTTGATTTTTTGTTGCATAAGTTTCTATCTCCGCGACCTGACGACGTTATATTTTTTTTTTTATTTTGGTCATAAAATCAAAGAACTTAACTTTACTGTCGTACCATTATTTTTGTCATAGTACCTCGACATACAATGTCGACGTATTTTAAAAAAAAACTTTTTCAACTTTTTCGAAACATGCACGGTATAACGTAACGTTGTCACGTCAAAACTAAAAAAAATTTATAGTTCAATTTGTGTTTATAACAAAAATTATATTTTAGTGCTTTTTTTTAGCTTTAAACCAGGAATTTCAGGTATTCAGGAATACCTATTCAGTCAAGTCTGGCTGAGTTCGAAATCGGGTGATAGATTAGTGGGAAAGACAGGGCAATCAAGTGAAACACGTGTAGGATATTCTAAGCGTGATGGAAAGCCAAAGAAACATTTTTATTTTAATCAGAGGCAAGTGTTATGCTTTTACTTCAGTCAATTCAAGTTATAAGGCAAACTCATCCACAAACTTCTCTACCATCAACCACAACTTAAAGTAGTAAATATTGATGAATTTTCAGATGCTCTCTGCGGGATGTGTAAAAATATCTTGTATTCCGGGACTTCCCGTAAAATCCGGACAGTTTGCAAGCCTCTTTAAAACATCAAAGCCAGTGAATCTTGGAAAATAAGGCAAATATTTCTAGGTTCGACGATAAGCTCATCTGAGTTCTTTCTAAATTATCCAAATATCTTGATGTGTTTCCACCGAAAAAATCTCCAGTCTTTATTTCCGTCATGATTTTCAGTAATCAATAATAATATAAAAACCAATGTGGTTAAATTTTAATGTGACCTTTATTCATTCAATTATATATTGAGACTAATTGTTGAGCTCGAGGCCAAGTATGTTTAGGAAAAAAAAACAACTATCAACAATAAAAGCAAGAGCATAAAAGCAATTTATTTGATTTCAATTCTCACTAAATTGAATTTCACATTTTTATTTCACAATTGAATATTTAATGCAAGAGCTGTCCAGCTTAAAGTATTCCAAAATATGTGTCGTTTTCCACAAATGTGTCAAGATCTTGTTGCGATCAAATTGCTAAATGTGATGTTTCGATATAAATTCACAATTTATCATCATAAGTTGTAGTTACCTTGACCGAGTGTGGAAAAGGTCTTGCAGTTACTTTTAAAACCTAAAAATGTTGAAATTCAAATTTTCATGGAACATATCTGGGGTCTTAATGGAACATATCTGGGGGCACCCTACTGCTTCCTCCGCTTCTGGAAGAGGAGGGGTGCAATTGCCCCCTCTTTCCCCTCACTTCCGCTGACACTGTTTAGCATTAGTTTGGCTACATATATAACATAAAAAAACTTTAATGCTAGTCCATAAATTCTATTTGCTCGTTCCATATTTTTTTCTAAGTGCATGTTTAAAACAACTTTTGCCTGACTAACTAATTAAATCAGATGAAAGCAATTAATTTTCGGTTGAACTAATAAACGATTATTTCAGTTTTTAGTTTTTGGTCATAATAATCAATGACAGCTGTCAAAGTGGTTTGCATTATGAAAGCCACAGGAAGAAAAAAACCGCCAATGAAATAAATTCGAAAACCAACGTCGTAATAAAAACATGTTGGTAGGATATAAAATCGTATTCAATTTAATTTCGCGATAAATCAATGTCGTTGTAAAAATAAAACAAATAAAAAAAGATTGGTATCGAAAATAATTACAAGCTGTGGCCATTTTTATTTTTTTTTTTTTTTATTTTAAGAGATTGTTGTTTTATATCATTATCATTTTAACGCTATTTAACAAATATTGAAAAAATGCTTGATGTACAATATAATTTAGACTAAAGACGCAAGTAGATAGCAAATTACGTTTTTGGAACATAGAAAATGCGTCCATTAGAAAGGAGCTTTTTTAAACTTATTTTAATAAATTCTATGATTGAAATTCTATTTTGAGATGATTGGCATTATTGTGCCGTTAATATTACCCCACGCGACTTTTCAAAATTACATTAGTAATAAAGGTAACCTTGATCCTGTCATACTTTTAGGCATAGCCTTAACTCATGTGCATGTTCGACATTCGATCACAGTGGTTTACTGCTATGAGAGCATATTAAGGTTGTGTTATTTTGTTATTATTCTTCTTTCTTTCACACTTCCGTTTTAGGGTTCAGCTAGTTTTAATTGATGGTACACGTAAACGGTGTAGAGAAAATTTGTTATGGAAAACTTTTTGTTTTGTGCTAAACACACAAATAATATTATTTTGTTCCTTAACGTTTAATACGGACGTGCTCTCCCACAACTCTTAAATTTTAATGTGACCTTTCATTATTTATATTGAAAACAAATTTGAGCTTTAGGTCAAGTATGTTGACAACAAGACAACATAAAGACAATGAAGGCAATAAGCAACAACAATAACAACGTCTCTGTATAGAGCAAATCACACTTGAGTGGATCACAGTGAAAAGTCATGCAAGACTACTGATGAGTTGGTGTTTAAATTGTGCAAAATTTAATAAAATGGGTTAAACCCTGGGAAAATTTTATTTTTTTATGAATAAAAAATACAAAATAAATAACTGGCCATTTCAGCCCTTGAAAGGACTTTGACCTAGCCTTCTTATGATCAATTGTGTTGTGCGTGTTATTAAGTTTGTACACAATTGACCGAGAAATGGACCTACAGGCTTAACGCCGACTCCGAACGGCGATGAACGAAATGTTCTTATTCTCAAGAAGCTTTACATGGCATTTTTATTATTCTCTGAGGTTTGCCATTGTCTGCAGAGAGGTGGCGGCCGTACAGAAAAATTATTTTAATTCAAATAATTTTCTGTCGCTGCTGGGGTTAGAACCTGGGTCTCCAAGTTCTTTGACATAGCGGCCACGCACTTTAACCAACTACGCCACGGACGCCACAATGAATGTCGAATTTGTGGTCGAATGAATTTTTATGAATGTCTTTTACAAATAGGAGAAATAAAAGTGGTCACAGGTGACTACCCCGTGGAACTCCTGAAGAAACCATTAAAACATCTAACAGTGTATTGTTGACCCGAACAAATTGTGTCCGTCCTGTAAGCTAAGACTCCAACCATTTTAGAGTTAAAGTGAAAGCAAATAATTTCGAGTTTCATCGAACTCTGTCAAAAGCTTTCGAAAAATCAGTAAATATAACATTACATTGGTGTACCTTGCCATTACAATTTTTAATATATTTCGAAAATATTGCCAAATTTGTAGTTGTTGACCTTCCCATGATAAAACCATGTTGTTATCGTGATATAACCTCCTTAACCAAAAAAACAAATTAGTCTGTTATATACCAAAAAGCTAAGGGATCGTGGATATTTTACATATTGAACGATAGTTTGAAACCTCAATTTTGGAACCAGATTTATGAATCGGTACAATGAATAAGTGAAATTTTAATGAATAAGTGATTTTCCAATCAGTTAGAAATTCGCCTTTTTAAGGGATTGATTACAAATTATCGTTAAAGGTAAAAATAACGCATCCGCGCAATTTTTTAAAAGAATGGGTAGAAAACTATACTTCCCTGGTTGCTTATCAAGGTTCAATTGCTTTAAATCTTCCAAAAGTCCTGAGTTAAGTCATTGAGCTAAGTTCAAGGCCACCTATATTAAGCAAACAACTGGATGAGCCGGCATAAGTATTTATATTAGTAATGTTATTTGAAGAAACATATACTGATCGAAAGACTTCTGCGAAAAGATTGCAAATTGAAAGGGGGTCAGATGTTGTATTTCCCATATACTGGACGGTATTTGGAATACCAGTCACTTCTTTTTTATAATTCTTATATAAATATTTGTTTAAGTAATCAACTTTACTTTGAAAAAACTTACAATTAATTAAAAGAGTTTGATTATTATTTGATTTCATATAAAGTTTATATGCTTTATTTTTTTTATTATTTTGATAAATTAGTTCTTTATTGAACCATATAGGTTTTTATGAATTTTATAATGAAGCTTTAGGAATGTTAGGGGTAACAGCTTTTTAAGCTTGTACTATACAGTCGCGTTAGCGACCATTCCATTCCATTCCAGTATTTTATGTTGCGTCAATTATTTTATTCTTACATTCATATGTTTAAAGTAAAGCTAGAGTTAAAACCAGCTTTTTAATTGGAAATATTTTTTTAATTGAATTTTATTCAGCATAATACTACATTTAATTGCAATATTATCACCAGGGACCAATTTTTTTCTTAATCCAAACTACAAATTTTCGATATAATAAAAGTAAATTGACAACTTGAGCAAATATTTACTTTACAAGCATAATAATTTGAGTAAATATCTATAAATATATAAGTAAATAAATACAAAGATATAAATGTCTGTTTGTTTAACTAAAATATACCTTGCAGCTTAATAATAATAATAAATGCTATAGAAACCTTACAGTGAACAACTCCAGGATTATCATGATTGAATTCATGAAAATCTCAACCTATATACAGCAAATATGTATAAAATAAATAGTACTAGATTGCATTTAAAAACAAAAAATATTCACTTTGTATAAATAATGCTAGAATAATAATAATATATACATACATTCACACATATGTATATAATCGATGTATTTGTGCTGACATAGAAAAGAAAACAAAAATACATAGAATAGGAAAAAGCAAATGCTAACCAATACCATTAGCATGAAATTTTAGGGAAATTTGTTATATTAAGAAACATGCAACAATTTATGCAAAAAATTTACAAAATTTTATAAAAAATATCATTAGTTATATACAGCAGCTTTTTATTATGAGCTAATTAATTGATGTAAATAACTATAAAAAACAGCGCAAAGCTTCAGCTTAAATTGTAAAAATTATGCCTAGTAACTTCGAGATAGTCATTGTCTTGGGGGAATCAGAAAAATTCCCCCATGTCTTCGTGTGATTGCCATAAAATGCTTCAAAATATGCCTAGCTTAACAAGAGTTTTTTACTATTTTGCAAAATTGCACAAGTAAAAAAACAAAATATTTATAACTTTATAGATACAAGCACAATTAAAAAAAAAATACAAAATAGTAAATTTTTATATATTTCTTTCGCTGATTTTCTTATTACATGTCTATGAATAAATATATTGACAATGTGACGACTAATTAACTTTGTCAAAATATCAAAGTACGATGATCCTAATGTCAATTTCGAAGTAAAACTTACTCAAAAAGTAGCTATGATAAGAGTTAAAAAAAGAAACAACAACAAACATATATGTATAAAACATAGAACATAGAATACTTAATATTAGCGTTAGTCTCAAGAAACATAGAAAATTCAAATAGTTTAAATTAAGATGCAAGATTAGATCGCGCACGTGAATAAAACACAAAAGCATGAAGTTCAAAAGCTTTTCAGCCAAGTTTAGAAGCCAAAGCTTTTACTTGTTTAAAACAGCATTCCAAAGCTTTTCTAACAAAGCGACTTTAGCAAAAACTCTTCATTTTTTAAAAAGATAGAAATTAATTATATTAGTGATGTTGATGAAATTTAATTGTGATTTTGAAAGAAAAAAAAAACAAAATTATAAAAAATAGAACGAAATATTTGTAATTATACTAGTTAATTTTAAGTCGATATTAAGTCGAGTTGTATGTAAAAAGTGAACTTTTAAATGTTAAGATGTAAGTGAAATTTAATTAAAATTTATTCTAGTCAATTCTACTGATTTAAACTCAAAAAAGAACAACAACAACAAGATATAATTTAATATAAATACACATTAATTTTAACTCTTAAGTAGCATGAATAAATGTATAAACATGAGAACAAAACACATATAAACAGTTATTACATATATATATATATACCCTCTATGCAAACACACACATACTCACATATAGATAAACAACAAGCAAGAACAAACAATAGTTTTTTATCAATATTAAATAATTTTTATTTTTAACTTTGCTTTTCATTTATTTTCTTGATTAACTCAAAAAGAAATTAATGGAAAAAATATGGAAAAATTACTATAACAACAACAAATAAAGTCCAAATGAAAGCCACCGCCTACTAATTCTACTTAATCTATGAAATCTATTAATAAAATATACAAGTATTTTTCATAAAATATACCTATGTATATATATTTTTAAACACATACATAACTACATATATCAATAAATAATCGTGTGTAGTACCTAGAAATCACAAAAAAAAGTATTCTTAATCCTTGCCAAAGTAAACATCCAAAAATCCAAAACATGGAACACAAATTATAAAGATACATACTACTACCCAAATATATATATCTACATACATGCATACTTTATATTGAATACCCTACATTTAGGTATATTTGCAATATATATATATATATATATATATTATATATAGATACATATATAAAGATACAAATATAAGAAACCTTACTGAATGTCAAGAATACAAGTACATAATCCATGAAAACACTTAAACATGCATGCAAAGCTACAAATAAGAGAAGTTGTACTCGGTAATCGATGAGAAGACAAGCCATGGGCAAAATTTCTAAGTTTTGAAATCTTCCCATCAACCACATAGCTCAATATTAAATGAAGGCAATACAAAATCGTTATGAATCTGCACTTAGTTTTATTGAGAAAAAAAACTAAGCAGGAAAGAGAGCTCTCTCATTTGCACAAAAGAACACAGTTATAAGGTCCGAGAAACTCATGAAGGAACAAATAATCTAAAAACCCAACATAACCCTTCAAAAACTTCCCATACAGAGATACGTTTCACAATTCTTCCGGCTAAAGTTTGTTTTGCTTGGAAAGAAACCAAATATGATTTTTTTACAAAGTATGTTACAGTCCAACAAACTAAGAATTTTTAATTGCAAGAGAGTAGACATGGCATATTTCAGAAAGACGTGGTCATGTACGTACCATAGATCTGCAATTACTATCGTTTTTGAGACATTAGTTGACTTACACAAGAAAGAGTTTTAGTTGATTTAAGTCAAAAAACACCCTCTCATAGTAATAAAAAAACTTTGTTTTGCAAATATTCTTCTTTATTCATCAACATAGCTTCCTTCCAGATCAATACATTCATTCCACCGCTTTTCAAACTTTTCAATACCGGGTTTGTAGAACGATTTGTGCTTCGCCTCAAAATACGCTTTAGTTTCAGCCATCACCTCTTCATTGGAGCCAAATTTCTTGCCGGCAAGCATTTTTATGAGGTCAGTAAAGAGCCAGTAGTCGCTGGCGAATACGGTGGATGAGGAAGCAATTCGAAGCCCAATTCGTGGATTTTCGCCATCGTTTTCATCGATTTGTGACACGGTGCATTGTCTTGGTGAAACAATTTTTTCTTCTTCAAATAGGGCCGATTTTTCGCGATTTCATCCTTCAAACGCTCCAACAACGCTATATAATAATCGCTGTTGATTGTTTTTCCCTTTTCGATATAGTCGATGAACAAAATTTCATGCGCATCCCAAACTACAGATGCCATAATCTTTCCAGCCGACTGTTGTGTTTTTGGTCGCTTTGGCCTGCTTTCATCGGTTGCTCTTCACTCAGCTGACGACCGTTTTGATTCCGGTGTGTAAAGGTGGATCCATGTTTCATACATTGTCACAAACCGACGCAAAAATTCATGTTTATTCTTTGTAAACCGGACCAAATAGCTCTCCGAATCATCGACACGTTGTTGTTTTTGGTCCGGTGTGAGAAAACGCGGCACCCATTTGGAAAGCAGCTTTCTAATCGACAAATGTTCCTGTAATATTGTTCCCACACTGCCTTTTGATATCTTTAGAGCCTCAGCTAGCTAGCGCACCTACACTTTACGGTCGGCCAATACCATTTTGTGTACTTTTTTGTTTTGTGGAACAACTGCCTCATTTGGGCGTCCTGAACGTTCAGCATTATTTGTCTGTACGATCAAGTTTAAACTCAATACCATCGGCAAATGGTTGTTTTTGACGGAACAGAGTCCGAATAACGCTTTCAAAGCCATTGCTCAGTTTGAACGGTATTTTTTCCCATAAAAAAACAGTTATAAATCAACACACGGAATTGCTTTGAATCCATTATTTTGAAAATATCAACAGTAGGGTCACTTAAATCACTGTAACTTCTGAACTAAACGTTAGATTGTCATGAAATTTTTGCGAGTATTATTTGAAGGTTGGAACTATCGAAATATTATATCGATATTTCGTTAGAGGTGCCACCTAGAGTTAGTTAGTCTCGGGACTTATCGGACCATGTGTTAGGAGTACTATGAGTATGTTTAATTTTTTTGTTGTAGTGGGAATGATTGTGAGTATGAGTGCACATTGGCCATTTCAGCCCTTGGAAGGACTTTGACCGAGCTTCTTATGATCAAATTATGCTGAGCTTTTTATGAAACGTTTGTTCTGAAAATGATCGAAAACGGGACCTACTAGTTTTATGCCAACTCCAAACGGCTTATGTACATGTACTCAAAAAGCTTTACATGGCATTATCCCTCAGATTTGCCATGGTCTGCAGAAAGGTGACCACCAATCAAAAAAATTAATTTCAACTGAAATAATTTTCTGTGTCAGCTGAGTTTCGAACTTGGACGCGCATTGGCATCGAGTGGACCGCACACTGTTTAATGAACCCGGCCTGTACCTGTACTGATGTAATATTCAGACTATACTTATTTCACTAGTATTCATTATAGATCTCCGATACATACTGACCATTTTTGCTGAGCAAAGTTTTTTTTCTGCACTTTTGAGGGTTATATAGGGCATTAAAAGCTTTTGTATCACAAGTGTAAAAACGTTAAGAGTCAGTACTTTGATATCTGTGATAAAGCTGTTCCTTATAACATGTAATATGTTTACAAATAGTTTTGCCATTACAGGAAAGCCCTCATCTCTCTTTTCATATCATATTTTCAAAGATTTTTGGTTCATTTTTTAAAACAAATTCATACTTGTCCAAACTTCATAGTTTTTTCTGCAATAAATCATTCCTTAAAATGAAATATTGAGGTTAAAATTGATGCCATATATCAGTTCAGTTGCATTCCACCTCAGTTGTTAGTACTGAAAAGTAATATAAGTGCTCTTGCCTTTTTTTGGCACGTAGGCCACCAACGCAAACTTTGGTTCTATAAATCCAAAGACTATCGACTGTTCGACTCTGTTACTTTTTTTGTTAGTAAATAGAATTAAGAAGTTGATTTTCGCCTACGGTGTTCCTTTAACACTACCGTGAGAAGGTGCGCGGTGTGTCTTCTGTATGCTCTGAGCCCCAAGTCATATTTAAGAATGCGAGAGATCGATTGCGCCGAGATATTCATCTCCCGCGAAAAGATTTTCTGCTTTCGCAGAGGTTTTCGCTTGATTCGAGACTTCACCGTCTTGATGGCCCGTGGTGTTCTTACAACACGTGGACGGTCGGATTTTGGACAGTCGGTTATTCCACCAGTATCCTCAAACAACTTCAAAGTGCGATACACATAATTACGAGTGACTCCGAGTGGTCGCAAGGTCCGAAAGATATCGCCTCTTTCCATGCCACATTTTTTTAGACCAACTATAACAACACGATTTCCGAGCGAGCCCAATTCCATGATTATAAACAACTGCCGCCGAAAACTTTTTCGCGAAAAAGAAGCATAAATGCTAAGTGTCAATTAGGCGTTTAAACGAAGCGGGTACGTTCAGTAGTTCACTCACAGCAAGCACGTTCACTCGTGTACCAAAACGTATGAGAGTTTCTAAAAAAGTTGGCAAATGCAAAGTTCCTAAAAAAAAAATTAATTAATGTAATTGAACCGAAAACTTGCTCGAAACTCTCACTTTTCACAGAACCTACGCTGGTGGTTCAGTGGGAAGCAGTTACAACATTACAAAGCAGTGCATATCGCATCCCACTTACAGTCTTGTATTACAATAGGATCACCGTCTATTTGCCAGCGGGTATAAACAAGTTGGACATCAGTTTAGTTGGATTCTAATATTCCTCTGGGAAAAAATTAGAAAGCTTCATTTTGGAGTGATTTTGAAACATTCCTCATCGTATTTTTTGGAAACTTATTGGAAGTTTTAAATTGATATTGTTTCCAAGCCACTTTCTTGAAAATGTATGTGGAAACAGTAGCATTAGAAGTGATTTTGAGACATTCCTCATCATATTATTTGGAAATTAATGGGAAGTTTTAAAATGATATTGTTTCCAAACTGGTTTCTTAAAATGTATGTGGAAACGATTGCTTGTTTTGCGGTCATTTTAATTAATCATTTTTAAATTTATTTCCAATAATAAAATCTCGAATAATAAGGCGGCCTCGGAAGTCGAGTAGGTAGTCTTGACTGCCACCCCAGGGTCCCGGGTTCCAAGCCCTACTAAGTTTACCATTTTTACTTGTTATTTAGTTGTTGTTGTTTCCACAATAATTTTTAAGGCAGCGGAGAGGAATGTTTCTCTCTGTGTGTATAAAAAGAAATGGTGTGTCTAACGAAAGAGAATGATTCTTCCATTCTATAGAATGTTTACTGCTATATCCGGCAATATTTCTTTAAAAAGATTTTAGAAAGGCTAAAGGCATTTCAACATTTCTGTTTTTTAATTATACAATTGAGAGGTCCATATTTTGGTAAGATGATAAATTTCGAGTTAAGATCGCAAAAGATACTTTAAAATGTTTGCTAAGAATTCAGTGCAAAAAACATCAGATCTTGTCGAGTAGAGTTATTTTTAGTTAATATTTTGATTTTGTTCTCTTACTTTTTATTGCAGTAAAATGTTAGAGATATTTGTTGTGTCCTCTCAATGCGTCATTGCTTAACCTCTCCCACCTTGCTGCACAAATACATACATGCATAAGATATTCTAAACTATAACTTTAACGCTGACTGCTATGAAACCACCACAGTAACAAAAAAAACTGAACACATACTTATAGAAGAAAAATTAGTAAGAAATTGAAATAAAATATTTTTACTAAGAATTTAATAACGACTATAAACCTTGCTATTTCAGCTAAGAATTCAAAATATTACTTGCAATAATTTTGCTTATTTCTTAACAAAAACATTTTCGGTTTAAATGTTCATCTTATTTCTGAAATTTTCCGACTCCAAAATTAAAAATTCACAAAAGTTTTCTTTTAAATGTTTTAAAGCGTTCAGTAAAATATATAAAAGAATAGAATAATGAAATTTGTCAAAAATTAAAAAGACAAGAGAAAAGAATAATAAAATTTTTATGAAAAAAATATTTTCCACGAAACAAAGGTCAAATCGCAGGTTTTTCAAAGTATCATATTTTAAAAAAATTACGCTAGTTAAAATTAAGTTAAAATTTTAAGGTTTTAATTAAATTTCTTCCATATTATTTTGAATCTTATAAAATATACAAATAAGAACCCATTTGCTTTAAGTGTAAAATTACCAACTGGGTTCAATACTTAAAATGCAAACAAAATAGAACAAATACTGTTTGAAATATTAGTAAAATTATCAGTATACATCAACAAAAGCAACAACAGCTAAAATTTTTATCATAACAATTAAAATAAAAACAAATAGTTATTTAAAATTAAAACTAAATCGATGTCTTATTGTTAATAGTTAATTTAATTAAAAAGAAAGTTTGTTAAAAAGCAAAAAGTCGTAATTTGTAAGAAACAGTAAGAAAGTGAAGAGAGCAAAGTAAGTTTTGAAAAGTTGCCTCGCAACCTATTAAAACAAAAATTTTGCAAATTATGCCAACGAAAAAAAGAAGATATTTTAAATAAACTTAAAGATAATCTGCAAATAAAAAATAAACAAAATATAACGAAACACTTACGATAAAGATTCTGAAGCATGAACTTTTTTGAAACTAATGCGGTAAATAGCTTCGTCTAGAACTTTATAACATAACTACACTAACATGTGTATTCAGAAATATCTTAAAAATGTCTAATTATTCCAAACGACCTTAAAACAAAAATTAAAAAAAAAAAACACATAACAATAAAATACAAACTGGAGCAATTGTTGAAACGTGAACACATAGCAAATTATAAGAAAATCACAAGATTGTTAAAAGAACGGATTTTTCGAAGCAAATCTATAATAAAACGCTATATTATAAAGAATAATTTATTATAATAATAATTATAATTAAACTCAACTATTATAAATTGAAATCTACCTTCAATAAAGATATGATTTAATTCAAACTTTGTGTGTTTTACTTCAGATTTATAATTAAGTAAACTATTAATTATGTAGAAGTTAACCAACTATTTTATGTGGATTGGAAATCCAACAAAGATGTAAGTGAAACCATTTTGCAGGAAATACAGTTATGTTCAAAAAAATAGCAGAAAATATAAAATAAATAAAAATAGCAAAAAATACCTCATGTAATGAAAGTGTCAAAATAACATATTAAAATACTTTCAATAGAGTGGGTTGCTACTTGTTGTTAACTGCATGAAAATTCCGTTATAACAGTATATCGCGAGAGATCAAAAAATAGGTTCATTACGTTATATGAGATCATTCGTTCGCGCACTTGCAAGAACAGCTGCTCATAATAAAAGCAGCAATATCTCTGTTGCAAAAATAGTTTATTCATACAAACAACAGGCAAGCCATTATTTATTTATAAATAAAATTATATCTAAATTGATTCATTTAATTTAGTTATTTAGCAAAATGGGAGAATCTAAACACTGTTTTGAAGAAAAATGGAATATTATTAAAAAGTTGCAAAAGGAAGAGAAAACTTACCAGAAAATTGAAAAAATCGTCGGTTGGTCTTGCAAAATAATTTCAAATACATTAAAATGGCAAAAAAAACGCGAAACACGTGAGCCAAAACGTGCAACGAGCAACCGCACAGATCAAAAAATAGTGCAAATAGCAAAGCTAGATCCACAAATCAGTTCCAAAAAAAAAGAAGAGTATCTTAAGATGTCTATTAGCTCAATGATAATAAGAAGGCGTTGGTGAGGCTAAACTGGCCGCATCAAGCCACTAAAAGAATCCTGGTATGCAATACCGATTGAGAGATGTCAGAACTTGGTCAATTCTATGCAGTGGTGGATCTACATACAGACTAAATGGGTTTTAGCCCCCCCTTGGCCTACAAAACTGTTATCTTAGCCCCCACCCTTTGGCGAATCTCTGATCCGCCACTGATTCTATGCATCACAGATATGTCGCATTCATTGAAAATGGAGGCCATGCTACACTTAATATTAACAGATAAATTAAAAACAAAGTTTATAATTCAAAAATATTTATGTTTTTTTCTATAGTTTTTCAAACTTTTTTCTTGATTGATGAGCGCTGCTATTGTTGTGAATAACATCCATTTGGATTTTTCTTAACAAAAAGTATTTCTAATAAAAATATAGAAGTTTTTCGTTTGCTATAGTGTAAAGGCTAGAAGCAACTTAATTTGCAATAAAATTTTTTATAAAAACATAAATTACACAAAATAGTTTACAATTTCTTATTAAAACAGTATACTGCTTTTTAATGAACACAACTATATGTAATTCCATGTTATTGAGACATCGATGTGTGTCATGGACGAGTAATAATCCTATATTGGCAGTGACCTACCCTTAACACAGGTATGTTTAAAAGTAGCGGGAATTGGAAATTCCGCGGGTTGTGTTGGCTCGAATGGCAAAATATGTTTTTGTTTTGTTTTGTTGTTGTATTACCAAGTATGTGTAGATAGTATCTATACATTTTAAGCCATATTGATTGTTTACTTTTTCGACAGCTATTGAATGACTAATACGTGTTCTGGTACTATTGGCGGATTTTCACTTTTATTTGCATGAAATTTTGTTATAAAAATGCTATAAAGTGCAGCAAAGTCGTAGAAATGTTAAGTATTGCTTTGGGTAAATTTGCTATGAGACAAACAGAAGTTTACGAGTGGTAAAAGCTTTTTCAAGATGGCTGATGAAAAATGAAAGTATTGATTACACTGATTGCACTACAATTTAAGGGTCAATTGGAAAAACTTTAAGTAGCCAAGAATTAACGACACTGCATGGTCTATATACTGTGCCCTCATACTAAGTTTTACCGAATTAGGTTAAATAACAGACGAATTCTAGGTCAAAGGTGAACTTTTGTCACAAATTATATCTTACTAGCTGACCCGGTGAACTTCGTATCGCTCCAAATTCAGATGAAAACACTCCTGGATGGTGTATAACAGCCTGGCCCTGTTACCGGCGGCTAATTTTTTCGACGCGGCATACCAAGTACATATAATACCGAGGCATTCCCAAGTAAAGCAATGCCCGTGCGAATGGATCGCTTGTGCAGCTGTCGAAGAAACTTGTCAGTATCGTACCGGACCACATTCGTGGCGGTAAAGTAGACACGTTGACCATTCTCCAAATGATAATACAAATGCAAAACAGTCGCGTGTCGTTTTTGCATCGGGAATGAAAAAATTCTCCAAATTGCCTCATTACAACTGACGAAACGCCCGAATAAAGTAGACACGTTGAACATTCTCCAAATGATAATACAAATGCAAAACAGTTGCGTGTCGTTCGTGCATCGGGAATGAAAAAATTATCCAAATTGCCTCATTACAATTGACGAAACGCCCGAATTGAAAGCCCGTCTCTTGGTCGTTTGCATCCGGTGCAATACCAACTACAGCCGTATCACTGCCCTTGTTGACTTGATTTGACAGATTTGTATTACTCCACTTGACGTATATTGGAAATGTTTTTGACAGGAGCGGGTTATATGGGACAATTCGTTGGTTATCGACAAGAGCTTTGCTACTGTGGATATCCGTCGTTCCTGCTGGTTGTTTCGGTTAGCAACGGTCGTCCAGGCATATCGATTCGGGTTTACCTTCCATGCAGGTCCGGGAACAATGTTATTTCCATAGTTCACCTCGGGATCAGTTTGTACGTGTGAAATTTCTGGGCTAATGATGTAATCGATTTCGTCAGGTCATATTTTCTTGACAAGCCACAGAAGAATGTGTACATGTGGCAAACCACGCTTCTTCCATTCCACAGAAAACATCCAACAACGCTCTTTACCGAGAGAACTGTGTTCTGTAAGTAAATCAATGAGATTCTTGAATTTTGCCTGAAGACGTGGGAGGGATATCGTTGCGATAGCTGGAAGTCTGATGTGGCAGCAGCAGTTGAGTTATGTGAATCCATTTTGGGTTGCAAGTGAAGTTGATAAATGTGTCCGGCCATCTGTTATGCCGCACATACTATAGGTCATAGCATCTTATGCACATTCATGCATGTGCCGTGGCTCCTGACATGCGTCGCCGAGAGAATACTCAATCGTCCGATGTTACTAGCCTTTCCCTGCGTATTGATACCATCACACAAATGAATATCAGTGTTGCCAGTCTAGCCTTTTTGAGGCTAGATCTAGCCTTTTTTACGCTCGTTTAGCTTCGAAAAATACCATCTAGCCTCTAGCCTTTTTTTTAGCCTTTTTTTGTTTCGCTTTAGACTTTTCTAGGCCTTTTTGATATATTGCTTAAGACGTATGGACCAGAGATCTGCATGAATGGATTCATTTGTTGTTTCAAGTTCCTTTAATTTTTCAACTCCCTGCAAGTCGAGGCAAGGAAACTACAAGTTTGCACGAATCGTAGGCAGCAAGAATTAAGTCGCTAAATGTAGAAAACTAGAAATGTACAAACTTGAAATGTAGAAAAAAAAGGAATTATTTTGCGTACAAATCCTTTATTTTCAAGTTTGTTTACGAATTCCGAGGAAATTACTACGTGTCGTCAGTGCAAACTTCGTTTCTCGAGTTAAGAATACAGTTTAACTTTAAAGAATTGGATTGAAGTATGTTTGTGTTCTTTTTGTTGTTTTTTATTTCCTGCACCTGAACAAGGGAGCTTTAAGTAGGGGCGGAGAGGGTTAATATGTATGACCGACCCCCATTACATTTGCAAAAGGAACATTTTTCCCTTGGGGACCTATTCCCTCCGACCACTCCGTACAGGTTAATTAACTTTGTCACTTTGTATAGAAAAGTATAAGTAGACGCTCGTCGATGGCTTTCTACGGCAGCACAGTCGCTCAGACTTGAAAAGAAGAAAACTTGATTTTTTTGTAGAAACAAAATAGAATCAATGCTGATTTATGACTCGTTTTTCAGAAGCTAGTCGTGGCTTGTGGAGTAGAAACATAACAACATATCATATCAAGTTTCTACAAGTCAAGTCAAAACTTGATTTTTTTTAAGTTACTTGATTTTCAATTGACTTGTTGTAGATCTCTGGTATGGACCCAGTGCAACCCTGTGCTCTAAAAATAATATTTTTAGCAGCACTTCATAAATGAAACGTTATTTCAGCTGGAAATGGAAAAAACAAATATTCTTTGCAATTCTGGTTTCCATTTACTAGATATTTTAATAAAGTTTATAAATTCATCCAAGAATTGAGTTCGAAAATAGGTGATTCTAATTATGAAACTGAAAGTACTGCAATGGGCCTTCGTCTGATTAATGGAATTTGAGGAGCCGAGTGCACGCAAGAAAAATCTGAAAAACTCGACAAAATACGGTTTTTACACTTATTACACGGTTCGACAAAATCAAAATTTTTGTTGCACCCATGACAAATTCGAATGTATTCTGAAAAAAAACGTTTAAAAAAAATACACGTGTCTCGTCATTTTCCTCCAGCACGTTAGTTTTTTTTTTAATCGATTTTTAAAGTTTTTTATGATTCAGGTTTTTTTATGATCACAGATGACGCTTTTAAATAGTAAGGTACACAAGTTAGAAATTCCCACATATTTTTTTATTTATATGCAACACTTTTTTTACTTAGAGGGCCCTGATAATAAAATTAAAAAAAATATATTTTCGCCGCTCGACGTGATCTGCCAATTTTGAAGAAATCGTGAAGGAAATGATTTCTGCGTATAAATAAATAAAATAAATAACTGGCCATTTCAGCCCTTGAAAGGACTTTGACCTAGCTTCTTATGATCAATTGTGTTGTGCGTGTTATTAAGTTTGTACATAATTGACGGAGAAAGGGACCTACATGTTTAACGCCGACTCCGAACGGCGATGAACGTAATGTTCTTATTCTCAAGAAGCTTTACATGGCATTTGATTACTCTCTGAGGTTTACCATTGTCTGCAGAGAGTCGGCGGCCGTATAGAAAATTATTTTAATTCAAATAATTTTCTGTCGCTGCTGGGGTTCGAACCTGGGACTCCAGGTTCTTCGACATAGCGGCCACGCACTTTAACCAACTACGCCACGGACACCACACAACATGCGTATGGTGACATAAAAATAAACATGTCGTTAACAATTCATTTTTTACACAACCTTACTTACTTACTTATCTGGCGCTTACAACCGAAGGTCGGTTTTGGCCTCGTATAAGAAATTGCGCCAGTCATTTCTGTTTTGCGCTTGCTGGCGCCAGTTGGAAATACTAAGTGTAGTCAGGTTATCCAACACCTGATCCTTCCAACGAAGATGTGGGCGTCCTCTTCTGCGTTGACCACCACCGGGCACCGAATCGAATATTTTTTTCGCCGGAGCGTCGTTTTCCATTCGCTCAACATGACCTAGCCAGCGGAGCCGCTCGATTTTAATACGCTTAACTATGTCGATGTCAGCGTACAGCTTATACAGCTCGTGGTTCCATCGAATTCGGTACTCGCCATTGACGCAGATTGGACCGAAGATCTTACGAAGGATCTTTCTCTCGAAGGCTCCCAAAGTCTTTTCATCAGAACTGCTCAACGTCCAAGTTTGTGCTGCATATAATAGGACGGGCATGATTAGTGACTTATAGAGCGTGAGTTTTGTTCGTCGAGAGAGGGCTCTGCTTCTCAATTGCCTACTCAGCCCAAAGTAACACCTGTTGGCAAGAGTTATCTTTCGCTTTATCTCAATACTGACATCGTTGAAAGAGTCATCGTTGAATGGTTTTTTACACAACCATTTGGACTTTTTCCCGTCAAACCAAGGATACTTCAGTGACGAGCATGGTAAACGTTTTCACAAAGATATATCAGCTATGGAAAATTGTTTTAAAGGAAAAGACTCGAGACACATGCTAGCTGAATATTGCTGGTCTATTTGTCGAGACACAAATCCTGTAGAAAATAAACGAAAAAACAGTCGTCCAAAATTTTTAACAAGTTGGAATTAAAATATTTTACTCCTAACAAAATGTATTTGTATTTTAAAGCTTTTATTAAATTTTGTTTTCTTTTTTTTTTAGTGTTGAACTGAAATTAAAGTAAGGTATGGTACTGATTTTCAATTTCAAAAATTTAAAAACCTTTCTAAATGCCTTCATTCATGAAAATCAGTCTACTCTTTCATATTTTATAGCCTTATTTCATTATATAAAAGCGTCAGATTTGATCATTTCATCACAGAAAACTTAGAAAATCGATTAAAAAAAATTCTGACGTGCTGGAGGTAAATTACGAGACACGTATTTGTTTTTTTTATGTCTATTTTCAGAATATATTGGAATTTCTCATGGGTGCCTCTGTCGAACCGTGTTATATATTTGAGCTTGAAAGACTGAATTCAATTTTAATCAATTTCAAATATGTTTTGTTCTTGGTATTCTTTATATTCATATAGTATGGCTGACTTCATAAACGCAAGTTGCAATGCAACACTGCAAAGTCAAATGTTCATAAACATCCACACTTTATTTTTGACAATGTAGTGTGTTCACTAATGCATCGCAACCCTTTGCGATGCGCATCAGATGTCATTTCGGCGCATCATTTCATTTTATGATGCAACATGGATGTCTCACAAACAAATCAAGTATATTTATACATTATTAAATTGATTAAATTAGAAATTTATAAAATATTTGATTTTATTAATGCATGAATTATTTACCATTCTATTTAAAGTAATAATAAATGGACACACGAAAGGAAGCTATTGCTAATAAGCACAAGATTGCGCTTTGAAAGTGACTTTACCGCCAACAAAAAGAAAAGGAAAACAATCTGGGAAAAATTTTGCTGGAGATAAAAGAAATTTAATGGCACGTTTCCTTTCACAAGGGACGAAATAAGTAGATGATTTTTGAATATAATGGTCGCTTACAAACGCATCAAAGATGTACTTTCTGCCAGTTGCACAAAATTTAATAGCTAAAATATAAAAAGCATGGAATATATATTCCATTTTATTTATTTATTTTATTTATACAAACAGTTGGCGCTAATGTACAAACATTGCATGGTGGTGTTCACAAACGCCTTCAAATGCACTGCATCATTTGACAAAGTAGTGATGTAAGGCAACATTGCTTTGCATTTGTTGCGCAATGCTTTGCAATGTTGCATTGCAACTTGCGTTTATGAAGTCAGCCTATGTAAATCATATTCATATAGTATGTAAATATATAAATACGTACGTATATTCACAGAGTAAGAAATAATGTAAACAAATCTAGCCTTTTTTGATCTTTTTTTTTAAACCATCTAGCCTTTTCTAGCCGTTTTTTAAAGCCCATCTAGCCTTTTCTAGCCCTTTTTTAAAGCCCATCTAGCCTTTTTCCCCAAAAATTTCTGGCAACACTGATGAATATATTCCTTCGAACGTAGCTTTATTTGGTTGAATCGAATGTAATTCAATCGTCCGGTTTGATCTTGATATGCATATCGACACAATTGGCGTTCGCATACGCAAAAAACTTGCAAAATAGAGAAATTAAGAGCGCAAAGTGACAGTTGACTTGGAGGGGAAGTTGCAAATTCCTGCTGAAAAAATTTGTACTGTCGAGAATTTCCAAGCTAGAAAACAGCTGATTTAAGACAGTTTCAATTTGAACAATCAAACAAATTTAGTAAAATTGATGTTCACAAACCGGAGAAAAAACCGGATTGACTGCTGCAGTTGTTAAAAAAAAGGATGGTATCTTCAATTTTTGCAGAAAACGTTGCCACTGAGTATTTATAACTTCTCTTATGTCTTTGTGTTAAAAATCTTTGTTAAAACTTACCGCCATCGACCTAGCGAAATGTTCCAGGAGTCCAATTTACATTTGTTTTCCATTCCACATGAAATGTAAGCAAGACGTTAATCAGCTGTTATCGAGGCTTGCAAGTTTTTGCAAATTTTACGTTCGCGTACTTTTTTGGATAAATTTACATTTGAGAGAGAATTAATCAGTGATATTTGAAAGTGGTAACCGTCTTCATATGATCGATGATTTTCTTAGAATCGTTGCAATTGTCCATAATTTGTGATCTTAATCGCAATATCTCACGACTCCACACTGTCACCAACAATGACTACAATTATCTCATCAATTGTGGGCGTATTGAATTGACAAGCGTGTGCACCAATTGGCAGTTTATCGGCTCTTATGTTGATGTTGTAATCATCGGAGGACATTGATTTCAATGCGTTTTGAATAATTGGACCAATGCATTGTTCTCATCGCGTTGAAAATGGCATAACGCTGATCGGGTTCATCGCTGGAGTTACCAGTGAAATAAATTTGTAGAAATTTATTGTTTTGATTCGGCTATGGCAACAAAGATCCACCGCGATGATGGATTCGTCCTTGGCAAGTGAAAGCAAATGTGCACTTCGATTCGACGACATAACCCTGAAGATGGGATTATTCCTATATTCATCAATAACGTGAGCACCGAAAGTCGTCACCTAAAATCAACCATTGTATTTTTGAATGGTGTTCAGAAAATGGTTCGATTCCGGTGTCTTGCCACTGAGCAAAGTCATCAAAGGCTCTGGAGGTGGTGTCAAAAGTGTTCATTTCACTTAGCAATGGACGCACACTGCATCTAATGGCCCAATATCTAATCATGGAAGATTTTTGTAAGTGGTTGTGGGATCGTAATAAAAAAAGCCAAAAAGAAGCTAACAAGTTCGGTCAAATATCACTGAGTTATGCACAATGTGTATTTTGATTTTAATGGCACCATGAGATCTTCACCATAATATCTTGTCACAACGCCAAACTTGTTCAAAGCTATCCTAAAGAAAGAGTTCCAGAAGTGATTTAGGGATTCAGAGAAGCGCTGATATAAGTGCATTTTATCTAATGGGACTACTTTTAAGGAGATAACATTAAATTAGATGAATTAATGAACTCTTTCTTGAAAAGCAAGATTCCCGTTATTTCTTTAACAGACCTTACAACCAAAACAGATAAGGGGAACCTCCTATATTGTTTATCTTTGTTAGTACTAGAGTTTTAAAAACGAAAATTAATTTGTCATTTTAACCCTTGAAAAAACTTTGACCAAGCTTCTTTTGCTGAAATTGTGAAAAAATGGCCGAGAACTACTATTGCCTACTAGTTTTATGCCTACTTCGATCGCTATAATGTTAGTGTTTGATATTTACTCTCTGGAGTTTGCCATTATCTGCATAGAAGTAACAGCCGATCAGATAAATTTATTTCAATTGAAAAAGTTTATGTCAGACGGGGTTCGAACCTAGTCTCGAATTGGCATCGAGAGATTCACGCACCTTTTACTGCACTCAGCCACGGCCGCAACGTTTATTTTATATCTTTAAGCGTAAAGTTAAAGTGAGGAATAAAAAATGATTTTTCTCACATTAATCACCCACAGCTGAGTCTCGTTTTTATAAATTGAAATATTTCAAAGCCCAATTTCTTTAGAATATGTACATCATGATACAATTATATAGGTAGGTTTGACAACAGGCTATTTTCTCACGAGATCGTTCATGGATTGTCAAAATCAGCTGTCAACAAAAAAAAAAAAAAAATAAGTAATCAAAAGGAAACTCACTAAAAAGTGTAAACATAAAAAATACAATTTGTGCAAAATACAAATGGAAGAATAAATATGGGCAAATGTAACGAGTCTAAATTGTGTATGATTTATTGCAAACGCTTTCTGGTAAGCTATGTTGAATTTTATAGTGTGCCCAAGTGCGATGCAAACGTCAACGGTGGGTACAGAATTGTGGCTTTGTCGTCTCTACAAATAAATTTGTTTGTTTTTTCTTTGACGTAGAATACGTCGTTATCGGAGGTAAGTAGGGTGGTTGATAGTGATCAGGTGTCGGTATTTACATTACTTTTTGAGCCTTTGGTGGGCCTAAAGTACTAATCGTACAATGTTGATCTTAGCACTCGTTGGTCTGCTTGATCCTCAATGCGACAAAAATTCATGTTAGAACTGTCTAACTTATATCAATTTTACACAATTACATGAAATATAAAGCCAACATTTGATGTTTTTGTTTGCTTAAACTTGCTACCTATTTATCGACAGCTTCCGGTTTTTTCGACGGCGAAGACAGCGCCATCTAGCGTGAAGACATAAATCTTATAATTAAGAAAAAGCATACTTTTGGGGGCATGTTGTTTTTAACAGACTCGCGTAGCCCAGTAATACTGAGTAATTTTGAGGGGCATGCTTTTTTAACAGAACCTGTTATTGAAATGTCAAACGCAGCCAATTAAATATCCGTTCATATTATCGACAGTGAAATTTTGACACATGGGTTGTTGAACTTGATAGCATTGAACAAATTTTGTTTGCTTGTTTAAGTTTTCTACCTATTTATGGACAGTTTCCGGTTTTATCGAAAGCATAAAATTTGTATGGGAGCGCCCCTAAGGAGTGGTCGGAGGGAATAGGTGTCAAAGGCAAAAATGTTCCTTTTGCAAAAGTAATGGGGGTTGGTGGTGATACATATAAACCCTCTCCGGCACTCTCTTAAAGGTCATATCCTCAGGTGTATGGAATAAATATTTTTAAAAAAGATGTCATCAAAAGCGAATTGAATAATTCTACGCCTTGTGTTACGACATAGTCGAAACTACTGTATCTTTTTTTGTTGCTTTGTATTGTTTGATTTTTGACAATTCATGTTCGATTGGGAACTGTCACACCTTCCTGATTAATTATACCATGTATGTACAATGTACATATAATAGTTAAACAGGACAGCTGGCATATGAAACGTCAATTGGACAAATTTAGGAATTTGTTAGGAACACATACAAAAAATGCAAAGTAACTTTTACTCTTTATGAATATTAGTAACAGTTGTTTGGAAATCAAACACTAAAGTTAACTTAAGTGAGGGCAAAAATTAAATTTGCAAAACAAATTTTGCTAAGCTTAATGCACAAAATTAATGCTAACAAATTTAAATATATTTCCTCAGCCTTTTTGTCATTTATTATATTGTGGTCAAAAGTTTTACTGTTGAATAAATCTGCAGAGCTTGCATTAATTATATTGAGATATAAAAAATAATGCTACTACGACAATTATCTGCATCCTTGGCAATGGACATGCAAAACGTGTCCTTTTTGTTAAACTCATTAAAATTTTCCCAACTCTAGATACATCTACTGCCGCCATGTTTTTTCTAATACTTTTGCGCCATTTTTCTCGTTTCATTTAACGCTTGCTTGATATAATGTTTATTTAAGCATGCTGCATAGCAACAGCAGCAACAATAACCATTACAACAACAATGACTACTTCACATTGAAACGCTTGAAAATGCACGTAAATGTGTCCTAGCAAGGAAAAAAAATCCAGCGCTGAGATAGAATTTAGATGTTTATAGGTTGTAGATAAAGGAGAACTAAGATATTTTACCAGGACTGTACTTTTGCAGTTTTGACAACTTGAAACAAACAACGACTTCTATAATTAATGTAATGAAGAGGTCGTTTGTCTTCGTGTGTAATTAAGGCTAAAAACGATGCTAAGAAAGAAATCTAGATAAGTGCTTTAAAGGATTCTAGGAAAACTAAAACAAAATAAAAACAGGTAAGTATTTGTAGAATTTATCTGAAGATCTTGACATTTAAAAACTTGCGTCGGATGACTTAATTTTTTTCTACATAAGAATAGAAGGAGAGTATTTTTAATATAATAGCTTTATTTTGATTTAAGTTCCTCACGGAAATTTTGATGTTAGAATCTTCAGTTTTAATCCTTTCTCAATAATAGTTTGAAATTTGGACAGAGCGGTATAAATATAGAGAACTCCCATTAAAAACTTAGAATAGGGATAGATTAATAATGGGTTTATTAAAAAGATATGGAAAAGTTATTTTTTGGACAAAAGAAACAATTGTCAAAGAAAATATTTTATCTACCCAAAATGCATTCTGTTTGCATTTGTCGTCCAATCTCTGTAAAAATGCATGCAAAAAGATTGGTAAGAAATCTTCCCACTCCTCCTTTATTCTAACGGAAGCAGTCGAAGAGTATGTAACTATTCTTAACTCTAAAATGTTGACCGACAATATTCTCGTCTCTAAGTTTACCCAAAAAAAAAAAAAATAAATATGCCATCCCTTTATTATCAAAATGTAAAATGTAAAAGAAAATGTATAGAATTTCTGTAAGGATATTATCGCCCTAATAGACACATGGCTGAATGGTAGCATTACTGACTTGTAATTGTTTAACAATGGTATTAAAATTTTTAATTTTCAAGACAGACACGCTAACAATATTTCTGCTGTACATGATAAGTCAACCAAAGACCTCAAAATTGGTACCACGGGTAGTTAGAAGCCTCTGGTGTATGCCAGTCTGACTATGGGATGACCCTTCGGGAAGTATCGTGGTGGCTGTGGTTTATTACCTATATGGCGGGTAGAGCTATTCAACTAAATTTGGAGTTTCATTCTCAACTCAGGTGCCGTACTCCAGAGTACGTCAAATAGGGTACGTAACTCCATCCAAACCAAGGGTTGATACATGCTATCATAGCATGAAGCCCATTTGGTACCTTTGAATCCTCAAAGGACGTTGCCCGTCGCATTGTTTCGGTCCCACACTTTGAAGCACTGTAGAATTAAGCCTATATGGTAGGTGTCTTCGTTCAACACTAAAAGGATTTCTGCTCTAGATGATGTTATCGCAATAGATGTAAGGAATACCTTCGTTAGTTCCTCAATTGATATTCCCTCCTTTTCTAATATCGAAGTTATACTCCTATGCTGGTTCTACTCGAAAATTGTTTTTTTTTTTTTTTGGGTGGGCTTTAAAAAAAAAAAATATCGCGCTCCATCTTCAAAACAGACAAAACTCAAAATTTCAAAATTTTAAGGAAAGCAAAAAACCAGTTTGTTTTTCAAAGGAATCCATACAAAACAAGGAGACACAACAATTTTTTTTAATTAAAGAGAAAAAAGATGAATTCAAAATTTTGATAGTTGATGGAGGTTATCACTACGAATAGTTTAACATGGAAAAGTAAAAATGTGTACATTTTGAGTTGTGCCTGTTTTTAAGATGGAGTGCCGATATGCCTTTGGAATTTACGAAAAAAAAACAGAAGCCATCTATTGGGTTAATGTATTTAAAACCGAACTTTAACTACAGATGGCCCCACTAACACATGCGCTGTAACACTCCAATGGCATATAAATACATATCGCTCGTTTTCTACAATAACGTTGTAACTAAAAAAACTAAATTTTTCAGGGGAAGTATTTTAAGTTTTGAACAGACAAAGGAAATTAATTCACCATTTTCAAAATATGAACAAAACATCAAATATACAATTACTATTGCAATGTACATGGTTTAATCCATACAAAGTGACAAAAAAAAACTGGATATAATCGATATATAATACGATCTAATCGGAAATATATTGAGGTGAGTGAACCACAAATTCTACACTCCTGCAAAAATTAAAGAAGACATCGTTACCAAAATTGTACACAGCATAGATCATGGTAACACGAATGTTGCTGTGTAATTAACTCAATTTTTATGTTTTTTTGGATTATAACGTTATTGAAGAAAACGAGCGATATGTCATTTTAAAGTAGACCTCATTGAAATCGTTAGTTTCATCTAGAAGGTAGGAAATTGGGTGCCACACGAACTAAAGCCAAGAGATGTCGAAAGGCGATTTTGCATGTCTGATGAATGCACCTCGAACACTACAAAAAAAAAGTCGTTTTTGCATCGAGTTATTGCAAAAAAATGGACGAAAAATGGATACATTGTGATAACCCGAAGCGCAAGAAATCGTATGCGAAGCCCGGTCAAACAGGAACATCGGTGTCAAAGCCTATTATACACGGCACGATAATGCTTTGTATTTAGTGGGATCAAAAGGAACTGGTCTACAACGAGTTGCTGGCAAAGGCAAAGGCAAAGGCAAAGGCAAAGGCAAAGGCAAAGGCAAAGGCAAAGGCAAAGGCAAAGGCAGAGGCAAAGGCAAGGGCAAAAGCAAAGGCAAAGGCAAAGGCAAAGGCAAAGGCAAAGGCAAAGGCAACGGTAAAGGCAAAGGCAAAGGAAAAGGCAAAGACAAAGACAAAGGAAAAGCAAACGAAAAGCAAAAACTAAGGATGAAAAAAAAGAAAAATATAAAAATACGGATAAGAATAAGGATAAGTGTAGGGATAGGGATAAGGATAAGGATAAGGATAAGGATAAGGATAAGGATAAGGATAAGGATAAGGATAAGGATAAGGATAAGGATAAGGATAAGGATAAGGATAAGGATAAGGATAAGGATAAGGATAAGGATAAGGATAAGGATAAGGATAAGGATAAGGATAAGGATAAGGATAAGGATAAGGATAAGGATAAGGATAAGGATAAGGATAAGGATAAGGATAAGGATAAGGATAAGGATAAGGATAAGGATAAGGATAAGGATAAGGATAAGGATAAGGATAAGGATAAGGATAAGGATAAGGATAAGGATAAGGATAAGGATAAGGATAAGGATAAGGATAAGTATAAGGATAAGGATAAGGATAAGGATAAGGATAAGGATAAGGATAAGGATAAGGATAAGGATAAGGATAAGGATAAGGATAAGGATAAGGATAAGGATAAGGATAAGGATAAGGATAAGGATAAGGATTAGGATAAGGATAAGGATAAGGATAAGGACAAGGATAAGGACAAGGACAAGGACAAGGACAAGGACAAGAACAAGGATAAGGATAAGGTTAAGGTTAAGGTTAAGGTTAAGGTTAAGGTTAAGGTTAAGGTTAAGGTTAAGGTTACAGTTAAGGTTAAGGTTTAGGTTAATGTTAGTGTTAGGGTTAAGATTAAGGCTAAGCCCAAGGCCAAGGCCAAGGACAAAGACAAAAGGCGAAGAAAAAGACAAACACAAAGTCAAAGACAAAGACAAAGACAAAGAGAAAGACAAAGACAAAGACAAAGACAAAGACAAAGACAAAGACAAAGACAAAGACGAAGACAAAGACAAAGACAAAGACAAAGACAAAGACAAAGACAAAGACAAAGACAAATACAAAGACAAAGACAAAGACAAAGACAAAGACAAAGACAAAGACAAAGACAAAGACAAAGACAAAGACAAAGACAAAGACAAAGACAAAGACAAAGACAAAGACAAAGACAAAGACAAAGACAAAGACAAAGACAAAGACAAAGACAAAGACAAAGACAAAGACAAAGACAAAGACAAAGACAAAGACAAAGACAAAGACAAATACAAAGACAAAGACAAAGACAAAGACAAAGACAAAGACAAAGACAAAGACAAAGACAAAGACAAAGACAAAGACAAAGACAAAGACAAAGACAAAGACAAAGACAAAGACAAAGACAAAGACAAAGACAAAGACAAAGACAAAGACAAAGACAAAGACAAAGACAAAGACAAAGACAAAGACAAAGACAAAGACAAAGACAAAGACAAAGACAAAGACAAAGACAAAGACAAAGACAAAGACAAAGACAAAGACAAAGACAAAGACAAAGACAAAGACAAAGACAAAAACAAAGACAAAGACAAAGACAAAGACAAAGACAAAGACAAAGACAAAGACAAAGACAAAGACAAAGACAAAGACAAAGACAAAGACAAAGACAAAGACAAAGACAAAGACAAAGACAAAGACAAAGACAAAGACAAAGACAAAGACAAAGACAAAGACAAGGGCAAGGACAAAGACAAGGATAAGGACAAGGATAAGGATAAGTATTAGGATAAATATTGGGACAAGAACTATGACAAGGATAAGGAAAAAAATTAGGTTAACAATATATAAAGGATGTTTTTTAATTCAATGTGGTTTTTCTTATAAGTATAGGGTGTTTTTTTTAGGGGTTTGTTTTTCGAATAGAGATAAAACACAAGAAAATCGTTTTAATGTCCATCAATTTGGCTTTATTGGAAGGATAATTTTATGCCATTAATGTTTAAATATGATTTCGGGCATGTGGCCGCCGCGGCTGGCTCGAATAAAGCCAATTCTACAGGTCCAATTTTCAACCACTTTTTCGAGCATATGGGGCCGTATGTCGGCAATAACGCCACGAATGTTGGCCTCCAAGTCCCCTAACGTTTCTGGTTTGTTGGCGTAGACGAGCGACTTCACATATCCCCAAAGAAAATAATCCAATGGTGTCAAATCACACGATCTTGGTGGCCAATTGACAGGTACATTCCTCGAAATTATGCGCTCATCGAATGTTTCCTTCAATAAATCGATTGTGACGTGCGCTGTGTGGCATGTAGCGCCGTCTTGTTGGAACCACAACTCATCCACATTCATGCCATCCAATTCGGGAACAAAATAGTCGGTTATCATGGCTCTATACCAGTCTCGATTAACGATAACTGACTCTCCAGCAGTATGATCTCGGAAGAAGTATGGCCCAATGACTCCACCAGCCCATAGAGCACACCAAACAGTCAGTTTTTGTTGATGTAATGGCGTCTCAAGGATCTCATGTGGATTCTTTTCACTCCAAATGCGGCAATTTTGCTTATTGACGTAGCCATTCAACCAAAAATGAGCCTCATCACTGAACAAAATTTTGCGATGAAAATCAGCATCGAGATCAATCTCATTTTTGGCCCATTTGCATGCATTGTTCTTTTATCAACCTGTTCATGATGAAATGGCAAACCAAACTGAACATAAATGACATTAGAGTTGCTAGATTTGACCACAAAATGCCAGTTTTATCTCTATTCGAAAAACAGACCCCTAAAAAAAACACCCTGTATATAGGACGCCTATGTTGACAGATCTACGCCATTTGTTTTTGTTTTTTTTTTTTTTTTTTGTTGCGTTTTATTCAGTAAACATTGAACTGTAATAATACAAAGACTATCCGAGGTATCGTGAATTTGCAGACTGAGTAACAGCAGAAGCTCGAAAATTATCCTAATTTTCATAAAAATATAACATTTTTAAACGAGGCTAAGTTCTGACTAACATAAATGGGTACCTTAGCAAACAGAACTGCCAGAATGCTTGCGATAAATAGCCGCACGAGATACTAGAGACTCCATTACATCAAAAACGGGTCACAATTTGGTGCGGATTGTACTCAGAAGACATCATCGGTCCTTATTTTCTCATAAATTAGGTCGAAGACAACGTGACGGTCAATGGACCATGCTATCGTGAAAAGATTGAGAGCTGGTTGCTGCCAAACGTTGCCACACATGATCTCGATGCGCACTGGTTGCAACAATTCGATATCGAGCCATACATCTACCAATACAATCAGTTTACTGAAAGAGACTTTTGGTGAGCAAAGTTCATCACTTTCTGAACCTGTCGATTGGCTGCCGCGATCGTAACATTTTAAAAAAAAAAAATAAATAACTGGCCATTTCAGCCCTTGAAAGGACTTTGACCTAGCTTCTTATGATCAATTGTGTTGTGCGTGTTATTAAATTTGTACACAATTGACCGAGAACCGGACCTACATGCTTAACGCCGACTCCGAACGGCGATGAACGGAAAGTTCTCGTTCTCAAGAAGCCTTACATGGCATTTTGATTACTCTCTGAGGTTTGCCATTGTCTGCAGAGAGGTGGCGGCCGTACAGAAAAATTATTTTAATTCAAATAATTTTCTGTCGCTGCTGGGGTTCGAACCTAGGTTTCCAAAGTTCTTTGACATAGCGGCCACGCACTTTAACCAACTACGCCACGGACGCCACTAAGATTTTACCCCTCTTGATTATTTCTTGTGGAGTTACGTCAATTCATTGTTCTATGTGATTAAGCCGGCAACAATGGAGCTACTTTAGGGCAACATTATCCGAGTTATTTACAAAATTCGGCTAGAAATGCTTTCACAAGTGACAAAAAATTAGGCCGATTCAATATCGTACGTCATCGAATGAGGTCATCTAAAGGAAATTATTTTTAAAAAAGAATTTAATTTCGCAAGCTATAAAATAAAGCCAAAACGTTGATCATTTCATTAATTTTCTATGTATTTTATTTCAAAAAGAAATCACACAGCGAATTTAAAAACACTCTTTGTGAAATTTTACATGAAATCAAATGGGAACAAAACTATTCTTTATAATAAATTTTTAGGCTTCCACATCAAAAAAACTTAATCTTCGATAACCAAAAATCGTCTTAAAAATTCGCCACTAAAATATCTGAATGCTGAATTCGCCGCAACGTAAAAAATAGGTGTTTGAAAATTGTTTACAAAAAAGTGGAATTCAAAAGTAAAATTACTAAAATATCACTTTCCCAAAATTGCTATTACTCGTCCTTCATACCGAAAATGGTGTAATAGTGACAGGTCATGAAAATGTTATGATTGGAGAAGCTGTAAAAGATAAAGTCAGAAGGGACAATATCATCCTTATATCATTATCAGCATTAAACTCTCAAAAATCCTCAATCTACATCATTGTTTTGGGTCATTATTAAACTCCCAACTGGAGTGAATGTTTCTTATTTTCATATTTTAAAAATTAAAAAATTTGTTAGCTTGCGTTATCTTATTTCTTGTCCCGCATTAATTTTCAATTTTATTTTGGTTTTCCTTGAATTTGTTGAAAAAAAAAAATAAAAGGTTTTTATGATGAAAGTTTTTAACTTTTTTGTAATAACTTTATATTGATTGTATTAATAAATTGTATTATAAAGACAACGTTTTTAACTTTGAGCATTTCCTTTCTCCAGTACAAGATTCATTATTAGAAAATAATTCGAGATTTAATATTTCATTGCTGAGGATAAAAGAAACCAAAATTCTAGTTCAAGTACTTTAAAAAGTACTAAACAAAACAGCAAAAAATAATTCGAGAAAAAAAGAGAACCAACTAAAAGTCGGTCCTAAGCAATTGAACAGAATATTTTTTCCGAAAACCTTTTAAACCAACAACGCGTGGCTTTTTCGCTGCCACAAACTTTAGATGCAGTGAAAAAGTTTTGAACTTTGCAAGTTTTTTGTGCAATTTCAAGTTATTGTTTTAGCAAGTGATGGCAATCCTAACCAAAGCACAGTGTTGCCAACGTTATATATTCACTTAAAAATATCCAAGGAAAGTCAACTGATATAAAATCGCGTTGTAAATTCAAACAGCTCACTTTATAGCTCTCGTGGATTGTGGTGTTGTTGTTGTTGTTGTTGTTGTTGTTATTGTTGTTGTTGTTGTTGTTGTTGTTGTTGTTGGTGTTGTTGTTTGTGTTACTATTTTTGAATAAGCTGTGACTGCTGTAAGTATGTTTTAGCGAATGGCGGCGTTGCTCCTTTCCTCCCAATTTGCTCTATCCACATCGTTGCTGATCATTTCCGCTTGGTTCAACGCTAACTTTTCACTTCCGCTGAAAACATGGCAGGCGAACATGGTTTGTGCGGTTCCCTTAATGTCACGATGCTGTTTTTGTTATTGTTGTTGTTGTTGTTGTTGTTTGTTTTTCTACACTATTCATAAAATTTGGTAAAAAAATGGCGATGGTAGTATAGCACTTGGTTATAAAATTAAATAACAACAAAAACAACAAAAACAACAACAACAACATCGAATAAAGTACTAGTTTTCGATGGTAAGTCATGGTTTCTGCCTCTCTTGCCTCGTGCAATATTCTATATCTTCCCTATAATGCTTTCCAAGCGTTCTTCCGCCGCTGTAACACTCAAACGTTTTACGATATTTGTAGTTGTTGTTGTTGTTGTTGTTATTGTTGTTATTGTTGTTTCTGCTGCTGTGGCCTAGTCGATTTATTTTGCCAAGTCAAAGTTTGACATTTTCGTTGTTGTTAAAAATATGTTCAACTCTGTCCTTGTTTTTGGTTTAGATTTTTTTTCTTTTAGCTATTTCCTTTTTTTTAGAATGACTTTTAATGCGGTGTTAATGAGTGAGTGTTTGTACACAAAAATATGTTTTCAGTGTTTTGTGGTTAATTACAAAACAAAAAAAAAAGAAACAAAAAAAAAAAAACAAAAAATTAAGGACTTCTACTGTTAAGTGTTTCGTTTTATATTTTTACAAACAAATATTTTTCAATTAGGTACGTTTTTCCCAGCATCATTTTGGAACACCCATTTCAAATGTTAGAGCTCCCTTATACTCACAATAAGTAAGCTAACCGAGTTGCACACAAGAGAGAGCTTTAATTGCGCCCTAAAGTATGCAACCAACGCAGTCAAGTAGCAAATATTGCAATAAAATGTTGTGCAAAGTTAAATAAAGAAACGCCCTAAGTAGAAAAAGGAAGAAGATTTGAGTTGTTGTTGAGCTTCTTACGAAATTTAATATTAGAAAAGTTTTCATTTGCTTATGCTTGAAAAACCAAATAAGATACCAGAGTAAAAATAAAAAAAAAATAAGAAAAAACCACTCAGAAACACTTGAACACTAAATTTAGATACTAGTTAGAAAGAAAAACGGATTTTGTTTTTCAAGATGTTGCAACCGGAAAGCTTTCCTTTTTCTTACTACAACTGTATGCGATTGTTGTTGAAACAAAACGAATTCGTCTGCAAAGCTTTATTAACTGATATATTTTTGTTTTACGCTGCAGACCCTCACTCTACGTTCGAAAGAATGGGCGCGTTCTGCAGAAGTAATCGCTTACTGAGCGATTAGTGAGCGCTCTTTCTAGGCGATCAATTCTGTTGAACGCTGTTCTATTTTATCAAAAGCACAATCATCTGATTAGAGTTCTAAGCCACTAAAAAAACGACGGCAGAAAATTTAACACTGTAGTGGTGTAAAAAAACTGAAGAAATCAGCTGTAATTACTTTGTTAGTTGAGCGCAAGTAGCATTCAAATTTTTCGCTACCAAAAGTGGACAGCGCTCCCCGAACATGCTGCACGTAGTAGCGCGCTCAGCTTACTTTAAGCCAACAGTTTTGCAACAGTTTTATCTGCTGAACGCAACCAATATGTTTTGAATGGCAAAGAGTCGTGAAATGATAGAGAAATATTGCTTTTGTGGCATAGAATTTAAAGCTCATAGGCTTGAGGCAAAAACAATGCCCTCCGTTCTGAATTTAAATACAGTAGACGTCCAATATAACGAATGGTTTCTTGTCCAGCCTTTTCGTTAAAGCGAAAAATTCGTTATATTGAATGATTATTTTAAACAAAGAAATATATATTTTAGTAGTTCAGTTTTTATTTATACATTAATAAAATATTTGCAAATTTTTTTTCTTTTTTTTTAATTAATTTTTAAAAAAATTTAAGAAACTCGTTTGTTTCTTAACGCTTTCCATTGATTTTTTGTGTGTTTCCTCTTGAAGCTCTTGTAAAATATTGATTTTAGTGCAGTTTACATTATTTTCTGAAGCCCATTGTATAGAAGCCCTTTAGTGTTCGTTAAATCGAATGACAACAATTCGTTATATAGAATAGTCAATGGAGAGATTTAACCGTTCGTTATATTAGAGATTTGTTAAATCGGGTATTTGTTATATTGTACGTGTACTGTAATGCAATTTCTTCTAGACGTCGAAAAGCTGCAATCAAAACGAACAGCCGAAGAATTCGCTACTCGACTCTCACTCCTACTTCAAGAAAGCACTCCTCCGATCGACGATATATGGGAGCAGTGGAATCACATTTCCCACTCTATGCGTACGACTGCCGAAGAGGTGATTGGCTATCATCGCCCTCGCCGAAACCAGTGGCACGCCCAGGAGTGTCGCGGGAGAAGCAGAGCCCCAGAGTTCTTGAGAAGCAGAGCCCTCTCTCCACGAACAAAACTCACGTTCTATAAGTCACTAATCATGCCCGTCTTATTATATGCAGCACAAACCTGGAGTTGAGCAGTTCTGATGAAAAGACTTTGGGAGCCTTCGAGAGAAATATCCTTCGTAAGATCTTCGTTCCAATCTGCGTCAATGGTGAGTACCGAATTCGATGGAACCACGAGCTGTATGAGCTGTACGCTGACATCGACATAGTTAAGCGTATTAAAATCGAGCGGCTCCGCTGGCTAGGTCATCTTGAGCGAATGGAAAACGACGCTCCAGCAAAAAAAATATTCGATTCGGTGCCCGGTGGTGGTCAACGCAGAAGAGGACGCCCACATCTTCGTTGGAAGGATCAGGTGTTGGATAACCTGACTACACTTGGTGTTTCCAACTGGCGCCAGCAAGCGCAAAACACAAATGACTGGCGCAATTTCTTATACGAGGCTAAAACCGACCTTCGGTTGTAAGCGCCAGATAAGTAAGTAAGTAAGTAATTTCTTCCAAGGATCTTTACTCTACAGCACTTTAAACGTAAAGGCACTAAATAACCTTAAGAATAACCTTTGTCGTCACCACATTTCAAAACATGTATTTTTGAACTCAAATTTTTTGATATGCACTTAAATTCAGAATCTAAGAAAACTCAAGCATAGTCCTAACCAGAGAACGCAAATAAACTAAACGATATCCGAACCGATCGCTCAGAGGGTGTTACAAAACCTTTATTCTTCATTCGTTTCGTTCGTGAGGCCTACCGAAAGACGAAACTTTTCAGTGGAAGAGAGAACTAACGTAATTTTTATAATTTTCGCTAACGTGTCAGTATAGAAAACGAATCCAAATCAAACGTTTCATTAATGATCATTGGTATGCAAAAGGCATTGAAATCAAACTCCGTGGAAAGAGTCAGCATGCGAATGATGCTTGCCTCTTCTATCGAGTTGATTTTGAATTTTGTTTTTGACATGTTTGTCAATAGCGTTGACATCTTTCAGTGGTTGATATTTGTGAACGTAGAAAAAACAATTTTATTTGAAGAATCTATCAATGACGATCTATATTTTTGTACTCTTTATTTTCGTTTGCTTTGTTTTCTGTTTTACTCTGATATTCTAAGCCAAACATTCATCAAGTTTGAGGCAAAAGTGTTGATACGAAAATGCAAAAAATGCAAACTGCACAAGAAATGCAAACTGCGCAAAAAATGCTAACTGCGCAAAATAATGCGAGGTAGAGAATTTTTTTGTTGTTATCCGACGATCGTTTCGGTTTCGTTTGTGTCTCTTCGTAGCTCAATCGTTTTGTTTTGTTAATGGTTTCGCTAGTGACAGAAACCGAAAAACAAAACAGACGCACAATCGTTCTTTTGTTGTTTGAATCGTTTTTGGTTCGTTCGCTTGAAAGATCCGAACGTAACGAAATATATAGAACGATTTGTTTTTGTTTATTTGCGTTCTCTGATCCTAACTGAAGTAGAATACAGAAATCCTACACCTTTGCATATTCTATGTTTTGATTTTTTTTTTTTGTTTTATTGATTTAATATCGGCCGACACCAATACATGTACGTCGCAAAAATCGATATTTTTGCCCCATCTTGGTGAGTAATTTTTTAAGGTTATATCGTCCGACCTGTGCGTCTCGATTTTGAGACCCCCTTTAAGAAAGTGTTATTTTTGGCCCATCTTGCTTCATTTTCGAGATGTGGCCATTTTGACCATTAAATAGGTTTAAACAACAAGGCAACCGGAAGTTTGCGCACCTAGGCACTCTTAGAACTTAATGTAGACATAAAAGTGGAAATTAAAAAGAAATTTTGTAAATATGAGGGTGTCCCTTTTTTATTTTCCAAAATATTTTACCAAATTTTCCATTTTTACGCATTCATGTCCTTAATACCGTTTTATAGCGCCAACATTTTAAAAGATACGTTATTCAATTTATTTTATTTCTAAAGAACATACCTTATAAGGAAAGGTCCCCAAGTGTCAGACGCCGATTTGAATGATTTTCGGATATGTGTTAGAAGATGAAATTCCAAGGTTGACGTATTTTTTTATATGTGCTCAATCGAATGTTTAGGGTTTCAAAATGGCGTTTCTAAATCATTAAAAATTTTTTACTGTTTTTACCATAAATCCGCTATTTGCCCTAAAAACACATACAAATTTGGTATCAAACGAAAGGTATTAAAAAGATACAAATAACGGTATTCAATTGCTCTAATAGTTGTTGCAATTCAATTTTCAACAGTTTTTAGTCGATATCATGGGTAGCACGTAGACGCAATTATTTAATATTAATTTAAGTTTGAGCGCAAACAATTTTGAAAGTTACCTTTTTTATTTTTGTTAATCATGAAATATGCCAATTTTCAACTCTTTTGGATATTGGGAAATATTTAAAAAATATAACAAAGTGTAACAAGAAAATTCATTAAGAAAATATTATAAAATATCACTTTTTGTGCCAACTTTCCAGAACTTTTGTATTTTGTGTCCAAAGGGGAGAAAAAAGTGTAAAATATACTTGCAATCAGTGGATACTTTTTAATAGTTATACTTGTTCAGAATGCAAAATTCGATTTCTCATTTTTTCCGTCTAGCATGTCCTTTCGCATCAGTGTGCTCCCGCCACTATGTATTTGCTTTTCGTGCCTTTTGGTAAATCTGGACCAACACACATTCATAAAATCTCAACATTTAAAATTAATATCTCTCTTTTACATCAAGAAATCACTGCATCACTGCAATCAAATATTTGCTGCAGTCAGAGAGGAATTAAATAAAAAAAAAATTATAAAAAAATTCCAATAAAATTATTTTTATTTTATGCACTACTTTAATTTATCACAGCCTAGTTAAGTCTGAATAGCTAAATCCAGGACATTGCAAATCCTGCTACTTAATTTAAGATTCAGAGAGCAACAATTTATTCATGCAATGCACTTGAAGCGCATTTTTCACTGCGCGATGGCAACTCTTAAAATAGCAATTTCCGCTGTTCTTCTCATTGCTCTCGTTGAAGCTAAAACAGTTGCTTAAAACGAGGATATCATCCTTCGAAATGATGAAGATGATGATGCGGAGGACATTGACAAAATAACTGAGCACATTGGCAGCAGCGGTGGACAAAGAGTAATGGAGATGGTATGAAAACTATTTTAAGAATTAGCATATTATTTGGAGAAGTTCTTTTGTGTCAATAAATGAGCAGATTAGCCGAAAGTGATCAGCGAAGCAACTTGCTGGCAATGCGTTAATCCAGTGGAATAAAAATGTCAAATGACAGCCGTCATTGGCATGCGAAATGGTGTCAATGTAAATTAATTCTAATTGTATGAAAGTAGTGGAAGTTATCTGATGCTCAAAGATAAACTCTTGAGTTGTGCTAGTGAAAAGTTTTTTAAAAAGGGGATACATTAAACATTTAAAATGTAAAAATTTTATAAAATAAAACTAAACAACATGACAAGATTTAGTTCAACTAGAGTGGTCCCCGCGTAATTCAATTTTTAATTTTTTGAATAAGGCAAGTAAGATAAAAATAAAAGTTCTTAAACAGAGCAAATGAGAGATATCCTCTAGAGTCTTATTGAGAGGTATATTGCAGTTAGTCCTGTTCTATTTCCCACCCCACCAAAAACTACAGTAGTGGTACATGCAAAAATTCTTTCTCCCTCCATAACCCTCTAATATGATTACGAAACTAACAAAAACTTTTCCTTCAATATTTTTTTGTAAGCCTTTTTGGAAAATTCAGCAATCTACTAAAGGGAAATTCCACGTAAAACGGCCTTACACAGTCAAAAACTTATTTACTTATTTTTAATAAAAATCGGTCATTTGTTGTCTACAAGAGAATGACAATTATGGACAAATGGAAAAAATTATAAATTTTTTGATTTTTATCAATATGGCAGCACTTTCAAATGAGCATATCTTGAACTCACTAGTATCATTCTTTGTATGTTTGGACTTAATTTGACGTTTTCTTATATTCCGTTTCTCTTGATTAATAAAAAAACAGTTATCTCTTTAAAGACTATACTCTTGTTTGCTTTTTGTTAAAGTTTCGACTTTGTATGTTTTATAATAAGAGTTTCGTGAGTTAATTAACCCTCCGGAGGGCGCGCTCTGAAAAGTAACACGGGAGGGCGCGCCGCGGCAAATTTGCCGCAAGGTAATTTAAATAGTTTCGACTGGAATTTTTCCTATTTATAGCAAAAAATCATTTAATTAAAACAAGCCATTGCTTTCTATTGATTTTGAAATTCTTTTTTTTTAAGTATTTATGTTTTTAATTTTTATTCATTATCGGTAACAGAGGCATTACACATTCATACATTCAACACATTCCGAAATTTGCTTACAATGTTTTTTACAGCCATTTTTATTACAATTATTACAACAAACTTTTGTTCTATTATTTTTGTGCGGTCCACAAATATAACAAACTCCTGATTTCGGTTGTTGTTGCGCAGCTGGTTCGCTTCGATGTAGGTTTAAAAACATCAATATATCCTTAGGTAATTTTTGTACTTATGGTTTATTGATATCATAACGTAACAAAATTTATACCCAACACAATTAAAAATTACACGTTTTTATGCACGTGCCTATGCTTTTTACTCACACAAAACAATAATAGAAATTTTCACCTTCATCAAAACAATTTTTTCCAATTAACTACAAAAAATGTTTGCAAGTTACACTTGATTTTTTTGTTACACGAGAAGGCGCGCCGCGGCAATTTAGCCGCAAAAACGAGACACTAATTTTTAAACACAAATAACACCTAAACGAAATATCGTAGCAACCAGCGGTTAACGGTAAACCACGCTGCATCTCAAAACTTACAAAGTCACTTGAGTGGCAGCGGCCAGCTACCATTATAAATACTTGAAAAACACAAATAAAACAGTTTGCGGCTAATTTGCCGCGGCGCGCCCTCCGAAGGGTTATAATATTAAAAATTTCGGTCACACCGGTCACAGTAAAAATTAAAAAAGTTTAATAAAATTGTTACTTTACACAATAAACAATTGATACTTTCCAGCAATAACAAAGTAAGCGCATATAATAATATAGTGACATTTTGTGAACCTCCATTGAAATATTCGTGTATTTAGTTATAGAAAATATTTGGTCACACCCGTCCCAATAAAGCTAAAGTTCGATTTTTACAATGGACGCAAAAAATAGAAAGCAGCAACAAAGGAAGAAACTTAAAGAAAATAAAGAAAAATATGAACTGCATTTAGCTTTAGAGAGAGAAAGGGATAGAAAAAGAAGAGATGCTAAGAAAATTACGATGGATAAAGAGTCATTGGAAGAAAAAAGAAAAAATGATCGAGAAAGAAAACCAAAGAGCAGACAACGGAAAAAGGATGAAAATCAAACTTCAAGAGTGTTGAATACATCTGGAATTGGTAGTTATAAATCGCAGCGTTCATTAAAAAAGGCAGTCACTAAAGTTAAACGAAACCTTCCTCGCAGTCCATCAAAAAGAATTACTGTCATTAAGCAAATCTTTAAAGAGGTTCCTTCAGAATCTTTGGTACCTCCAGTAAGCCGAAGAATCAAAATTCCGGCAGGTGACATTGAAAAAATCAATCGTTTTTTTCTGAGAGATGATATTAGTCGACAAGCACCTGGAATGAAGGACGCAAAGATCGTAAAAAATGCAGCAACCGGGAGTCGTGAAAAAATGCAAAAAAGATTCTTAAACATGACAGTTGGTGAGTGCTACAGTTTATTCAAAGAACAAAATCCAACAGTTGAAATTGGAAAATCCCGGTTTTATAATTATCGGCCGCCAAATGTGTGCCTTGTTGCGGAAACTCCTCTCAATATGTGTATTTGCATCTATCATGCAAACTTCAAATTTATGACAGATGCCGCTGGAAAATGTATGAGAAATGATTGTCCTCATTGTGATAATATATCAGATCTCTTACCATTACATTATAATGGAAATATGACAGTGTCGTGGAAGCAGTGGACAAGTGAAGAAGGCCATTTCCAAATAAATGTTAAAGAAGCGTCTGTAGACGAATATTTGAAAATTTTTGAATTAAAATTGGATCAATTTAAAACGCATTGGTTCGTCAACAATATGCAAGCACAATGTTTCCAAGACATGAAAGAGATACGAGACCAGAACGAAGCTGTTTTGCAAGTGGATTTCGCAGAGAATTTTTCAATATTTTACCAAGACGAAATCCAAAGTGCACACTAGAATCATCCACAAGCTACAGTTTTTACAGCGTGCGCCTGGATACGACATGAAAGCTGTGTTATTTCACGTTCCTATGCTATTATCAGCGATGATTTAACCCATAACAAACAGAATGTTTGGGCTTTCTTAAATATGATTATAAACGACCTGAAAACAAAGGTTGATTTGAAAATTGTGCACATTTTTTCGGATGGTTGTGCATCTCAATTTAAAAATAGGTACAATATTTTTAACATTTGTCATGCGCCGCAGGATTTTGGATTAGAAGTGACTTGGAATTTTTTTGCTACTGGCCATGGTAAAGGCGCTGTGGATGGTATCGGCGCAACTGTAAAAAGAACATTATGGGCAGCGATTAAAGCTCGACAATGTATTATGAAAACACCGCACGACTGTTTCAAATATCTACTAGAAAAAAATAAATTGAATAACATTCTTGTTTTTTACGTAGCTAAAGACGACATAGTGCAGAACACTTCTTTTTTAAACAGAAGGTGTCAAAGCAATAATTAATATTCAAAAAATGCACAACTTCAAAAGAGCAGATGCAGTCTCTGTTTATGTTTCTTATACATATTTATCTGAATTTAAAAAAATTACTTTAAAACATACTCGCCTGCAGTATTCTGCTGTCTATGATAGTACAGTTAGCAAATAAATAAATGTCTTATTATATTGTTAAATTTTAAATTATTAAATTGTGTTTTGCAAACATTAAGTATGTAATACAATCAAAAATACTTTAAACAATAAACAACATCGATATAATTGTGTGCGTTATATAGGTAAGGTCACACCCGTCACAGTCTTCTAATGGCCATTCTGGGCAGAAATAATGTTCTTTCACTGTCTACCTGTTATTAAACGATTTTAAGATTAACATCCTTGGAAATAACAGATTTTTTTTTTTTTAAAATTGATTTAATATTTTGAATTATAACTAAAAATGTGAGTATCATGGTCACACCCATCACAATGGAATTGCCCTAAAGCAACTAAAATAGCACATGTTGACAAGTATCTCATCATTAGCCCACGAAAGCATTGTTGTTAATATATTTTTATAAGTACTTCACTCTAAAAATACGCTGTTGAGAGACTCGAAGCTTCTCTTGAAATATAACCTCCTGGTATCCTGGGTATCATATTTGATACTTGCAATAAAAGTTTCGTTACAAGTGGAGCTTTCTTGTTGAAGGTATAGAATAGACCTCTAGTGATAAATAATTACAGCTTTCGTCAACTTATTTAACTAATATGTACCAATATGTAAATAAATTTATAACATTGAAATAGCCTGTTATTTTTCCTTCTGTAACTCAAAGTATCATATATGATACCACCTGAAAATCCTGGAGCAGAAACTTATTTACATTTAATCGATAACTTTGAACTATTGCTTCATCAAATCACTCAGTCATTCGAAAAAAATTGGTTGAATTCAAAAATTTATTGCTCGGGTCCCAGGAGGATAATAATAATCTTTCGTAGTTTTTCTCAGCCTCATACAGATTAATGCAGGATTAATCCAAGTATAAAAGAGATGTTTGGAGTTTTCCCAATATTAATTGGTTCCTTTTAAAGCTTAAAAGAAATAAATTAAGATGATATTGTTTTGTTTAAGACCGGCTTCGAAAAATGTTCTTAGTCTAGGTCTTGTCTAGGTCTAGGTCGTAAAATTTTATTTTACGATAAAAAAAAAAATATTTTTTGCCTCATAACGATAATGAAATAAAAAAATTTGGAGAAACGATACCATGAAGGCAACCGCTTAATGCATTAAAAACGCAACAAAAAAGAAAAAACGTTGCATGGAATCATAACTTCGTGAATGTTGGAGCTACAGTTTAATTTTATGGAATGTTTGTAAAGCTGAGGTTTTTGGTCACATAATAAAAACATAAAAA